>OY992764.1:31898091-32000591 GCA_963921325.1 Logfia minima
AATACCTACTTTAGAGTACTTCCCTGTTCACAGAGTTCCAGGTCAACCGAGACCTCTAGCGGTTGATTATTCGTGTGCTGACCTCTCGTTTATTCAACAAATGATAAACGAAGTCAATGAAAGTGAAAACTTTGAGGATTCCGATGATGTTGATATTGAGGAGGAAGGACTTGATGATGATGAATTCTATGATGATGCACCGACCATTGAGACTGATTCTTCTGAGGATGAAAGTGAAGAAGAAACTGATAATGCATCTGATGCTCAGGCTCCTGAAACTGAAACTACTGAAACAAGAGCTGAGAAAATTGCTAAATGGTGGCCTCATGGTAAGGCTGGAATTCAGATACCCGTCACCTGCAAATCATACAAGGTTAGTGGGGTGTATACGGGGTTGATAAAGAGTTGGAAGGTATCCAATGGTGTTTTCATGATCAAGAGACTTGATGGTATCCAATATTTCAAAAGATCATTCACCAAGTTGAGCACTTTACCAAAAGGAGAAGTAAATCGTCTTGCTCAACTCTCTTTGATAAATCCGTCCAAAGATGATCGTGCAAATTATATCCAAACCACTCTACAGCGAGAGATACGCACAAAGAGATATAACTTCATCAAACCGACTTTGGGAATTAGGTATATCTATAAGAAAAGGATAGACCCGGTGACCAAACAGCCAATATGCAGAATGCGTTATCCTCCGGCTGATTGTTTGAAGAATATTCCTCTGGAAACAATTCCCCTAGACTTTCTGAGAAGATTTCATTATTGGGAATTGGATGCTCATACCGGTGAAGCGGTTTTGGTCTTTGTTCCTGACACAGAGCAACCAGAGAGGAACTCGCTGTATGGTTTGAAGAAAGCTCAGTTTAGAGTGTTTGATCCTATGAGCTTGATAAACATGTCATCAAAGGACTTGAGAAAATTGTTCGACAATCCGATTCGCTTTAACGAGAAGAATGCTGTGAACAAGAAGATCGCACTTCAATATCAGAGGATTGTGAATGTTTGTGTGACACATGGGATACACGCTGGCGGTGTATTCCCAACAGGCTGGGTTTGAACGAAGATCTTGAAGACCAAGCTGAAGACACGGGGGAGTTTGTTGATACATATTAGAGTGTCTGTCAGTTGGTCAAGTCTGTACTGTGTCTGTAAATGTAATAGAGTAAATAAAGTTACATTTTCTGTGTACTGCGACACAAGGCTTGTGTCGCATAAGTGATAGGTGCGACACAGTGCTTGTGTCGCAATAGTGAATCCTGCGACACAAGGCTTGTGTCGCATAAGTCGGCCAGATTAGTATAAATACCTCTAATTACTTTGTAATTAGGTTAGACTTTTTCATTAGTTTTCTCTGTGTTTTTGGCTGTATTTTCTCAGAGATAATTTGATCACTTGCAATATAAAGTTCATACTTCATTGAGTTTAATTGTTTTAGCTTTATTATTGTGTTGTGGTTTGATCTTGCATAAGATTCGTGACGATTTGATTCAAAGGTTCATAGTGGGATCAACAAGAGTGTAGAGAGAAGGAGGAGAGAATTGGTGTGGGTTGTGTGTGTGAAATGAGGTGTAGGGGTGTTGGGACATATTATTGTGACAACAGATCTAGCTTGTAATAGGACTAGTGTATTTATTGTCAAACTTGTATAAATTGGTTTAGACTCGTAAATATATGATATTAACTTGTTATTATTATTTGTTAAATGTTATTGAACAAGTATCGAATTTCAAAGTTAAAGTCAAAATTCGCGAATTGAGAAGTCAACTCGCAGGTTTGACCTGCGAGTTGAGATCTCATCTCGCTGATATCTGGACTCGCAGGTCTTACCTGCGAGTTGAGATCTGGGCTCGCTGATATCTGGACTCGCAGGCCTTACCTGCGAGTTGAGATCTGGGCTCGCTGATATCTGGACTCGCAGGTCTTACCTGCGAGTTGAGATCTGGGCTCGCTGATATCTGGACTCGCAGGTCTTACCTGCGAGTTGAGATCTGGGCTCGCAATCATCTGGACTCGCAGGCCCATGGGCTGCGAGTTGAGTCAACTCGCAAAGCCCATGGCCTGCGAGTTGAACCAGATATAAATATTTTAATGCTGCTCATTATTAGGGGTGACCTAGAAATCCGTGCCAGAAATACACACACCAAATATTTTAAGTATTCTCTCCTCGAAATCTGTGCAGATATAAAAGCATTTATTGAATAGGCTCGGTTTTGATTGTTTAACACTAGTTAATATCAAAACGAAGCTTGTTAATTAATTGCAAAGTTATATAAGCAATAAACCTTAAGTATTGAGGGATTCCGCACCTCAATACCTAAAAGATAATCCGTTATCGCTAACCAAGATCTAGTGACCTTACAAGGGGAGGTGTTTTGTGGGGTGGGCTTGGGCTTATTTGGGGTGGGCTTCTTGGATCAGCCCAAGCCGAATTGGGCCTGGCCCAAAAGTGTTTCGGGCTCGTGACTCGTTTTCTAGACTTCGTGTTTCGTTCCCCGTTCGTTTAAACGTTAATTTGCGGTTTAAAAAGTTGATAATTTACGTCGAGCTTTTGTATATACTTTTAAATTTGTGAATAATATTCGGGATAAGTAAGTATTCTTAAATTATTAAATTGAGTTACAAAAGTATATTTCGGGTGTCAATCGGGTGTCGGGCTCGGTTTGCGCGTTTTTGTCGCGTTTGATACGTTTTTAAACAAAACGTCAAAGTTTTTCGTGTATTAGTATTTGAAATAATAATATAAGGTATATAACCACCCTTTTAACTATAAATATGATTACGTTATCTATGGAAAGTTTTCACCAACGTCGTATAAATAGTCGGACCACGTCCGGTTGTTTTGCGTAATTACGAAAAATTACGAAAGTGTAATTCAAACAATTACGTAAGTGTACATACACATATATACAAATAGTTGCAAATAATCACAAGTACTTAGCCTAATACAGAACTAAATACACGAAATTTGAGTTCTAGTTTAAGGTAATCATTACCCTAAAGGGTCGGGTGTCACAGAAAAGATCTGAATAATCAAATTGCCAATCCAATCCCTTATGCGAGTCATGTGTATAGCTCGTAACTTCGATGTTATAAACTATTTCAACACGTCCCGAAGTTTTATTGAAGACCCGTTTGTTTGGTGAGTTAGGCATGTAACCTAGGAACTATCCTTCGTCAGCCTTCTCACCAAATTTAGGTTGATGACTTGTTTTCAACAACGTACACGAAACTCCAAAGGGTTCAAACCCTTTTAAGTTCGGTTTCTTTTTGTTCAAAAGCTCATAACATGTCTTGTTCTGATTTTTAACCGTAAGAACTCGATTGAGAACATGACATGCTGTATTCACTGCTTCTGCCCAAAATATGACCGGAAGCCTTGAATCTGCAAGCATTGTTCTCGCTGCTTCAATTAGAGTTCTATTTTTCCTTTCAGCAACACCATTTTGTTGAGGTTCATATGGTGCACTGAATTGATGTTGAATGCCTTTGCTTAAGCAATATACATTCAATGTAGAATTCTTGAACTCGGTCCCATTGTCACTACGAATTCTCTTAACTCTTTTTCTATAGATGTTCTCTATTAGATCTAGAAACTCCATAAGAAAGCTCGGAGTTTCATCCTTAGATCCCAAAAAGAATACCCAAGAGAATCTAGAGAAATCGTCTGTGACAACCAGACAGTACCATTTGCCACCTATGCTTCTCTTGCTTATTGGGCCAAAGAGATCCATATGTAGCAACTCAAAAGGAGAGGAAATAGAGTTCACATTTTTAGACTTGTGTGGTTTCTTATGCTGTTTTCCTTTCAAGCAGGATATACACTTGTCTTCAAATGCAAAACTCTTCGGTGGTACACCCAGAACTAACCCATGTTTGGTTATATAGTTCATTTTTCGAAAGTTTAAGTGTGCCATTTTCCTATGCCATAGGAGAGAGTCTGATTCTGAAGCCTTGGATAACAGACAGGTAGACACCATTGAAGTAATAGGAGCATTCATGTTGATAGCATAAATGTCCTTCTTCCTTGGAGCTTTCATCAGTATCCATTTTTCGGGAATGATAAAACCCGGCTTCAGGATCAAGGCCTCTTTCTCAGTGAAGAGAACAGGATGACCTTTATCACAGACTTGGGAAACACTCACTAGGTTGTGCGTTAGTTCTTCAACATAATTCACATCCTCTAGAGTCAAAGTTCCATTAGAAACAGTTCCTTTCCCAGTAATTACTCCTCCTTTATCACCAGCGAAGTGCACTCCTTGTCTCAGTCCACCTCTGAAGTCTGTCAGTAGACTTCTGGTTCCCGTCATGTGCCTAGAGCATCCACTGTCAACATACCACCAGTTGTCGTAGTTCCCAGTCTGCTCCTGCACATGTAATTTGTACACAATTAGTTATCAAGAGGGACCCAAGCCATTACGGTCTTGGTTTGTCCCTTATCATCGACAAACTGTAGCTCTTTAAAATAACCATTTTTCCCATTGGGAGCTTTGGTCACTTTTGAAGACGCATCAGCTTGCTGATGATTAGTGGTCCTGGGTCTATAAGTTGATTGATTTCCAACCCTCCCCGAAATATAACCCTGGGATTTTTGCCCTTGGCTACGATTATCATAGGACCCTTGGTAAACTCCTTGTGTGCGAGATGTAGAACCAATCTCAAAATGACTTTGGTTCCTTCTCGGAGTCATAAACCTCGACGGCACCTGATCCTTAGCAGAGTTTTCATGCCGTTTAGGTTTTGGTGGCGAGACACTGTGAGACGCATCTCTTTTCAGAGCAGTCACAGGTTTAATACCAATACCAGGTCTGGTACCTAACCTGTCTGTGCTAGAGATATTTTTAGACTTATCACTGGCCTCGCGCTTAGGAGCAGCTTCATTCTTCTTATTGGGACAACAAGAAGAGACATGTCCTCGTTGATGACATTTGAAGCATGACATCTGCTTTCGTGACTTAGCAGTCTTAGCAGACTCCTTCTTTGTCTGATCAAAAGACACTGAAGGTAACTCCTTATGTTTCTTAATGAACTCATTATTTCCATCAGTACTTCCAATCATCCCACTTGATACGAATTGTACTTTAGTGAGAGATTTGACTGTACTCTTGGTTAAAGATGAATCATTGACAGTCTCTTTTTGGATCTCAGATGCAATAGACTGTTGATTTTCCAAATCCTCAGTCTCAGGATTAACATCTGTCATTTCTAAGTCAACAGAAGTGGAAGCAGTGTAATTGGCATTAAAGGGCGGAGGAACATCTGAGTATCCTAGGCCAGTAACATCCTTTACACTACGTTGAGAGCCAATGATTCTATCTAAGGTCAAAGAAGAAGTTCTATAACCTTCAAATTTTCTATTCAGCTCTACCAGTTTCATATTTGACTCAGATAACTCCTTATCCCTAATAGCTATATTTCTATTAAGCTCATTAAGGTTTAGATATAACCCGTCTATTTTAATACATTGTTCATTTATAATGTTAGTCAGACTGGTCTTATCTAGAGCATCACTCTTAATCTTCTCGTTCAGTGCTAATTTATCTTCACCTAACCGACGAACATCAGACTTAGCTAAGTCTAATTCTGAGGTCAAGGTTTTGTTAGATTCTGCAAAGACACTAACCTGTGTTTGAAGATCAGTAACTAAATAGCACACATCAGTGAGAGTAAGGAGATCTAGACATACCTTTTTCTTTTCGGATTGAATATCAGCCATATATGCCACAAAATCATTGGGCCTCAATTCTTCTGTCGAGTTGAGGTAGAGAACATCTTCCTCAATCCCCTCAACTTCTGTGTGTGGCACATTAGCTTGAAGTTCTTCAGTAGTCAGCATGTAGGAAGTGGATTCAATTTGTTTCTCTAGATCGTCAATCTCAGCCATGAGAGCTTGCTCTGATGGTGTAGACCAATCATAAGATCCGTCTATTTGCTGAACCACTAAGACTTTGGAAGTTAGATTACTTCCCGAATCTTGTTTTGACGTTCCAGCATCAACCTTTGGTCTTTGGCATTCCTTGGCAAAGTGTCCGTAACCTTGACAATTATAACACTTGACCTTGGACTTGTCAAAACCTGGTCGATTTCCAACCACTCTCTTACCCGTACGCTTTAGGAAATTCTTTACTCTCCTTGACACCATAGCCAGTTGCCACTGGAGGTCCATTTCCTCTAAGTCATCAGGGTCAACCTGATCATAATCTTCATCAAATTGTGCTGGATCGTTTATCTTCCCTTGAATATAGTTTTCATAGGAAGCAACGAACGATGCCAACACAGAAAGTTGTTGTTCGGCTGATTTCACACTCATCGGCATCTTATGATGCCCTTGAGTGGATTTATCTGAGGTGGTGTTCCTGTTTCGTTTATCACCGCTATCCGAAGCAATGAAACAGAGATCCTCAGTCAATTTTTCTCCAATCTCATCAATTTCACCCGCAAACAAAGCCGTGGTCAAATTGGATGAGGAATTAGAGATACTAGTCTTTCCATGGTACAGACCAGGATTCTGTAGATGATTAGAATCCGTATCTCTCGTTCTCTTAGAGAAATCATAACCCCTTAGTTTATCAATCGCTTTCTCTAGGGTCATGGTTGCATATCTTTCATCATTATCTTTCAGCATGATACCGTACATCTCCCATTTACAAGGTAAACCCTCAATAAACTTGTCGGTTTTCTCCTTGTCATTATAGAAGATAGCATGGTCGTCAAGCTCACTTAATAGATGATAGAAACGGGTGGTGTAAGCCTCAAGATCTTCTTCTCTAAAAGCCTTAAATACCATAAACTGCTTTTTTAGAAGATTACATTTACTAGCTTTCACCTGAGGGCTCCCCTCACATCTCTTTTCTAGAGCGTCCCACAGCTCTTTAGCTGTGTGAAAGGACTTCAACTGATGGTTGATCTCCTTAGGAAGACTCATCTTAATTGAAGAATGTGCTTTATTATCGATGGTGAATTCTTTCTTCTGATTTTCATTCATTCGATCATAAGTCACAATCACTGTTGCGTTCCCTACTTCAGCTGTAGGTGCAACATATCCGTTTTTAATACACAACCAAATAGTAATGTCGTGGAATCTACAGTAACTTTCAAATCTGTCTTTCCACCCATAATAGTCCTCAAGTCTAAGTAGCTTCGGTGGAACATTAGATTTTCCAACCTCGTGTTCCATCTCGATCATTCGGCTTAAATCAGACATTTTAAAGTGAAAAATTAAGTTATATTGCGAATTCAATAATCTCAATTCGCAACTAAACTCAGTTCGCAGGAAATGTCAGCTCGCAGAGAATCTCAGCTCGCAGAAACTCAACTCGGTTCGCAGAGAATCTCAGTTCGCAATGGAACTCGGTTCGCAGGAATCTCAACTCGCAGAAACCCTAATCTCAACTCGCAGATAACAGTAACCCTAATCTCAACTCGCAGAACGGCGCCTCGAAATCTGGGAACTGAAACTTTTTGGTATTTTACGAATAAATCCGTAGATTTCGTTCGAAAAACGACCCTAAAGATGTTATATAACCAAAAACCTTGTAACCACAACGTTTCTAAGCCCGAAAGCTCTGATACCAATTGTAATGTCGCTAGATCTTGGTTCGATAACGGATTATCTTTAAGTATTGAGGTGCGGAATCCCTCAATACGTTAGGTTTAAGCTTATATAACTTTACTATCAATTAAAGGACTTCGTTTTGATTATTAACTAAGTTAATCACTCAAAACCGAGCCTTTAATACTATAATAAATATATCTGCACGAAAAACGAGGAGAGTAATTAAATATTTGGTGTGTGTGTAAAGAGCACGGATTTCTAGATCTCTCTTTAATAATGAGGAGCATTAAAATATTTATATCTGGTTCAACTCGCAGGCCATGGGCCTTGCGAGTTGACTCAACTCGCAGCCCATGGGCCTGCGAGTCCAGATGGACTGCGAGCCCACATCTCAGCTCGCAGGTAGGTCCTGCGAACCGAGAAAGCTGCGAGCCCAAAACTCAACTCGCAGGTAAGACCTGCGAGTCCAGTTTACAGCGAGCCCAGATCTCAACTCGCAGTTGAGTTGCTGCGAGTCCAGATTGGACTGCGAGTTGAGATCTCAACTCGCAAGTCTGTTGACCTGCGAGTTGACTTCTCAATTCGCGATTCAGACTTTAACTTAAAATCGATATTTGTCTAATAACATTTAACAAATAATAATAACAAGTTAATATCATATATTTACAAGTCTAAACCAATTTATACAAGTTTGATAATAAATACACTAGTCCTATTACAAGCTAGATCTATTGTCACAATAACATGTCCCAACATCCTCTAGAGTCAAAGTTCCATTTGAGACTTTTCCTTTCCCAGTAATAACTCCTCCTTTATCACCAACAAAATGAACTCGCTGTTTCAAACTTCCTTTGAAGTCTTTCAGTAGACTTCGAGTTCCTGTCATGTGTCTTGAGCAACCACTTTCTACGTACCACCAGCTATCTTCGTTCACAGTATGCTCTTGCACATGACATTTGTACACAATTAATCATCAAGAGGGACCCAAGCCATTACGGTCTTGATTTGTCCCTTATCATCTACAAACTTTAACTCTTTAAACTAACCATCCTTCCCATTAGGAGCTTTGGTCACTTTCGAAGAAGTATGAGCTTGTTGATGATTGGTGGTCTTGGGTGTATGGGGTGAATTAGATCCAAACCTCCCTGACACATAACCTTGGGATTTTTGTCCTTGATTATGATTATAGTTATAGTTAATCCCATGTGTTCGTGAAATAGAACCATGTTGATAATGACTATGGTTTCTTGGAGTAGAACCATTTTCATGATGACTATGGTTTGTTGAAGTAGAACCATTTTCATAACGACTATGGTTCCTACTAGGGGTCATAAACCTCGACGGTAATTGATCTTTAATTGAATGTTCAGGCCGTTTAGTTTTGGTGGAGAGACACTGTGAGAAGCATCTCTTTTAAGAATATTTACAGGTTTACTACCTAATCCCGGTTTGGTACCTAATCTGTCGATACTCGAACTAGAGATATTTAGTATCTTATCATTATTCACAGGCTTATGTGATGCTTCCGTCTTCTTATTAGGACAACAAGAAGATACGTGTCCTCTCTGGCGACACTTGAAGCAAGACATCTGCTTACGTGACTTAACCCCTTTTTCACCCTCTTTCTTAGCCTGAGCTGAAAACACTAAAGTTAAATTATTTTGTTCCTTAATATATTCATCATTTACCTTAGTATCAACCATCATTTCACTTGAGACAAAATGTACTTTAGTGAATGATTTGTTCATACTAATGTCAGATGATGAATCTTTAACAACATCCTTCTGTGTTTCAGATATTTCAGACTTTTTAGATAACAAATCCTCAGGTTCAGTATTCACATCAGGCATTTCTAAGTCAACAGAAGTAGTAGTATAATTTTAATTAAAAGGTGGAGGTACATCACTGTAACCTAAACCAGTCACATCCTTTACACTACGTTGAGTACTAATTATATGATCTAAATTAAGGAAGATGTCCTATAACTTTCAAACTTACAATTTAACTCAACCAACTTCCTTTTAGACCTAGATAACTCCTTATCTTTACTAGCAATATTTTGATTTAAATCTTTCAAGTTCAAATATAACCCATCTATTTTAACACATTGTTCATTAATAATATCTCTTAGATTGGTTCTATCAGAAGCATCAAGTTTAATCTTTTCTTTTAAAGCTAGTTTATCCTCACTTAACCTACGTACATCACTTTTAGCTATTTCAAGTTCAGATGTTAAGGTTTTATGTGATTCGGCAAATACACTAACCTAAGATTGCAAATCATTAACTAAATAACAGATGTCAGCAAGAGTAAGAATGTTTAGACATACTCTTTTCTTATCTGTTTGAATATCAGCCATATGTGCAACAAACTCATCAGGATTCATATCCTCAGTTGAGTTGATGTAGAGCACATCGTCATCACTTGCTTTGACTTCTACCTTCGGCACCTTAAATTGAAAAATCCACATCAGTTGGCATATAGGATGTAGATTCAGCAGGTTTCTCTTGATCATCTATTTCAGCCATAAGAGCTTGCTCATACTGAGTAGACCAATCATAAGAACCATCCATCTGTTGAACCACCAAGACTTTGGAAGTTAAAGTACTTCCCGAGTCTTGTCTTCTATTACCAAAATCAACCTTTGGTCGTTGACATTCCCTAGAAAAGTGTCCATAACCTTGACAGTTATAACATTTAACCTTGGATTTGTCAAACCCTGGTCGATTGCCTACTACCCTTCTACCATTACGCTTCAAGAAATTCTTAACTCTTCTTGACACCATTGCTAGTTGCCACTGAAGATCCATTTCTTCAAGGTCATCAGGGTCAATATGATCATAATCCTCATCAAACACAGCTAGATCATTGATCTTCCCTTGAATATAGTTCTCATATGAAGCAACAAAAGAAGCAAGAATAGATAGTTGTTGTTCAGCAGATTTCACACTCATAGGCATCTTATGATGCTCTTGAGGTGTTTTCTCAGAGGGTTTCCCTTTTGTTTGACTTCCAGATGAAGCGATAAAGCACAAATCCTCAGTCACCATTTCACCATTTTCATCAGTTTGACCAACTAAGAGAGAAGTGGTCGAACTGGATGAAATATTTGAGAGAATAGACTTTCCATGATATAGTCCAGGATTCTGTAATTGATCATAATTTGTCTCTCGTTTTCTTAGTGAAATCATAACCTCTGAGCTTATCTATAGCCTGCTCAAGAGTCATTATAGCATATCGCTCATCATTATCTTTGAGCATAATTCCATGCATTTCCCATTTGGAAGGTAAACCCTCAATAAACTTGTCGGTTTTCTCCACATCAGAATAGAAAATCTCATGGTCATCTAGCTCACTCAGTAAATGGTAGTATCTTATGGTATATGCTTTAAGATCCTCTTCTCTAAAAGCTTTAAACACAGTAAACTGCTTTTTCAGAAGATTTTTCTTGCCAGCCTTAACCTATGGACTACCCTCACATCTTTTCTCAAGAGCTACCCAGAGCTCTTTAGCAGTATGAAAAGTTTTCAGCTGATGATTGATTTCCTTAGGAAGAATCATTTTAATTGAGGAATGAGCCTTATTTTCAATTTCAAAATCTTTCTTCTGGTTATCATTTATCCTGTGATAGGGTACAACAACAGTAGCATTTTCAACAACAGCAATAGGTGCAGCGTATCCATTTTTGATACACATCCAGATAGGCAAGTCATGGAATCTACAGTATGATTCAAACATGTCCTTCCATCCATAGTAATCCTCAAGTCGGAGCAATTTAGGTGGAACATTAGATTTTCCAATCTCGTGGTCCATCTCAATCATCTTACTTAAGTCAGACATCGTAAAAGTCAAAAATCAGATTGTTTTGGGAGTTCAGTAATCTCAGTTCGCAACACAATTCAATTCGCAAGTAATCTCAGTTCGCAGATGAGTTCAGTTCGCAGGTTGAACTCAATTCGCAGAGGAACTCAATTCGCACAGGAACTCGGTTCGCAGAAGAACTGGTTTCGCAAGAAATTTCGGTTCGCAGCTCAATTCGCAGATCCTAGCTGAAACCCTAATTTCAACTCACAAAACGGCTGAAAAATTCGAGTTTTGAAATTTTTAGGTATTTTCACGATTAAACCAGAGAATTTCGATCGTAAACAAACCTAAAAATGTCCAGATATTCATTTTGGTCGTAAAAAGTACTTAAAGTGCTAAAAACAACCCGAAATCACACGTTATATCGACTAAAATCTTGAAACCACAACGTATTTAGCCCGAAAGCTCTGATACCAATTGTAAGTCCACTGATATTAGTTCGATAACTCCATTATCTATAGTATTAAGGTGTGGAATCCCTCAATATGATTAATTCAAGATTATAACGCTATTATATTAACTAATATGCTTTGTTTTGATATTACGAATGTTAATCAGTCAAAACCTAGTCGTTAGTCTATTTCATATTCTGTGGAAACTCAAAACTCAGTAATTCGTCTTAATTAATCGATTTACAAATAATTAACTTAATTATTCATTAAATACTCGTCTCAACTCGCAGCCCGTGGGCTTCGCGAGTTGACTCAGCTCGCAAGACAAGTCAGTCCAGTGACTCATCTCGGCTCGCTAGTTATTGAGTTGCGAATCCAGATCTCATCTCACAAGTCTATGACTTGCGACTTGAGTTTTACATTGCGAGTTGAGATCTCATCTCGCAAGTCTTATGACTTGCGACTTGAGTTCTCAATTTGCAATTCAGACTTTAGTTCGTATTCGTTACTTGTCTAATATTATTATTTAACAAATAATAATAACAAACTAATATCATATATTTATAAATCTAAACCAATGTACAAACTTGATATTATTTACACCAGTCCTATTACAAGCTAGATCTGTTGTCACAAAACATGTCTCAACACAAAAGACGAACTATCTTTCATATTAAAACGAGTGAGGATTTCATGCACATACTTCTTTTGATGAATAAAGAAACCGTCCTTCTTTTGATCAACTTGTAATCCCAAGAAGAAGTTTAATTCACCCATGGCACTCATCTCAAATCGTCGCTTCATTACTTCTTCAAAGTCTATGCACATGTTCTCGTCAGATGACCCAAAGATAATGTCATCGACGTACACTTGTACAAGAAAGAAATCATCATTTTTCTACTTGATGAAAAACGTACTATCTATATGTCCTCTCTTGGATCCATTTTCCAAGAGATAGGTAGATAGCGTCTCATACCAAGCTCTAGGTGCTTGATGCAATCCATATAGAGCCTTATCTAATTTATAGACTCGGTCTGGATGGTCTGGATCACTGAACCCCGGAGCTTGTTGGACAAACACAAGTTCTTGAACTTTACCATAGAGAAAGGCACTCTTTACATTGTTGGGACATATTATTGTGACAACAGATCTAGCTTGTAATAGGACTAGTGTATTTATTGTCAAACTTGTATAAATTGGTTTAGACTCGTAAATATATGATATTAACTTGTTATTATTATTATTTGTTAAATGTTATTGAACAAGTATCGAATTTCAAAGTTAAAGTCAAAATTCGCGAATTGAGAAGTCAACTCGCAGGTTTGACCTGCGAGTTGAGATCTCATCTCGCAACCATCTGGACTCGCAGCTCTCAGCTGCGAGTTGAGATCTGGGCTCGCTGATATCTGGACTCGCAGGTCTTACCTGCGAGTTGAGATCTGGGCTCGCAATCATCTGGACTCGCAGGCCCATGGGCTGCGAGTTGAGTCAACTCGCAAAGCCCATGGCCTGCGAGTTGAACCAGATATAAATATTTTAATGCTGCTCATTATTAGGTGTGAACTAGAAATCCGTGCCAGAAATACACACACCAAATATTTTAAGTATTCTCTCCTCGAAATCTGTGCAGATATAAAAGCATTTATTGAATAGGCTCGGTTTTGATTGTTTAACACTAGTTAATATCAAAACGAAGCTTGTTAATTAATTGCAAAGTTATATAAGCAATAAACCTTAAGTATTGAGGGATTCCGCACCTCAATACCTAAAAGATAATCCGTTATCGCTAACCAAGATCTAGTGACCTTACAATTGGTATCAGAGCTTTCGGGCTTAGAAACGTTGTGGTTACAAGGTTTTTGGTTATATAACATCTTTAGGGTCGTTTTTCGAACGAAATCTACGGATTTATTCGTAAAAAATACCAAAAGGATCAGTTCCCAGATTTCGAGGCGCCGTTTTGCGAGTTGAGATTAGGGTTACTGTTATCTGCGAGTTGAGATTAGGGTTTCTGCGAGTTGAGAATCAGCTGCGAACCGAGTTCCTTGCGAACTGAGTTTTCTGCGAGTTGAGAATCAGCTGCGAACCGAGTTCCATTGCGAACTGAGTTTCTGCGAGCTGAGATTTTCTGCGAGTTGACATTTTTTTTAGTTGCGAGTTGAGATTATTAAATTCGCAATATAACCTAATTTTTCACTTTAAAATGTCTGATTTAAGCCGAATGATCGAGATGGAACACGAGGTTGGAAAATCTAATGTTCCACCGAAGCTACTTAGACTTGAGGACTATTATGGGTGGAAAGACAGATTTGAAAGTTACTGTAGATTCCACGACATCACTATTTGGTTGTGTATTAAAAACGGATATGTTGCACCTACAGCTGAGGTAGGGAACGCAACAGTGATTGTGACTTATGATCGAATGAATGACCATCAGAAGAAAGAATTCACCATCGATAATAAAGCACACTCTTCAATTAAGATGAGCCTTCCTAAGGAGATCAACCATCAGTTGAAGTCCTTTCACACAGCTAAAGAGCTGTGGGACGCTCTAGAAAAGAGATGTGAGGGGAGCCCTCAGGTGAAAGCTGGTAAATGTAATCTTCTAAAAAAGCAGTTTATGGTATTTAAGGCTTTTAGAGAAGAAGATCTTGAGGCTTACACCACCCGTTTCTATCATCTATTAAGTGAGCTTGACGACCATGCTATCTTTTATAATGACAAGGAGAAAACCGACAAGTTTATTGAGGGTTTACCTTGTAAATGGGAGATGTACGGTATCATGCTGAAAGATAATGATGAAAGATATGCAACCATGACCCTAGAGAAAGCGATTGATAAACTAAGGGGTTATGACTTCTCTAAGAAAACGAGAGATACGGATTCTGATCATCTACAGAATCCTGGTCTGTACCATGGAAAGACTAGTATCTCTAACTCCTCATCCAATTTGACCACGGCTTTGTTTGCAGGTGAAATTGATGAGATTGGAGAAAAATTGACTGAGGATCTCTGTTTCATTGCTTCGGATAACGGTGATAAACGAAACAGGAACACCACCTCAGATAAATCCACTCAAGGGCATCATAAGATGCCGATGAGTGTGAAATCAGCCGAACAACAACTTTCTGTGTTGGCATCGTTCGTTGCTTCTTATGAAAACTATATTCAAGGGAAGATAAACGATCCAGCACAATTTGATGAAGATTATGATCAGGTTGATCCTGACGACTTAGAGGAAATGGACCTCCAGTGGCAACTGGCTATGGTGTCAAGGAGAGTAAAGAATTTCCTAAAGCGTACGGGTAAGAGAGTAGTTGGAAATCGACCAGGTTTTGACAAGTCCAAGGTCAAGTGTTATAATTGTCAAGGTTACGGACACTTTGCCAGGGAATGCCAAAGACCAAAGCTTGATGCTGGATCTTCAAAACAAGATTCGGGAAGTAATCTAACTTCCAAAGTCTTAGTGGTTCAGCAAATAGATGGATCTTATGATTGGTCTACACCATCAGAGCAAGCTCTCATGGCTGAGATTGACGATCAAGAGAAACAAATTGAATCCACTTCCTACATGCCAACTACTGAAGAACTTCAAGCTAATGTGCCACACACTGAAGTTAAGGGGATTGAGGAAGATGTTCTCTACATCAACTCGACAGAAGAAATGAGTCCCAATGATTTTGTGGCATATATGGCTGATATTCAATCCGAAAAGAAAAAGGTATGTCTAGATCTCCTTACTCTCACCGATGTATGCTATTTAGTTACTGATCTTCAAACACAGGTTAGTGTCTTTGCAGAATCTAACAAAACCTTGACCTCAGAATTAGACTTAGCTAAGTCTGATGTTCGTCGGTTAGGTGAAGATAAATTAGCACTGAACGAGAAGATTAAGAGTGATACTCTAGATAAGACCAGTCTGACTGACATTATAAATGAACAATGCATTAAAATAGACGGGTTATATCTAAACCTTAATGAGCTTAATAGAAATATAGCTATTAGGGATAAGGAGTTATCAGAGTCAAATATGAAACTGGTAGAGCTGAATAGAAAATTTGAAGGTTATAGAACTTCTTCTTTGACCTTAAATAGAATAATTGGCTCTCAACGTAGTGTAAAGGATGTTACTGGCCTAGGATATTAAGATGTCCCTCCGCCGTTTAATGCCAATTACACTGCTTCCACTTCTGTTGACTTAGAAATGACAGATGTTAATCCTGAGACTGAGGATTTGGAAAATCAACAGTCTATTGCATCTGAGATCCAAAAGGAGACTGTCAATGATTCATCTTTAACCAAGAGTACAGTCAAATCTCTCACTAAAGTACAATTCGTATCAAGTGGGATGATTGGAAGTACTGATGGAAATAATGAAGTCATTAAGAAACATAAGGAGTTACCTTCAGTGTCTTTTGATCAGATAAAGAAGGAGTCTGCTAAGACTGCTAAGTCACGAAAGCAGATGTCATGCTTCAAATGTCATCAACGAGGACATGTCTCTTCTTGTTGTCCCACTAAGAAGAATGAAGCTGCTCCTAAGCGCGAGGCCAGTGATAAGTCTAAAAATATCTCTAGCACAGACAGGTTAGGTACCAGACCTGGTATTGGTATTAAACCTGTGACTGCTCTGAAAAGAGATGCGTCTCACAGTGTCTCGCCACCAAAACCTAAACGGCATGAAAACTCTGCTAAGGATCAGGTGCCGTCGAGGTTTATGACTCCGAGAAGGAACCAAAGTCATTTTGAGATTGGTTCTACATCTCGCACACAAGGAGTTTACCAAGGGTCCTATGATAATCGTAGCCAAGGGCAAAAATCCCAGGGTTATATTTCGGGGAGGGTTGGAAATCAATCAACTTATAGACCCAGGACCACTAATCATCAGCAAGCTGATGCGTCTTCAAAAGTGACCAAAGCTCCCAATGGGAAAAATGGTTACTTTAAAGAGCTACAGTTTGTCGATGATAAGGGACAAACCAAGACCGTAATGGCTTGGGTCCCTCTTGATAACTGATTGTTTACAACTTGTATGTGCAGGAGCAGACTGGGAACAATGATAATTGGTGGTATGTTGACAGTGGATGCTCTAGGCACATGACAGGAACCAGAAGTCTACTGACAGACTTCAGAGGTGGACTGAGACAAGGAGTGCACTTCGCCGGTGATAAAGGAGGAGTAATTACTGGGAAAGGAACTGTTACTAATGGAACTTTGACTCTAGAGGATGTGAATTATGTTGAAGAACTAACGCACAACCTAGTGAGTGTTTCCCAAGTCTGTGATAAAGGTCATCCTGTTCTCTTCACTGAGAAAGAGGCCTTGATCCTGAAGCCTGGTTTTATCATTCCCGATAAATGGATACTGATGAAAGCTCCAAGGAAGAAGGACATTTATGCTATCAACATGAATGCTCCTATTACTTCAATGGTGTCTACTTGTCTGTTATCCAAGGCTTCAGAATCAGACTCTCTCCTATGGCATAGGAAAATGGCACACTTAAACTTTCGAAAAATGAACTATATAACCAAACATGGGTTAGTTCTGGGTGTACCACCGAAGAGTTTTGCATTTGAAGACAAGTGTATATCCTGCTTGAAAGGAAAACAGCATAAGAAACCACACAAGTCTAAAAATGTGAACTCTATTTCCTCGCCTTTTGAGTTGCTACATATGGATCTCTTTGGCCCAATAAGCAAGAGAAGCATAGGTGGCAAATGGTACTGTCTGGTTGTCACAGACGATTTCTCTAGATTCTCTTGGGTATTCTTTTTGGGATCTAAGGATGAAACTCCGGGCATTCTTATGGAGTTTCTAGATCTAATAGAGAACATCTATAGAAAAAGAGTTAAGAGAATTCGTAGTGACAATGGGACCGAGTTTAAGAATTCTACATTGAATGTATATTGCTTAAGCAAAGGCATTCAACATCAATTCAGTGCACCATATGAACCTCAACAAAATGGTGTTGCTGAAAGGAAGAATAGAACTCTAATTGAAGCAGCGAGAACAATGCTTGCAGATTCAAGGCTTCCGGTCATATTTTGGGCAGAAGCAGTGAATACAGCATGTCATGTTCTCAATCGGGTTCTTACGGTTAAAAAACAGAACAAGACATGTTATGAGCTTTTGAACAAAAAGAAACCGAACTTAAAAGGGTTTGAACCCTTTGGAGTTTCATGTACGTTGTTGAAAACAAGTCACCAACCTAAATTTGGTGAGAAGGCTGACGAAGGATACTTCCTAGGTTACATGCCTAACTCACCAAACAAAAGGGCCTTCAATAAAAATTCGGGACGTGTTGAAATAGTTTATAACATCGAAGTTACGAGCTATACACATGACTCACATAAGGGATTGGATTGGCAGTTTGACTATTCAGATCTTTTCAAGTCATTTAAAGTCCCTATCAGTGACTATGTCAGTAACTCAGACATTCCTGAGCATTTATTGTCGGGAGATGAGGATCCCACTCCTTCTCCAACATTGAGTGCTCAAACGTCTGATGCTAGGAATATTGTCGATACTGATGTTGTCCCCCCTATCGAGTCACAACTACCTCAAGAGAGTGAAGATCCTGAAATTGCTTCTCAAAGAGTTATGGATGATGTTCTTACTCCTCTGAGACAATTAAGGATATCAACTACTAATGATGGTATACCACCCTTGGAGGAAATTGGTACCAACTTACAGGATGATATTCCAGTTGAACCTGTTACTTCAACAAGAATTAATAGGATTCATCCAATTGATAATATCATCGGTGATCCAAATTCTCCTGTTCTGACTCGAAATCAATCTAAAGCTAGTACATCCACTCATTCAAGCTTGTATGCTGAAATGAACGAGACAGGGATTTCAAATCTATGTCTATATTCATGCTTTATCTCACAAATTGAACCTAAGAATGTTCAGATAGCTTTGAAGGAAAATTCGTGGGTCGAGGCAATGCAGGAAGAACTGTCTCAGTTCACAAAACTGCAAGTTTGGGAGTTGGTTGACTTACCTGTTGGAGAATATCCAATTGGAACTAGATGGGTATTTAAGTGCAAGAAAGACGATCGAGGAATCGTGATTCGCAATAAAGCTCGTCTAGTTGTCCAAGGTTTTAATCAACAGGAGGGGATTGATTACAATGAAGTGTTTGCGCCTGTGGCTAGGCTTGAAGCAATTAGGTTATTTTTAGCATTTGCAGCCTCAAAGAAAATAAAAGTATTTCAGCTGGATGTTAAAAGTGCCTTCTTGTATGGCAAAGTCAAAGAAACGGTGTATGTTTCTCAACCACCGGGATTTACTGATCCAAAGTATCCAGATAGAGTATATCGTCTCGATAAGGCTCTATATGGATTACATCAAGCTCCGAGAGCGTGGTATGAGACACTGTCCACTTATCTTCTTGAGAATGGATTCACAAGAGGAAGAATTGACAGTACACTCTTTGTGAAATGGAAAAGAAGAGACTTTCTACTTGTTCAAGTATATGTTGACGATATCATCTTTGGGTCATCTGACGAAAGGATGTGTAGTGAATTTGAAAAGGTTATGAAGAACAAGTTTGAGATGTCAGCAATGGGTGAATTGACATTTTTCTTAGGATTGCAAGTCGATCAAAAGAAAGATGGATATTTCATTCATCAGACTAAGTATACTAATGAGCTTCTAGAACGATTCAAGATGGAAGAATCAAGAATTTTTCATACTCCCATTCCAGAAGCCCATGGTATTGGTCCAGATACATCGAGTGATAGAGACGTGGATCCTACTCTTTACAGGGCCATGATTGGATCACTAATGTATCTTACAGCATCAAGGCCTGATATAATGTTTGCGGTATGTGTCTGCGCAAGATATCAAGCTACTCCTAAAGAATCTCACATGCAAGCAGTAAAACGGATTCTTCGTTACCTCAAAGGGAAACCGAAGCTGGGACTTTGGTATCCGACTGATGGAGACTTAGATTTTGTTGCTTACACTGATTCTGATTACGGAGGATGCAATCAGAATAGAAAGTCTACAACCGGTGGATGTCAATTCCTAGGAGGTAGACTGGTCTCTTGGCAATGCAAGAAGCAAACCTCAGTAGCCATTTCTACATGTGAAGCCGAGTATGTTGCAGCTGGCAGCTGTTGTTCCCAAGTTCTGTGGATACAACAACAATTGCTTGATTATGGGTTGAGTATAACAAATACTCCTATGATGATTGATAATGAATCAACGATCTCAATAACCAATAATCCGGTCAAGCACAGTAAAACTAAACATATTGATATTCGACATCACTTTATTAGAGACTGTGCTGAGAAGAACCTGATAAAGTGGTCATCAAGGAAGAAGATGGAGAAAGGGTTGTTGAGTTAGATGAAAGTCTAGATGACTCAACCAGTTCTGAATCAGAAGATGACCTTCCAGAGAAACTCAGAAATAATCCCATGTTTAGACCTCTGAAAAGGAGAAAGCAAAAGGTTGGGATGTCTGAAGTAGATATAACTGGAAAGAAAGCTCCAAGGAAGGGGATCATCGGCTGGTATTTTGATTCTGACTTGAAACTTTTCGCTATCAAAAGATTTGACGGAGTTCAATATTTCGATAAGAAGCTTAAAGTATTCAGTTCGCTTCCTCGATTTGAAGTTCGAGACTTGGCACGCTTAGAACTGATAAATCCCAGTAATGATCCCTACGCAACGTATGTTGAGAGAATCATTCGGACTGAGGGTAGATCAATGAAGTTTGAGAAGATTAAGCCAAGAGTCGGAAAGACGATCAAATTAAAGGAACGAAGTCAGAGAACTGGCCGAAGATTAAGGAAGAAAACTTATCCAGCTGTCAAGTGCATACAGCAGATACCACTAAAACCTATGCCACAGAATATTCTGGGAAATCTTCTGAATTGGCACGTGGATTCTGAGACTGGTGAAGCTGTCATGGTTGAAGCTGATGATGAAGTTGAAGGAGGAGAAAGAGTAATTCTGACAGTCTATGACCATCGACACCTGATGAATCTGTCAAAGAAGGACCTATTGAAGTTAAACGAAAATAGGATCCTGACGACTGAAGCATGGGGTGATCTTGCAAGAGATTATCAATTAATGGTGAAGACTTGTGTTAGAATGAAGATTCATATGGGCAGTAGAATTTACAAGTGAAGACCAAGGACAAAGTTGAAGATAACGACGCTAGAGCTATTGTCAAGGGGGAGTCTGTTGGGACATATTATTGTGACAACAGATCTAGCTTGTAATAGGACTAGTGTATTTATTGTCAAACTTGTATAAATTGGTTTAGACTCGTAAATATATGATATTAACTTGTTATTATTATTATTTGTTAAATGTTATTGAACAAGTATCGAATTTCAAAGTTAAAGTCAAAATTCGCGAATTGAGAAGTCAACTCGCAGGTTTGACCTGCGAGTTGAGATCTCATCTCGCAACCATCTGGACTCGCAGCTCTCAGCTGCGAGTTGAGATCTGGGCTCGCTGATATCTGGACTCGCAGGTCTTACCTGCGAGTTGAGATCTGGGCTCGCAATCATCTGGACTCGCAGGCCCATGGGCTGCGAGTTGAGTCAACTCGCAAAGCCCATGGCCTGCGAGTTGAACCAGATATAAATATTTTAATGCTGCTCATTATTAGGTGTGAACTAGAAATCCGTGCCAGAAATACACACACCAAATATTTTAAGTATTCTCTCCTCGAAATCTGTGCAGATATAAAAGCATTTATTGAATAGGCTCGGTTTTGATTGTTTAACACTAGTTAATATCAAAACGAAGCTTGTTAATTAATTGCAAAGTTATATAAGCAATAAACCTTAAGTATTGAGGGATTCCGCACCTTAATACCTAAAAGATAATCCGTTATCGCTAACCAAGATCTAGTGACCTTATATACATCGAGTTGATAGACTTTTATTCTTTTATGTGCAGCATATGCCAGAAACAATTGAATTGCTTCTAGCTTTGCTACTGGTGCGAACACCTCAGTATAGTCAATCGCTTCATGTTGGTTAAAGCCTTGAACTACTAGCTGCGCTTTATTCCGTGTAACTATACCTCTATCATCTCTTTTGCACTTAAACACCCATTTGGTGCCTATTGCAAATTCTCCTCTTGGTAGATCGACTAGCTCCCAAACTTTGAGCTTTTCGAATTGTGCAAGTTCCTCTTGCATAGCTTCTACCCAGGAGTTCTCTTTTAAAGCCATTTGGATATTTTCGGCTCAACTTGAGATATAAAACAGCTGAATAGTCACTTATGCATGATTCCTGTGTCTTGGATCGATACATATAGACTAGTGCTGTTAGATATCTCTCTACGAGTCTTTATTCTAGAACTTGGATCACCAATGATATTATCAATTGGATGATACTTGTTCACACGAGTCGAGATCGTAGTGTCAACCGGTAAGTCAGATCCTAGATTTGATCCAATCTCCCTCTGAGGTGGTACTTCTTCTTCAACAATTTCTTGCACAGAATCTGTAACCTCTGAAGAAGATGGAATGTCATTTAGAATTGAATCACAATCCGCAATAGGATCGACAACTATATCTTTTCCTTTATCAATTGAATCTTCTGAACACGGAACACTAGATCTTGGTGCAAAACCATTGTTTTCACCATCATCTAGTACAACATGTTCTAATCCCAAAGTGTCAATGTTACTTAGAATAGGAAGATTGAATGATTTGAAGACAGCATTATAATTAAATAACCACTCTCGTCCAGTTTGTATGGTTGGAGTATAAGATGTAACTTGTATGTTATATACAATCTCAACTTTACCAGCTGTCTGATTAAAAACCATTTTGTTTGGAGATCCGGCTTCATAACCTAGGAAAAATCCTTCGTTAGCCTTTTCACCAAATTTTGGTTGATTCTTGGTCTTTAAAAGTGTACAATGAACACCAAAGGGTTCAAGACCAGTAAGGTTTGGTTTTCGACCGTTTAGAAGCTCATAACATGTTTTGTTATGCCTTTAGACGGTTAAGACCCTGTTAAGTACATGACAAGTTGTATTCACTGCTTCTCCCCAGAAAATGACAGGAAGCTTTGAATCAGCCAGCATAGTTCTTGCTACTTCAATTAAGGTTCTATTCTTTCATTCAGCGACACCATTTTGTTGTGGCTCATAGGGTGCACTAAACTAATGTTGAATTCCTTTGCTTAAGCAAAAGACATTCATCACCGAGTTTTTGAACTCTAAACCGTTGTTGCTTCTAATTTTCTTGACTCCTCGACCATAATGGTGTTCAATCTGGGTAAAGAATGTGAAAGTCCCCTTTGAACAGATCCAAATGGGATTATGACCTGTATTAGTTTGCGGAATGGTCTAATACACTAAACAACAATAAAACAAGTGAAATGCAAGTGTTTTCAATGTATATTCGTATTGTATTCGAACCTAGCACAGTATATTCGAATATATCAGTTTCAAAAGCGTACAAATGAAGTGTTGCATGTTAGTATTTATACTCAGCTAAGTTCGTACGAACTTATCATGTTTGTACGAACATCCTAGGTTTGTACGAACATGTAGGTACTTTCCGTGCACTTTAAAATCATGCATTCTTACGCTAGTTCCCTTTAATGAAATCAAACGTGTTTTAAACTGAGATAAGTCTAGCACACGCCCACGTTGCACGTTTTGGTTCACACTACTTTAATGCTTGATGCATTTCGTTTAAGTAATTATTGAGAATTTCACAATATAAATCGGATGATTTCCGATAAACACGAACGTTGGTGATAACTTTTTCCCGAACGGTATAAAACTATTGAATATAATTAGTAGTTAACTACTTATATTGTTATGCCACTTAAACTAATCATTTAGAAGCTTAAACATGTCAAAATAATTCCAAGCAAGCTAGCACATAGCTCTAATTTAACCAAGCAAGCTAGCACATAGCTTTAATTAAATCCAAGCAACCTAGCTAGCATGTCACTTAATTCAAATGCAGATTCCTTTTCTACGTGATCTCACTTCGCAAGCTCCTTTCTCAACCATATGTTTTCTCCTACTTGGTTACTTGCTTAATTTCACACTCACATGTTTACTTGCTTGCTTATAATCCAACACCACTTGCTCCCTTGATTTGATTGAAAGACTAAGCACCTCCCATCACCACCTCCTCTTGCTTCACATTTAAGAAAGGCATTAAACAAGAGAAAACATTACGTACACACACTTCACAATTTCATTTCAAAAATTCTGCACATTTCTCTCTCTCATTTTCCCTCTCATTTCACCACTTTCACCACCTCCTTCAAGAACAACCACCACAAACCACCACAAACCACCATGAACCACCACCTTTTATACCTCATTTTTCACCTCCTTTCAAGCTCTTGATCATCATTAAGTATTTAAAAAAAAGGAGATTTGGGTTGAAGATTTCAAGTTCTCTTCTTTTTACCATTTCATCCTAGAGCATTGTAAGGAAACTCTCCCTTTTGATCTCTTATTTTCTTTCATTTTAAATACCTACATGTTAGATGTTCACTCGTACGTTAAAATCAACTAATATATATGTATCTATGTGTTATTAATGGTGAAAACTCGTTAAAAAGAACTAGAGAAACTCAAAACTCAAAGAAACGTAGCTGCTATACCTTTGTGTACTAATAAATAGTTTTGAACGCTTTATACTTGTTCAAAAATTATGAATCTTACTTTTCTGTAAACCTAAGACATAGGGGAACATATGATAAAAAGTTCATAAGAAAATAAGTTCGTTTGACCAGTCAAAATGATACCACAAGAAGGGTAAAAAAATGGGCAGAATCTGTTAAAAATGTAAACAGCACTAATTGTGACTTAACAGCACTAACTGTGGTCAAACAGTGTTAACTTTGGTCAAACAGTGTTAACTTTGGTCTAACAGTGTTAACTTTGGTCAAACAGTGTTAACTTTGGTCTAACAGTGTTAACTTTGGTCAAACAGCACTAACTGTGACTTAACAGCACTAACTGTGGTCAAACAGTGTTAACTTTGGTCAAACAGTGTTAACTTTGGTCAAACAGCACTAACTGTGACTTAACAACACTAACTTTTGTCTAACAATGTTAACTTTGGTCTAACAGTGTTAACTTTGGTCAAACAGTGTTAACTTTGGTCTAACAGTGTTAACTTTGGTCAAACAGTGTTAACTTTGGTCAAACAGTGTTAACTTTGGTCTAACAGTGTTAACTTTGGTCAAACGGCACTAACAACACTAACAGCACTAACTTAACAGCACTAACGACACTAACAGCACTTACTTAACAGCACTAACGACACTAACGACACTAACAGCACTAACGACACTAACTTTGGCTTAACATCACTAATAATGAAAACAACATTACAAAAACAACACTAAGCCCAGTAAACCCAATATTTTCCAATCTTGAACAAATAGATAAATGTATTTAAACGTCACGTTTTGAACCAATGACAATGAAAATTTTTAATCGATTTAAGAATCGCGTTTTCACTAACGATATACATTTTAGGTTTAAAAACCTTAAATGTACACTGTAATAGCAAAGAAATTATGTTTTCTAGAAACATACAAGTATGCATACGAAACTATCAGCAACGGGTCGTACATACGTTTAAATGGCAAGTAATACTCCTACTAGTTGAGTGAACAACTAGCATAGACAGGCCATTAGAGCCGTCTACTTATATAATTGACCTCATGCGTATAGGGCGTTAGGAGGCTATTTCTATTTGGGCAAAAGATACATTTTGAAACGCTAGCACTCTTGCTCACCAGGTGAGTTCGCAGCCCCTCTTTTACTGTTTTTACTGCTTTATAAATTAGGGTGAAAAACATATGAACTGTCTTGTAAAACATGACAATGAATCTTGTGCGACCCTAAGTTAACATGATGTAGTGCATTGAAGTCCTCTTGCTTACACAATATGACCATTAGCTAGATGACGCTAGCCACGTGGATATACGGATAGTACTATCGGGGTGACTACCCGCCATAATTGTTATCGGTTAGTCGCGCTAACTGTCGACGTTGTATCGAAATAAGGATCGTATATCTAGTTTGTTGAGAGGCACAAGCAAGTAATGCGAGTCGTGGATTGGTTATAGACATAGGTGTTGTCACATTAACTCGTATGACCTAGCTAGTCTATGGGGGATCACAGTCATGGCTTTGTTTAAATGAATATGTTATTTATCTTATAATGTTGCAAAGGTTTATGCTTGCAAACAATTGATTTATACAAGTAAAGGTTTAATGATAGAGTCTTAAACCTGTGGATTCACTCAACAATTTTGTTGACGATTTATAAATATGTTTTTCAGGGAATTAGCAGCGATGTAAGATTATGCATGCATATTTTGGGACCCTTGCTCATCACGATGAATAGGATGCCATCCTTTTGATAAATATTGAAATTATGATTTGTGATTAAAATGTTAATCATATTGTTTTGCTAAACATCTATTGTTTTGTAAACACGACGAACATGTAACCGTGTTATTTAAACTATTTATGGTATTCTAATTATATGTTTGCGATAATCATACGCTTATTGATCGTTCTCGTCATGCCCCCGAGCTTCCGCACTTGTTACTCGTGAAACGATTTTATCGGGGTGTGACAGATTACTTCCTGAGCTCTGTTTGTTAGCGGAGGAACCTTGACTGAAGTGTCTTTGTTCGTTATGACTAGGAGTTTGTTTCCTCTTAGGTCTTTGACATTCCCTAGCAAAATGCCTAAAACCATCACAGTTATAGCATTTAACTTTGAACTTGTCAAAACCTAGTTTGCTACTCACAAACTTTCTTCCAGTCCTGTTCATGAATCGTTGAGCTCTTCTTGCAATCATGGCCATTTGCCACTGCAAGTCAATCTCCTCTAAATCATCTTGGTCCAATTGATCATAATCCTCGTTTATTAATTTGGGATCCGTGATCTAAACCTTTATGAAGTTTTCTTGTGAGGCTATGAAAGAGGCAAGTAAGGCAACTTCCTCTTCCGCTGACTTGATACTCATGGGCATCGATTTGATACCACTTGTTGTCCCAGTCTTTGGTTTCCTATCAATCCCTGAATCTTCAGATGAGGCAATGTAACAGACATTACTACCACAATTTCTGATAGCCGAGTCCGTTTATGTAACACTCACTCTTATGGCCTAGGGGTAATCTGGTAATTTCTCTAAATTTTATATTTAATTATAATTTTTATATTATATTAATATGTCTATTAGATAGGAAAGTTAGATTAAGGTCGAATAATTAATTGTGTCACGTAGAATATTAATAGTTTTAAATTTAAATAGTTGTCGGTAAAATAAAATAACTTGTCTCGCAAAACGATTTTCAGGTTCCAGACAATAAGCCAAATAAGGGATTAAAATTAACAAACACTTGAGTTGGTGAGTGATATAAATACCACTAACCTCCTCATTTCATCTCATTTCTCACCAACTCATTTCTTCACTTTTCTTGCAAAGATCATTTCCAAAATCACCAAATTGACATCAATTGAGTTGTGTTAATAATCTGCTGTGATTCCTTGTTTTCCTTATCATCATCATCATCTTGTTCTTACTACTAATTGTAAGCATTTGTTATTTTGATTATAAACTTGAAATTTGGTCAATCTTTGAAATGGTGTGTAATTGATGTTTAAATATGTTATATGATGTTACTTGATGTAAAGAGATGTGAGAAAGCTTGTTAGATTGATAGGAAACTAAGTTTTTGTGTTTGTGAGTGAATTGGTTCGGTTTTGGGGTTTCTGAATTCATCCTGCGAACTGAACTGAACTGCGAACTGAACGGAACTGCGAACTGAGAATTTTTAGACATGATTCTGAAAGTTTTATTTTGCTAAATTCAAAGTGTATAAGTATAAATGAATCGTTATAACTTGATATAAATTGATAATTGTAGAGTGGTTATAACTGATAATTGCTACTTGGTAATTGTTTATAATTTGGATACTGAGTAGTAAAATGTCTTATACAATTATGGAAAGAGTTGCTAACTTCTTAATTATTATATTCTTAGATCAGCAGAAGACTCAGTAACATAAGATCTCTGAGTGTGGACTGAGATAAGTCAGGTGACTGGATCTGTAACTCATGATTTGATTTAGTTGTAATGGTGTGGTTACAACAAGTAACGTAGATATTGATAGACTGTTTAGTCTGATTTGTGATTGTGTATCTACTTGCTATATATGTGGCCTTCGGCCATCTGTGATGTTAAGAGGTCAATAGTGATTGGACTTGGTTACTATTAGTGATCAACACAGGTTCCATTAACATGTGTTGTACTGGAAATTGTGTTGTTGTTTATTAGTACCAAGTTATCGGTAAATCTTGTATGGGTGTGACAACCCTCGAAAATTGGTACATTCCGTACACACTAAAGTCATGCATTCTTACGCTAATTCCCTTTTTAATGAAACCAAACTTGATTTAAACTGAGATAAGTCTAGCACACGCCCACGTTGCACAATTTGGTGCACACTACTTTAATGCTTGAAGCATTTCGTTTAAGTAACTGTTGAGAATTTAACAATATAAATCGGACGATTTCCAATAAACTCGAACGTTGGTGATAAACGTATCCTAGATAAAATTAAACAAAACGCCAATTACTTACGAAGGAATTGGAATTTACTAATCATGTTACAACCTACTTTAATCTCCCTAGAAATCCTTACTAGCACCTAAACATCAAGTTTTGAATCGAAGTAGCTCAAGCATGTCAAAATAATTCCAAGCAAGCTAGCACATAGCTCTAATTTAACCAAGCAAGCTAGCACATAGCTTTAATTAAATCCAAGCTAGCTAGCAAGTAGGTCACTAAATTCAAAATGCAGATTTTCCTTTTCTTCTTGTCTACGTAAATCCATTTTTAACCATACAATCTTCCTCCCTCCTTGCTAGCTTAATTTAACTCCTACATGCCTTCTTGCTTGATGATCCACGCCACTTGCAAAAACAATCTAGTGTTTCTCCTACTTGCTAAGTTGATTGATGGAGTGACTAAGCACCTCCCATCAATCCTTTAATTTCTTCCCATTTAAGAAAGGCTATATACAAGGAAAAGCATACGTACATTCCCATTTCACAATTTACACTTCAAAATTCTGCACAACTCTCTCATTTTCCCTCTCATTTCATCACCTTTCACTACCTTCTTCAAGAACAACCACCATGGAACCACCATAAAACCACCATGAACCACCACCTTTTATACATCATTTTTCACCTTCTTTTAAGCTATTGATCATCATTGGGTCCTTGTGATTTCATAATCTTGAGATTCACATCATCACAAAGGAAAACTAGGAGTTTGGGGTTTTAAAAGGATTGTTGTTGAAGCTTTCAAGTTCTCTTCTTTCTTACCATTTCATCCTAGAGCATTGTATGGAAACTCTTCATTTTGATCTCTTCATTTCCTTCATTTTAAATACTTACACGCTAGATGTTCACTCATACATTAAAATCAACTAATATATATGTGTTATTAATGGTGAAAACTCATTAAAAAGAACTAAAGAAACTCAAAACTCAAAGAAACTTACTGGACAGAAACTTTGGACGAATTTAGAACATCATAACTCAGTCATAAAATAATCAAACTTAGTGATTCTCGAGCCTAAAATTAAGTTTAAGAAGTTAGGTTTCCAACCCAAGTGGTCTCATGTAATTTGGACAAGTTTTGATACCTCAAATCGATTTTATAAGAACATGTGTCTAATCTGTCTTCAGGAGACGAAATATGACTCTACTTTAAGAGACCATAACTTTTTATCCACAGATCCAAAAGAGATGAATCTTTTTCCTAAAGGTAAAATTTTGTCTTAGCTTTAAAAGTAGTATGATCACGTTTTGTGAAGATGAGTCTAGGTCAGTAAACAAGTGATTTTCCTATCAACTGTCCAGAAACGTAGCTGCTGTACCTTTGTATACTAATAAATATTTTTGAACCCCTTATACTTGTTCAAAAATTATGAATCTTAATTTTCTGTAAACCTAAGATATAGGGAAACATATGATAAAAATTTCATAACAAAATAAGTCCGTTTGACTAGTCAAAATGACACCACAAAAAGGCTCAAATATGGTCAGAATCTGTTCAAGAAAAGTAAACAGCATTAACTTGAACAGCATTAACTTGGGAGCAGTAGTAACGGTGTAAGAGCAGTAGTAACTTGGCCTAGCAGTAGTAACGAAGGAAGAACAGTAGTAACTTGGCCTAGCAGTAGTAATATTGGAGAGCAGTAGTAACGGTGGAAGAGCAGTAGTAACTTTGGCCTAGCAGTAGTAAAATTGGACAGCAGTAGTAACAACGGAAAGCAGTAGTAATATTGTTTTTCAGCCTTTGATTTCTTCTTCAAAGTTCTAGGCCTTTAAGTTACGAAAATTTGGACATTTGAATCACCTAAATCGGAGTTCGTATGAGAGAGTTATGACCAAAACCGTGAAGCCTCGCCGAAACTACAATACTTCTTCATTTTTGATATTTTCTTCAACGTTTTTACCCGTTTTCTTCTCGCATTCGTTCCTAGCGATAATAAACACATTTAAAGCATATTTAGCACCAAAATATAATTTAACTAATTATGAATACGGATAAAACGAGAGATACTACGAGGGAATAAACATGAAAGTAATTGAGTAATAGTTTCCTATCTTAAACGAATAAAGGAACTTATTTAACTTCACGTTTTAGACAAACGTTAACGAAAACTATTGAATGAATTGAAAGGTGCGTTATCACGAACAATATAAGTTTTGAAAGTATAAATCTATAACTTATACTTTAATAACAAAGTAACTATGTTTTCGAGAAACATACAAGTATACACACAAAACTATCACCAACGGGTCGTACACTTTTCGAAAACGAAATACTCTTTCAATCTATTAATTGAGTGAACAACTAGCATAGATATGCGGGTAGCTATCTACTTATACAAACCTAGGTGTGCGGGTAGCCACCTACTATTACGAGCAAGGATGTGCGGGTAGCCATCTACTTTTACAAACCTAGATATGCGATTAGCTATCTACTCATACAAACGACCTCATGCGTATAGGGCGCGAGGAGGCTATTTTGTGCAAACTTATTTCTTTAAAAGCTAGCTCTCACAAAGCTCATCAGGTGAGTTCACAGCCCCTATTTTACTGCTTTTTACTGCTTTATAAACTTGGGGTGAAAAACATATGTACTGTTTACATACAAATTGTTTTCATGCGATGATTGAAAACCTGACAACGAATCCTTGTGCGAACCTATGTTAAACTAGTTGTAGTGCATAGAAGTCCTCATGACTACAAACTGTAACCATTAGCTAGATGACGCTAGCCACCGAATATGCGAATAGTACTATTGGGATGACATCCCTCCCACTTTTGTTAGTCATGCTAACTGCCGACTGTATGTCGAGACGAGGAGCGTATATTTTATTGGTCCCAGGCAAAAACAACTAAAAGTCGTGGTTTGGTTATAGGCCTACGTGTCGGCACTTTAACTCGTAAGGTCTTGCAAACCTTCGGGGGATCACCGTCAGCTACTTATTGTTTCAAACTATATATATCATCGTACTAATCGCCATGGATGGCACGAAATGATTTGGGAAACGTTTACTAAACACTTGGTTTAAATGATGATGTCCTAAACCTGTGAATTTCACTCAACAATCTTGTTGATCCTTTTAACTATGTTTTTCAGGGAATTAGCAGCGACGTAAGATCATGCATGCATACTTTTGGGACCCTTGCTTACCACGATGAATAGGATGCCATTCTTTTGATAACATTTAGACTATTATTTTATGATTAAAATGTTAATCATGACGTTTTGCTAAACATATATCGTTCTTGTGAACACAATGAATATGTAACCGTTGAACCTAAACTATTTATGGCATCCTAAGTATATGTTTGTGATAATCATATGCTCTCGATTTACTTGTCGAACTGGATCGCGTCACGCCCCCGAGCTTCCGCATTTACTAAACGAGACACGATTTTATTGGGGTGTGACAATGGGCCAATACAGATTGTGATAAACGTTACTTGAGGGCCACCGCCGCTGTAGGGTTCCCTAGTATCCACCGATCCTCTTGAGATTATGTGTTTTCGGTACTTAATGTAAACACATTGTTATGCTAGGTTGAATTATTAGTTGTACATTCATTCACTTAGCTTCGTGCTAATCCCACCATTTCTCTTCCTGAAGGTTATGTATAAGTTTGTGGGTTGGGCAGGAAGATGGTCTATTGGAAGGAATGTTGACACGTGCTATAACTCTGATATATATATAGATGTTTTGTTAGTTAACATGTATGCAGATTTTATATAACAACTATATATGTTTTGCTTCAGGAAAATAGTTAAATGTTGTAAAACTCGCGAAATTGTTATGGTCCTTTTGTAATATAATATATATAATGTTATTTTATCCATCACTTCCGAGTCAAATGTCATATTTAATATTGAGTTAATTGAGGGGTGTTATAGTTTCAGCCTCGCCAGTATAAAAGGCTGCAATCCCATTACTTGTAGATGCGACGGAATTAGACCGTTTACCGTGGTAAACGCTCGGATCCTCAACCTGATCGGATCCTGTCTCTTTCCTCTGCATGTTCAAGTCATAGACACGCAGTTTCCCTATCACTTCATCAAGAGTGAGAGTCTTATAATTGCTACTCTCCTTTATCATCAGGGTGTAAATGTCCCACTTTGATGGTAATACCTCAAGAAGTTTGTTATTTTTAACCATATCAGTATAGTTAAGACCAACATTTTCCATCTCTATCATCAATTGATAATATCGAGTAATGATATCCTTTAAAGACTCAGATTTAATATGCTTAAAAACATATAATTGTTTAGTAAGCAAATCGGTTCTACCCTCCTTGATTTGTTCATTTCCCTCAAACCTCTTCCTCAGGGCTAACCAAAGCTCTCTAGAGAGGTCATACTTCTTGAATGTGTGATTGATCTCTTGAGGAAGGGACATAGTCAAAGCAGATAACGCTTTGTTCTCTGCTTCGTACATCTTTCTTTCTTCCTCCTTCAATGACGAATATGAAAGTAGGGGCTTCATATCCATCTTTGATGCAGAGCCACATCCTTACATCATTATACTTGGCAAAGGATTCGAACCGATCCTTCCACCAGAAATAATCTTCTCCCTTTAGGAGTTTAGGAGGTGAGGCCAACTTCCCAACTTCATGATCCATTTACATCATTTTGTTGAGATTCGACAATGCAAGACAAAGTCAATAAAAGAAAAACAGGATAGGTTCGTACGAACTTAGATCACCTAAGTTCGAATGGTCAACGAACAAGTCAAACGAACTTACTGACAAGAATTCAAACAGTTCGAACTTACAAGTTCGAAGACTAGGTTTGTACGAACTTACATTCAGGTAAGTTCGTACGATGCTTTCATACAAGTTCGAATAAAAAGCAAATTCCGTACAAGTTTGAAGGATGGCTGTTGAACAAACTTAGAATCTCAGATCTGTGATTTTGAGAAACTTTCAACCGACCAAATTTGAACTACACCGTAGAAAGTGATAATAAACACGTTTGGAAGCTAAAGACAACAATTTCAACGGTCCAAACTCTCGGAATCACTCGATATCTTTACCCTGAACCTAAACGCTAAGTTCTAATGCTCTGATACCAATTGTAGGTCACCCTTGAACGGATCCAACGGGGTAACAACGCTTGTTAAAGTGTTCAAAACACGTTTATCTCCCCAATAATCCCTTACTTCGAATGTATTCGAACTAGGATGAATCCTATGAACCTAGTGTACTGATCTTAGTTCGTATGAAAAGCCTAGAAATAGTATTTTCGAACTTTGTATTTATAAGCAACTAGGTTCGTACGAACTTAGCTGCTCTTAAGTTCGTACGAACCTACAAGTTCGTACCTTGTTAGGACTTAGCTCGTACAACCTATAGGTTCATACGAACCTACACATATAACTTACAAATATTATTTCTAACATATTAATAAACAACATATAACAAAATATTCATTTATTAATACCAAAAACTATTACAAAACTAATCTATTACAAAATAGAAGTTGTTGTCACAAACATGCACCAACAGTGACCCTTGTACCCGTAAAGTGGGACAGTCCTCACCAGCATCATCATCATCATCATCATCATCTGAGTCACCCTCGGTGGCCTCAGAGTCTTGCTCTTGGCTTTTCCCAGCTGCATCAGGAGACGGAAATGCATCTTCAGGATCGGCAGTATAGGTATCAATGTCTCTGAACAGAGCATCAAGTTCGGGCAGTGATCCAGTATCTGACGCGTCCACATGTGCTGCGACACTTGAGCTAGCACACCCTTGAAGAACATCTCGTACCAGAGATTCAGTGACTACTCGCTCTCCCTCGGCAGGGTGCTCTATCTGGTGTAATATCTCTTCAACAACATCCTGTTGTGGCTCAGCAGCAGCCACTTGAGCTTGTTCTTAGGCTAGTGCAGGTGCTGGAATTTGAACTTCAGCGGCAGCTTGGGCGGAGGCACATCCCACCATCCATCATTAGGTGGTGCCTGATAAGCAGCATCGATTACCACCCCAAATAACGGCACGACCTAAGGCCAATCAGCAACAGCTCGACGGCTGCTGTGACTAAGGCAGTGGCCAAAGATCTTCTTATCAACAGTAGTCAGATGCACTACTAGATCCACTGCCAGAAGGTTTGGAATCAGGGCATTGATAATCATCATAATGAAGCGGGGGTATACGATAAAACGATCTTTCACGCTCCCCTTGATCTGTTGAACCATCTCGTCAAAGAAAAATTGAGAGAAACAGTAGGGTTTGTTGTATACGAGTGAAATCATCCCTGACTGCATCTTATGATTCATGGTTTCGAAACCAGCTTTCTTCGGGCGGAAAGAAACCAACAGGATGCGCATCAAATAACGCCACTGGCCGTACAACAAACTCTTGGTGTATTGGGTGTGGGTAACATCCCCAATATAACGCATTCGCTGGAAAGCGCCAGCATGTATCTCAAGAGGAAATGATGTAGGGCCATTCTCCTCAACTTCAGTGCCCAACTGCAGAACCAGTCTCATAAACATTGCAGTGAACTCTATATTAACTCCATTCACGGTGGCCCTAATCACCGGTGGCTGAGGTTAGCAGTCATGAACAGCCGTCGCCCAAAACTGACGGAAATATTCAAAACTCAAGGTTGGCGAATGTGTAAGAGCAAAATGAACCCTCGAGCGCATAAAGAAAGTTAACATGCCTCGGAACTGCTCGGTGGCCGGGTTGGCCAAATCAAAGGAGATTGCCAGGTTATGCTTGTTGTAAAATGCACGTTGATCAACCATTTCTACACACAAAGCACAAGACAAACCAAAAATAGATAATAATAATGTTAGTCATAGTCATTTATCAAGTTAGAATCCTGCAACAAAGATTCTACAATCGATACAAGAAATAAGAACATTATAGATTAAAAATTTAAATTTGTTGTTTGAACCAAAGTAGGTTCGTAGGAACTTACATCCATGTGTAGGTTCGTACGAACTTACTATTTGACTAAGTCAAACTTAAGTTCATACGAACTTACACTTGGCTAGGTTCGTACGAACTAGTAAGTTCAAACGGATGAACAACAAAAGCAAATTAAAATTTTTTGTAATTAAAACATGGTCAAGCTTGTGATTATGATGCGCCTAGGTGCAATTAAGCCTAAGCAACTAAGAAACCAAACTTTTAACCATTAACACTATCAAAATTTTGATTTTTAACGGTTTAAATCATGTATAAGCTACTTACAAAGATGAGGAATATGATCGTGATGAAGTTTAACGGTTTGGAATGATTAAATACGTTCCAAAAAATGGATTTCAATTTGAAAAATAATCAACCGAGGGTAAGTTCGAAGGATTTGTTGGTTCGAAGGGTTTAGAAAAATGAAGGGTTTGACCAACTCTGACCTATTTATACCCAAGCATCTACGTTCGTACGGACTTAGACATTCGAACCTAACTTCGTTCAACATTATAAGTTCGTACGAACTTAGAATGTAAGAGCCCAAAAACTTAGAATTTTTCAGATTAAAATCATTTTGCGAAAACCTAAATACTTAAGACATTTAATGAAGCAAGTTTTGAGCAATTAATCTAACTAAATGTAAATATTTCTTGTAAACGAAGAACTTTGATTTATTTTATTACTTAAAATAACATAAAATGTAAAATGCGAATATGAAATTGTTCATATTTTGAAACGTACAATTTTTTTGAGAGTGTCACTGATACAAAGATCGAATTAGCCATGATGAGCACAATACACAGATAGGAATTTGATTTATTCCTTTGTTATTATTGTTGTAATTAAAGAACACTACGATTATCAGTATTGTTGTCCACTTAAACATTCGACATGACGAATTTTCAAGTACATATTTCATTATGTTCACGATTTGCTATGAATCTTACATTTGATATACCCTTAGAATCTAGAAAGTCCAGAATCAACATGTATCGAATATTTTTTATTTTAAGACATCTTTAAGGTCAAGTCATTTTGTATTTTAAGCAATGTACATAGGTACATGTTCCAGCTATAAGACAAGACTATGGTTAGAAGCAAACAAATCTAAAATCAAACTAGAGGTGACAGGTATGTACTTTCGTACAACAAAGCGACATAGTTTGACTAGAGACCTTGAAAACGGTATTCTTATTTCGTGGTCGAGTTTGTTCTAGTTTTAGGATGCACTGACTGAGTCTAGGTCAGCATTATTCAAGATGTAGCAGAAGAAACAGTCAGTGAACCCCCCAGATGAATGATTTTTATTATTTATCCGATAGCAAGTAATCAGGTACAATCTATTTACTAAGAATTAAGACTTAAGTCGTACATCAAAATAAAGATTTCACAGAAAAATCGTATTATTTAGTATAGATTAAGTACCTGAAAACAGGTATGTCTAATGCCTACCAATACATCGTATAGTGAAGCTATTAAATACTTTGCATTTTAAGTACTTTTACTGTGTATGTTCTACATCTAAAAGCCACACATATAAAATGTTCTAGGCATGGGTAATGTTTTCATCATTTCTTTGCAATTAGCACGGTAACCCTCAACTTTTTATTATTTTGCAAAGACAAAAGAAATAAAATAAAATAAAATAATAAGAAGAAATAATCTACATCTAGACAAAGTTCTTGTGGGAAAACTTATTCAGTATTACTCATCCCATTTAGTTGGAGTAAAAGCTCAAACCGAGACCTATCGAAAGCCTTGGTATAAAGGTCGATCATATTATCATCAGTGGGTACCTTAACTAATCTAATCATATGTTTTTCAGCACAATCATGAATAAAGTGATGTCTAATATCAATATGTTTAGTCTTACTATGCTTAACTGGATTATTAGTTTTGGACATGGTCGACTGATTATCAATCATAATAGGGGTATTTGAAAAGTTTAAACCATAATCGCGCAACTGTTGTTGTATCCACAAGACTTGTGAACAACAACTGCCAGCTACCACCTACTCAGCCTCACAGGTTGAGATGGCGACCGAGGTCTGTTTCTTACACTGCCATGAGACAATGTGACCACCTAACAATTGACAACCACCAGTGGTGGATTTCCTGTTCAAGTTACATCCTCCATAATCCGAGTCGGTATAGGCTGCAAAGTCAAAATTGCCTTCGGAGGGATACCAAAGGCCTAACTTCGGTTTTTCCTTCAGATAACGCAATATTTTCTTTGCTGCCCTTATGTGAGACTCTTTAGGATTTGCTTGAAAACGAGCACACAGGCAAACTGCAAACATTATGTCAGGTCATGAAGCGGTTAAATACATGAGAGAACCGATAATGGCCCAATATTGAGTCGGATCCACATCTTCAGTACTCTCCGTATCGGGTCCAAGATTATGATTATGATGAATCGGAGTGCCATAAGACGAACTATCTTTCATATTGAAACGAGTGAGCATTTCATGCACATATTTCGTTTGATGAATAAAGAATCCGTCCTTTTGATCAACTTGTAATCCTAAGAAGAAGTTTACCTCTCCTATGGCACTCATCTCAAACCTTCGCTTTTCACTTGTTCAAAGTCTCTGCACATGTTCTTGTCGGATGACGCAAAGATGATGTCATCGACGTACACTTGTACAAGTAGGAAATCATCCTTTTTCCACTTAATGAATAATGTACTATCTGTTTGTCCTCTCTTGAACCCATTTTCCAAGAGATAAGTAAATAGTGTCTCATACCAAGCTATGGGTGCTTGATGCAGTCCATACTGTAGGATCCCAGAAGGGCTGACCTTACACACTAAATCAATAATCAAATACTAATGCGCGGAATTCAATAGTAATTGAGATAAACGTTTAATTAACAAATCAAAACAAAACAAAAGAGAGTTGCATCAAAACCATCAAATTGCTATTACTGATCACAAATAATAACAAAGGCTGCACACACAGATGTGTTGTCAAAAGCCGGAAAATGCTTAAAAAAAAAAAGCTTTACAAATGAAACCCTAAACAAATTTATATAATTATCTATTTTAGGCAACTAAGCGATATTGACAATATCGCATGAACAGTAGTTGATCTAAATAATTACAACTCGAAACTTAGACCAAGTGACAGACACACTAAATGCACCAACAAACTCCCCCGTGTCTTCAGCTTGGTCTTCAAAAGGTTTCAGTCTTCAAACCCATCCAGCGGGAAATTTTCCACCCGCGTGGATTCCATGGGTGACGCAGATATCGACAATTCTTTGGAATTGTTGAGCAAGCTTTTCATTCGTCGGATTACCTCTGTAATACCTTATCTTGTTGTCGAACAGCTTCCTCATATCCTCCTTTGATAGATTTATCAAGCTCATAGGATCAAAAACTCTAAACTGCGTCTTTTTCAACCCATAGAGAGAAGTCTTCTCAGGTTCAACACTTTCTGGCACAAATACCAGTACAGCTTCTCCAGTCTGGCTGTCAAATTCCCAATAGTGAAATCTTCTTAGAAAATTTAGGGGAACTGATTCCATAACGATCCTCTTTACACAATCAGCTTTAGGATAGCGCATTCTGATTAAAGGCTGATTTGTAGCAGGATCTAGCCGGTTCTTGTAATAGATTCGTTTACCCAACGTCGGCTTTATAAAACTGTATCTCTTAGTACGGATTTCTCTTTGAATTGTACTCTAGATGAAGTCTGCACGAGTATTTCTGTCTGGATTTATCAGCTGTAACTGAGCAAGCCTATTTAATTCTCCTTTAGGCAGGGAGCTCAGTTTCTTGAATGAGAACTTGAAATACTGAACGCCATCGGTTCTCTTGATTGCGAACCTCGAGTCCAGAACCTTCCAGCTCTTGATTAATCCTTTATATCTTCCCCTAATCTTATAAGACTTGCACGTGACAGGTGCAATCTTTTCTTTTCCTTGTGGCCACCAGGAAGCCAGACGAGCCGCTCTTTCTTCAGCGGTTTCAGGAACCTTTGGAGATTCAGGCATTTCAGCCTGAGGTTCCGTCGAGTCATCAGTTGATTCATCATCTTCTTCTTCGGATGAATCAGACTCAACAATGGGAGCACCATAATAAAATTCATCTTCATCGAAAGCTTCATCTTCAGTCTCACAATCTGAATCTGCTTCTGGTGTATCCTCCCTTTCAAACTCAGATCTGTTGACCATTCGTGCAAGATAAGTCAAATCTGCATCTGAATAGTCAACAGCCAGTGGTCTTGGTTGTCCAGGTATTTCCTCAAACGAGAAATAATCTAAACGTGGTGCCGTTTCATTACCTGATTCAACATTTACATTTTCTGTTTCAGGGGGAGTTACATTTGGTCTTTCCCTATCACCTATCTCCCCCGAAACGACCACTTGTGACTCCAAAAGAACAACCCTAGACCTAAGCTCCGCATTTTCTTTTTCAACAGCTTCAACTCTTGTAGCTTGAACTTGGATGACGGCAGCTTGAGTATCCAGGGTATGTTGCATGGTATCCAGCCTTTGTATCAGTTCTTGGATAACCGAGGGATGCGGTTTTACAGGTGTAGCAACCCGCGGTGTATCCAGAGGCGTGGAAGAGGAAGAGACCAGACGAGCTGCCTTAGATTTCTTTGGCGGTGGAGGCACAAACTCGTCAGAATCTTCAGAAGAGTCACGTACCCGCTTATCTTTCTGCGGTACGTGCTTCTTGCCGGCAGCTATTCTTCTCTGTATTCTTAAATATCTCCGAGAGTTAGTGCGCCTGATATGTTCAATTTCGCGAGGTGGCGGAACTAAACCCTCAGAGTCACTGTCAGTGAATCCGCCTGCAGGCTCAGGCTCAGAAGAATCGGAGTCAGTGGACCCCTCAGAAGTTTCAATGTTGTCATGTGAGGTATGTACTTGACCCTGCACATCAACATCGACAAAAATACCCTCCAAAGGGTCTTCCGCAGCTTGTACAGGAACATCGGCAAGATTTTCCAAAACTGGTGGAGGAGCAACGGGATCAAGATATCCCTCGTTCGCCGGCGGCTGATAATTCGGGCAACGATATGACCGAAAAGAGAGGTATCAGGGGAAATCGGAACCCCTTTGCCATTTGAGCTCATTACCCCAAAGATCCGATTGGACATCGGGGTTTGACGATAAACACGGGTGGCATCAGTTGCCAGACCCGGGAGCTCTCGATTGATCAATAATTGAATAAACCGAGGGTACATGTACCAACGGTTGTCTCCAAGCTGTGCATTGTCGACCATAGCCCTGAAGATATAACCAGAGTAGTTATAGGGCTTGTTGTAGATAAGGGCGAGCATTGCAGAGACCGTGCGAAAGCTAGCACCATCGTACCCAGCTTTGCGATTAGAGAGGCACAAGATAAAAATGTGCATAAGCCACCTCCAGACACGCGTCAGATTTCCCTTGCGATACTGATCCGAATGTGGACCAGCATATCCCATACGCGTCATCGCCCCAACGATAAACTCATTTGAGAAGAGAATCGGAACATATCAGCAGTATCGTTGAATCGAAGTACATCTCTGATAAGTTGTTCAGAGATAATGACTTCGCGTCCGTGCACCGTTGAAATAAGGCGAGTATGCTCCAGTGCGGAATTTACAGATGCATTCCTCCAGAATTGCCCGACGTGATCACGATAAATAGTATCGGACGCCGTGATTGCCGTAAGAATTCGCGAACGGCGCAGGAAGGCAATCAAAGGTCTGAAGGGCGCAGACGACTCCTTAGAATCATCCAAGAAAGCCGTAATATTGTGACGATTGTCACATTTAAGATCAAACTGCGCGAAGTCTTCCATATCGTAGTCACGAAGTTGGTGTTGTATCCACAGAATTTGTGAGCAACAACTAGCAGCTGCTACATATTCAGCTTCCGTTGTGGAAGTTGAGACTGTAGTCTGCTTCTTGCATTGCCAAGAAACAAGACGTGAGCCTAGAAACTGGCATCCTCCGGACGTAGACTTCTTGTCTAAACTGCAGCCACCATAATCACTGTCTGAGAAAGCTGTGAGAGAAAATGTCTTCTCTGTTGGATACCATAGACCTAGAGTAGGTCTATTCTTGAGATATCCGAAAATCCGTCTGACCGCCTTCAGATGTGAAAGCATGGGTTTGGACTGATATCTTGAACATAAGGAGACAGCAAAAACTATATCAGGTCGGGATGCAGTAAGATACATTAAAGATCCAATCATCGACCGATATAACTTTGCATCACAAAGTTCCTCATCTTCATCTGGTCCAAGATTGTGGTTTATAGGAATAGGAGTCCCATACTCTCTACAATCATGCAAATCATATCGTGTTAACATATCGTTAACATACTTAGATTGATGAATGTAGGTTCCCTTTGAGGATTGATCAACCTGAACCCCAAGAAAGAACTTCAACTCCCCCATCGCACTCATTTCGAATTCCGATTTCATAATCGCTTCAAAGTGACGACATAAGGATTCATCAGTTGAACCAAAGATTATGTCATCCACATAAACTTGAACTAGCAATTGACTTTTGCCAGTTCTCTTGATGAATAAAGTGTTGTCGATGGTACCACGCTCAAACCCATTCTTGATAAGGTGCGTTGCCAACCTTTCATACCATGCACGCGGAGCTTGATGAAGACCATAAAGAGCCTTATCAAGTTTGCACACATAGTCTGGATGGTTAGAATCTTCAAAACCGGGAGGCTGTCGAACATAGATTTCTTCAGCCACCTTTCCATATAGGAACGCACTCTTCACATCTAACTGATAGACGAGAAAACCCTTAAAAGTGGCGTAGGCTAGGAATATACGAATAGATTCCATCCTTGCAACAGGTGCAAAGACTTCATCATAATCCAAACCTTCTTGTTGTGTATACCCTTGCACAACAAGCCTAGCCTTATTGCGAATGACCACTCCCCTATCATCACGCTTAACACGAAACACCCAGCGAGTTCCAATAGGGTGTACACCTTTGGGAAGTGGCACTAAATCCCAAACCTGCAGCTTCACGAATTGTTGCAACTCCTCTTGCATAGCAGCAACCCAATGTGAATCCTTTAGAGCCTGATCTATCTTTGATGGCTCCATTTGGGATAAGAAGCATTCTTCAACATCAACTTTTAAACACTCAAGATCATCAAAATTTGATGGATCTTCAGAAGAGACATCTGCATCCAGATCTCCAATCACAGCTGATGAGCTTCTTGTCTTAATACCTGAATCCAGATCTCCAATAATGTTCTCAATAGGATGATTCTTATGAATCCGTGAGATGGGTATTGGATCAGGTGTGAGGTTTGTTTCCAAATTGTTCAGCTCAACCTCTTGAGCGATAGGATCTTCTTCAAAATTAGAAAGAGAGTCGTTCATATCATCAACCCCAGCAGGAGAAGCTTCAGGCGGATGATTATCAGAAGAACTCTCAGGAACAGCCGAAGGAGAAGATTGGTGAGGTGGAATAGTATCCGGAGTCACACTGGAAGAAGGTGTATATGAAGAGTTATCCGAACTAAGATGTAACCCATGAAGAAGAGTTACAACTTGGTCCACTTCAACTAATTTAGGAAGGTTGAATGAGTTAAATAAATGATCATACTCAAACAACCAATCCGGACCTTTTCCTTTAGGAGACTCCGTATACTTTAAACATTTTACCTCAAAATGTTCCTCAATCTTTCCAGTATCCTTGTTGAAGACCCTCTTGTTACGAGAATTAACCGAGAAACCTAAAAATAGACCATCAAATGTCTTTTCACTGAATTTGGAAACCTTGTCCTTCGTTATCATAATAGAGCAAGGACATCCAAAAGGTTCCAAAAATTTAAGGTTCGGTTTCCGGTTGTTAAATAACTCATAACAAGTTTTATTCCTTTTCTTGTTCATCAGTACACGGTTTAAAATATAACACGCTGTGTTTACTGCCTCTGCCCAGAAAGTAATTGGCAGATGAGAATCCGACAGCATAGTGCGAGCAGTTTCAATGATAGTCCTATTCTTTCTCTCAGCCACTCCATTTTGTTGTGGAGTTCTTGCTGCACTAAACTGATGAACAATCCCTTTACGTAGACAGTATAGTTCAAGACATTTATTCTTGAATTCCGTTCCATTGTCACTACGTATCTTCTTAATCCTTAGACTGCACAGGTTTTCAAGACGGTCGAAAAGATAGGTCAGATGATCTGATGTCTCATCCTTTGTACGCAAAAAGAAAACCCATGAATAGCGAGAGTAATCATCTGTTACTACCAGACAATACGACTTACCCCCAATACTCTTCGTGCTAACGGGTCCAAACAAATCCATATGAAGTAATTCCAAAGGAGCTTCAATGGAATTAACTTGTTTGGATTTGTGAAACTTTTTGTGCTGTTTACCCTTTAAACAGGACACACAATCATCCTCCAAAGCAAAGGTTTGCTTAGGAATACCCTCAACAAGATTGTGTTTCACCAGATAATTCATTTTCCTAAAATGAATATGACCCATCCTCCTGTGCCACAACAATGAATCCTTCGAAGAGGCCTTGGTTAGAAGACAGGTGTGTTCCTCAGCTTCCACTGTCCTCATGTCCAAAACGTAAGAGTTCTTCACTCTCGGTGCTCTAATCAAGATCCATTCCTCGGGAATCACAAATCCCGGCTTCAAAATTAAACATTCCAAATCTGTAAACGCAGCAGTGAACTTCTTGTCGCAAACTTGAGAGACGCTTATCAAATTGTGATTCAGCTCCTCGACAAAATTTACATCCTCAAAGCTCACTAGTCCATTTGTAAGAGTTCCAACTCCTGTAATGGTACCTCCAGAATCACCAGCAAAGGCAACATGTCCCCCATTGAAAGGTTTAACATCAGAAAGCAGGGAGATATTGCCTGTCATGTGTCGCGAACAGCCACTATCAACGTACCACTTGCTATTTTGACCTGATGACTGTCACAACACAAATAAAAAGAATGTTAGTTTGAAATGGAGACCCAAGCCTTTATAGACTTGGGTACTCCTGAAACCTCATCAAATATTATCACATCAGTTAAGATTTTGTTTTTCATAAAATCTTTATCTTTTGAAGATGTGACAATATTAGTTGAAGATTTATTTTCTACAACTTTTTCTTTCCAAAATTTTGGAGAGACCAATGGTTGCTTTTTGCTAACGTCAACCTTTCTAATTAAAGATTTAGTAGGTGTAACGTTATTTGCTTTAGAGATTTGAGCATTTTGAAATAATCCAGTTTGTTTTGATTTTTGAACAGTTCGAACTCTGGATTTTTGTGGATTATTTCGCGATGCCCATTTCTTAGCAAGCAATGGACATTGATTAATGAGATGACCTTGCTTCTTACAGTAGAAGCATGATCGTCTCTCCTGAAAAGTTCGATCCGAGACAGATAGTGGTTTTGGTGAAGAAGAAACCGTACGAGGTTTACTCTCAGATACCTTTACTACACATGAGCACTTATGTGAACATGTTGGGGTAAAAGCTTTTACCTTTGAAGTAATCTTTGGAGAATGATTTTTGATTAAAACTTTATCATTATAAGAGTTCTCCTGGATTACTGATTTCCTTTTAGAATACATTTCATCTCTATCTTCATTAGTAAAAATGAAGTTTTCAGGTTTAAAATTATTCTTTTTAACCTTTTGATTAACCTCATAAGTTACATCCTCAACCTCAACCACTTCTTCAACATTTGTTGAAGAAATAAACTTAATTTGTTCAATTTTAGGCTTAAAAGTTTAGCCTTCTTTGAACTCACAACTTTAAGCGGTTCAGTCCGCTTACCATTAACATCCTTAACAGTGACAGATTTTTCAACATCAGCCTTAAGAGATTTGGGCTGATTATCACTGTTAACATTAACTGGTTTAACAACAGAATCATTTTCCTTCTTAAGGATAGAAGGAACATAGTCTTTGATTTCATCCTGACACAGAATAGGCTGATTCAGATTTGAGGGAGGAGGTTGATTGTGATAACCAATTCCTACCTTACTTTTCGTATCAGTCCTCTGATTTTGCAGGATATCAGCAAAGACCATTGAAGATGTTGATATATTTGCAAGCTTACGTTTTAAATCAACATTTTCAGCCTCTGTTTCAGCTAGTTCTCTTTTAAGATGAGTAATCAGTTTTAAATAACTGTCAATTTCATCTTGTTTGTTATAAATCATAGCCTTTAACTCTTTCTTTTCTTCAAACATGGTTTTTTGATTAATTACAAAGACTTTTTCATTTTTTTTTAAAACGTTGTTTGCTTCAATGAGATTGGTTAAATCTGTATTTAACCGATCATTATCCACAATGAGCCTGTTGTTTTTACCAGTTAACTTTAGGCAATTATCACAGAAGAAGGAATCACATTCTACCTCATTTTGAATACCCGCCATAAGAGCTAGGTTTTCTTGGTCACCCATGGCAGAAAAATCATAAACATCTTCTTCTTCTATCATAATAGCAGCCTTGGCCACTTCGGTGTCTTTCTTATAAGGTGAAGGCTTAGTGAAACCAGAAGGTGGTTGTCTAATCTTCTCACATTCTTTTGCAAAGTGCCCAAGATTTTGGCACTTATAACACCGGATCTTTGATTTATCAAAACCCATGCTGGTTTTGTCAGACACATCTTCCAGAGATCTTTTTCCAGTTCTTCTCAGATATGTCTTAGTCCTTCTAGTCAGCATGGCCATGTTCCAACGTAAATCCACTCTCTCCAACTCGTCTGGATCTACCTGAGCAAAATCCTCATCGGTAAGATCTACCGAACTAATTCTCTTAGAAAGAAAATCATCATAGGATGAGAGAAATGCATTGAAAATAACTGCATGCTCATTTTGAGAAGCAGTTGCTGATGAGGATGACTGAATTGGGAGCGAAGAGAATGTTCCAGTTGAATGATTTCCAGAAACATGAGATGATTTAGTTCCGGAAGTAGATGGCCCTGATAGAAGTGCCGTACTGCCATACCCAAAGTTGCTATTATCAGATACCAGAGAACCTGACCGTGTGCTTTTCTTCTGAATGTCTAAAGCACAGGTTTCCAATTTTCCAATAAGCTGATCCAGAGACATAGCAAGGACATCTGGATCATTCTCCATCATCAAAACTCTTGTTTCCCAATGAGAAGGCAAAGCATTTAACAACTTCTTGTTAACCTCTATAGTACTAAACTTATAACCTCCTTCAGTCAATTCATTTACAAGACGTGAGTATCTACAGAAAAGATCCTTCACCGTCTCATTCTTTAGAATATCAAACAGATCGTATTGTTTCTTTACTAGCTCAAGTTTACTCTGTTTGTATTCAGTAGTACCTCCACACCGTTCAGCTATCCCGTTCCATAAATCATAAGCTATGTCATGTTGTTTGAACATTTTCATAGCATCTGCAGGTAATGCCATGGTGATAGTCGAGTGAGCCTTTCTCTCACATTCCCATGCTTTACGTTCATCTACAGACATGGAACGAATTGGCTTTGGTGGAGGAATACCAACATGCTCTCCACTTGAAACGGGTCTTACATATCATTCGAGAAGTGGTATCTCCATCTCGGGATCGGTGAATGCCACAAAAGATAGGAAACGACCACGCCATTCAGAATATTCCATTCCCGGAGCAAAGAATAGAGGTTTATTTGCTGACCCAACCTCGGCATTGTGTTTTAACATTGCATTGACTGCTTGCAAAGTAGACATCTTAGAAAGTATTAAATTTGATTAACTTTTGAAAAATAATGAGAAATTAATTTAAGACTCTAAAGCGATATTGACAATATCGCTTAAATCAATTAGATAAATGAGCGATATTGTTGATATCGCTAATAATATCGCTAATTAAAGCAAAAGTCAAAATCAAACAAGAACAGGCGATATCACAGGCGATATTGCAGTAATGTCGCACAAATCAACCAGGCGATATTGGGTTAATATCGCTAAAATCAATTAGGCGATATTGAACTAATATCGCTTAATGATATCGCTCAAATTAATGAGTAATGTCGCTTTCAATGTCGCAGAAACCCTAATGGCGATATTGAGTTCCAATATCGCTAAAACGGCTGTAAACCCTAAAAACACAAGTTTCGAAGATCAAAACAAGTTTTAGGATTGAAACCAACGAACAAAGATCCAGAAACTTAAACACAAGCACTAAATGATTAGTTTAACACTTAAAGACACTCAAAAGGACAGAAATTTTTTTTTTTTTGTTTTAAATTAAACGTAAACGAATATTGATTCAAACCAAATAATCCAATGATTAAATGGCTCTGATACCAATTGTAGGATCCCAGAAGGGCTGACCTTACACACTGAATCAATAATCAAATACTAATGCGCGGAATTCAATAGTAATTGAGATAAACGTTTAATTAACAAATCAAAACAAAACAAAAGAGAGTTGCATCAAAACCATCAAATTGCTATTACTGATCACAAATAATAACAAAGGCTGCACACACAGATGTGTTGTCAAAAGCCGGAAAATGCTTAAAAAAAAAAAACTTTACAAATGAAACCCTAAACAAATTTATATAATTATCTATTTTAGGCAACTAAGCGATATTGACAATATCGCATGAACAGTAGTTGATCTAAATAATTACAACTCGAAACTTAGACCAAGTGACAGACACACTAAATGCACCAACACATACAGAGCCTTATCCAATTTATAGACTTTGTCTGGATAATCTGGATCACTGAACCCCGGAGCTTGTTGGACAAACACTAGTTCCTGAACTTTACCATATAGGTTAGGCACTCTTTACATCGAGTTGATAGACCTTAATTCTTTTATGTGCAGCATATGCCAGAAACAATCGAATTGCTTCTAACCTTGCTACTGGTGCGAACACCTCAGTATAGTCTATCCCTTCCTGTTGATTAAATCCTTGAACCACTAGCCTCGGCGTCACAATCAAATAACCACTTTGGTCCTGTTTGTACTACTGGAGTATAAGATGTGACTTGTATGTTATATACAATCTCAACTCGACCAGATGTCTTATTAAAGACGCTTTTGTTTGGAGAACCGGCTTCATAACCTAAGAAGAATCCTTCGTCAGCCTTTTCACAAAATTTCGGTTGATTTTTGGTCTTTAATAAGGTACAATGAACACCAAAAGGTTTAAGACTAGTAAGGTTTGGTTTTCTACCAATCAGAAGCTCATAACACATTTTATTATGTCTTTTGACGGCTAAAACCTTGTTAAGCACATGACAAGCTGTATTCACTACTTCCCCCTAGAAGATGACAGGAAGCTTTGAATCAGCCAGCATTGTCCTCGCTGCTTCAATTAGAGTTTTGTTCTTTCTCTCAGCGACTCCATTTTGTTGTGGCTCATAGGGTGCACTAAACTGATGTTGAATTCCTTTGCTTAAGCAAAAGACGTTCATCACCGAGTTTTTGAACTCTAGGCCATTGTCGCTTCTTATCTTCTTGACTCCTTGACCATATTGATGTTCAACTTGGGTAAAGAATGTCGTTAGCATTTCAACTTTCTCATCCTTCGATCCCAAGAAGAATACCAAGGTGAATCGCTAGTAGTCATCAGTTATAACTAGGCAGTAATGTTTACCACCTATACTCCTTGCATTCACAAGACCGAACAAATCCATGTGAAGGAGTTCAAACGTTGAGGCAATGGAATTTTGAGTTTTGGATTTATGAGACTTCTTTTGCTATTTTCCATTCTGACATGGCACGCATCGATCCTCGAGTCCAAACGTCTGCAATGGTACACCTTGCACTAGTCCATTTTTGACTATGAAGTTCATCTTTTTGAGATTCACTCTAATTGAGATTCACTCTCAGATGCTTTGGATATTAGACACGTTGACTCCTGTGAAGATTCAGCGACACTCATGTCCTTAACATAAGTGTCATTCTTCCTTGGAGCCCTCATGACTATCCATTCTTCTGGTATGACAAATCCTAGTTTCAAGATTAACGCTTCTCTATCTGTGAAATGAACGGGATGTCCTTTATCACAGATCTGAGATACACTCATGAGATTATGTTTCAGCTCCTTAACATAGTTGACTTGCTCTAACATAATTTTCCCATTTGTAACATTACCTAAACCCGTGACTGTCCTCCTTTCGCTCCAGCAAAATTAACATATCCTCCTTTCTTGTGCACGAAATCCACAAGATGTTGTCTTTCCCCCGTCATGTGCCTTGAGCAACCGCTATCAACATACCACCAGTTAATAGCTCGTCTGGTTAACTCCTGCACATAAATTGAAAATAGTTAGTCAAAAAGGGGGACCCAAGCCACTACGGTCTTGGGTCGGCCATTTTCGGCAAACGTAAACTCTTTCAAGTATCCATCTTTCTTGTCAAGAGATGTGGATGCTCTAGGAGTTGCACTTATCGAGGAATGGGAGGAGCTACCACTAGGTTTTCGCTCAGGAGACTTTTGAAAAAGTCTCGGATTAACAGGCCTAGGGTTTGAAGTAGATCTAACCCTAGACGGATAGTTATAATTTGAATTATTATAATTCCTATTATTACTATTTTGGTTAGAGAAACGATTGTTGGGGGTTTAATTACGGTGTGGAGTCTTCGACCTCGATGATTGTCCATGAGAGCTTCCTGACACAAGAGTAGTGCTCCTTGAACCATCATGGGTCGTGAACTTCACACTCTGTTTTTCAAAAGTTACTTTCTTTACAGGCATGAGTGTCTTGGAAGTGTCAGACATTGTTGATTCTGGTTCAACAACCCGTGTCAGACATTGTTGATTCTGGTTCAACAACCGACTCAGCTCCTGTTGGTGCATGTTTTGTGAGAACAGCTTCTAGTTTGTAATAGTTAGTTTTAGAATTCATTTTGTTAATCATTGTAATCGTTAACTTAAGTTTTGAATGTGTATTTTGTAGGTTCGTACGAACTTAGAGTAGGTACGAACTTAGGTGCCTATATATACATAAGTCCGAAAATCAGTTTAGGGTTTTTAGAAACTGAGTTTTTGAGGTTAAGTTCGAATACTCATTTTATGTTCGAATGTAACTTTGTTTACATTCAATAAAAGTGATATTTACCCATTTGTTTACTCGTTTATTATCGTTAATGTTTATGTGAGGATTCCGCACTCGTATAAACAAGTTTACCTCGTAGATCCGAACTCCAAGGGGACTTACAAGTGGTATGAGAGCCTTTCGATTCGTTCGATTTGGTTTGGGATAAAGAAACCTTAAAGAAACAAGTGATTACATAAGATTTGGAAGTTAGATTGTTGTTTTTAGCTTCCAAGGCTGTATATTATCACTTAGTATTGAAGAGATTCGAAGTTGCAGGTTTAAACGAACCCAGATCTAAAAATTTCAATTCATATCTGAGTTTTTCAACAGCTTTTCGTACAAACTTAGAAATTACGTACGAACTTATTTGAATTTTCCTTCGAACTTACAGTAGCTGTAAGTTCGTACGAACTTACCCCTTCGAACTTAGGTTTTGTTCGAACTTACTAAGTTCGTACGAACTTGCAGGTTCGAAAATTCCTAACTTCGTACGAACTTAACTTTCATAAGTTATTTGGCCGGAAATTTCTGACACATTTTTCTTTCGCGAAAATTTAAATTTAGGCTTACCATTGTTCAACTTTGGTTTGAGAAAATTTAAATTTTACTCCGGAAATTTTCGCGAATTTTTGGAGGGAAATATGTGTTGAGTGAACTTGACGTTAGTTGACTTCACCAAGTTCGTATACTCTCTATTTACGATGTCAAATGTGAACAAGCTGATTCAAATGGACCTTGAACAAGCTGAAGATTACTTCGGGTGGAAAGATAGATTTGAATCATTTGTAAAATTCAATGACATCAAGATGTGGATCTGTATAAATGAAGGGTATGATGCACCTACTTATGAGTTCGAAGGGAAACGTAGGTTTTATTCGTATTCAACGATGAAGGAGGCAGACAAAAAGATGTATGATGTAGAGAAAAAGGCATTGTCTGCTATCATCAAGTGTCTTCCTGTAGAAATTAAGCATACATTCAAACGTTACAACTATTCTAGAGAGCTCTGGGTAGCTTTGGAGAAGCGATTTGACGATGATGCACAGATCAAAGAGAGTAGGGCTGACTCACATCAAGGGATGTCTACTAGTGATCAATACTAAGTGATAATATACAGCCTTGGTTACTCAAACACAAGACAATTCATATGATTGGAGTACACATGTAGAAGAGCCTCAGGAATTCGTGACCACAATTGATGAGGCAGATCAAAAGGGTGCTAGTGAGAAGAAGACTGAGAGAGAGTTACCTGCTTCAAAGACTAGGGTTATAAGATTGGAGTCTACTGATACTATGAGTACAAAGGACTTCATTGCATATGGCCAACATGGATGCTGAGAAGCATAAGGTTATTCTAAACTTAGACTTTGTAGTTAATGCTTGTGTTTTATGTACTTACTTTGTAGAGCAGGCTGAGAATTTAATAGAGTCATCACAAATGATGACAACTCTAGTTAAATGCTTTAAAAGAAGAAAACACAATATTAAAACTGAGAAACTCTGAGTTAGTTAATAAAGTTAAATATGATAAAGATGATTTAAAAGTTTTAAAAACCAAAGTGAACGAGCAGGGTCAAATAATTGACTTAGCTCGTGAGCATGTTTTGGATTTAACTAAACAGTCTTCAAATAAAGAAAAAGAACTAGTAGACACTAAGGTTAGAATTGCTAAACTTAATAAGAAAATTAAACTAAAAAGATTTTCAGTTGAAACCTTAGATAGTCTATTAAATGTACAAGAAGCTAAATCTACTACACGACCAGCAGTCTTTGAGATGGTAGACATCACCGAGTCGACCAAGTCAGAGAAAGCTGAGTTAGGGACCAATGATGAGTCAAAAACTAAAATTGAGTTTGTTAGACCTAAAATAGAAGATGTTAAGAATAAAAATGAAAACGGTAAACAAACAGAATTGGAACACCAAGCGATTCTCAAGGCTCAAAAGAAAGCCTGGGAGAAGCGTTCGTGCTTCACGTGCCATCAAAAGGGACATGTAGCAAGTGTGTGTCCATATAAGAAATCAAGAGTTTCAACAAATGATAGTCCAAGGAGCACTTCTCTTGAAACAGGAAGCTCAAATGGAGAATCATTTCGATCGAAACCTTCAAAAAGTTTTAACAACCCCAACAAAATTTTTTCCGACCAGAGTAGTAGTAATAGGAATTTTCATAATTCGAATTATAGCTATAAATCTAGGGTTAGATATTCTTCAAACCAAAGGCCAGTCAATCAGAGACTTTTCCAAAAGTCTCCGGATATAAGGTCTAGTGGTAGCTCCTCCCATTCCCCAACAAGTGAGAATTCCAGAGTATCCAAATCTCCTGAAAGGCTAGATGGATATCTGAAAGAATTTACATTTGTTGATAAGAATGGTCGACCCAAGTCCGTGGTGGCTTGGGTACCCCTTAATAACTAATGTTTTTATCTAGTGTGCAGGAACACATACTTCAGAGGCTACCAGTTCAGCAGCAGACGTAGCGACTGAGGGGGAGATAAGATCAAATTTGGGATTATAATCTAGCTGATCTTTATGGTAAGGCTTTTGATAAATCAAGTTTTGAGTTTTTAGTCCTCATCGCTGGAATGACAATTCATGAGTAACATATCTCCCTTAAGAACTTTTATCTATCTTTATTTCTTAGTACTTTTAGTTTAGTTTGGAAAAACTATAAAAATATGAGTGTCACTATAATGATGCGAAGAAATGACGAAAACATTACCCATGCCTAGAACATTATTATATGTGTGGCTTTTAGATGTAGTACATACATAGTAAACAGTACTTTAAATATAAACGTAACTAATAGCTTCATCATACGATGTATTGGTATGCATATGACATAATGGTTTTCAAATACCTAATCTATACTAAATAATGCGATTTTTCTGTGAAATCTTTATTTTGATGTATGACTTAAGTCTTAATTCTTAGGAAATAGATTGTACCTGAATACATGTTATTGGATAAATATAAATCATTTCATCTGGGGGCTCACTGACTGTTTCTTTTGCTATATCTTGAAACATGCTGACCTAGACTCAGTCAGTGTAATCCTAAAAGTAGAGCAAACTCAACCGTGAAACAAGAATACAGCTTTCAACGTCTCTAGTCAAACTATGTTGCTTTGTTGTACGAAAGTACAGACCTATCACCTCTGGTTTGATTTTAGATTTGTTTGCCTCTAACCCTAGTCTTGTCCTATAGCTAAAACATGTACCCATGTACATTGCTTAATAATATAAAAAGACTTGACTTTAAAGATGACATAAAGTTAAAACATCCGATACATGGAATTCTGGACTTTCTTGATTCTAAGGGTATATCAAATGTGAGATACATAGTTAATCGTGAACAATAACTAAATGTGTACTTGAAAATTATGAGTGTTGAATGCTTAAGTGGACAACAATACCGATAATCGTCGTGAACTATAAATTACATACATAATAACATCGGAATAATTCAATTCCTAACTGTGTATCGTACGCATTATGGCTAATATGATCTTCGTAACAGTGACTCTCCCAAAAAGAATATGCTTTTTAATATAAATAATTTCATATTTGTTTGTTTATATTTAGTTATTTTTCATTTTTAATTTGAACAAATTTAAGTTCTTACTACATGGGGAGATAATTACTTTTGATTGTTTAACCCTACGATTGGAGAAACAACTCGAATGCGATTAATTCAAAGCCTAGGAATGACAAAGCATTAAAGCTAGAAGGTCTAAATTCGAGGATGCTATTGGGGTTTGCATGTGAACAGACCGAAAGTGATGATGATGATGATATACCACAGAGTTGGATGAATCTAGATCTAATAAAACTTGGATCTCACTTAGGGTCTTGTTTTACTACGGATAAAGGTAAAATATAAGTTAAATGAAGACGATAATTATAAATTGCAAGATGATGATGCTGATTCTGGTAATGATACTAACTAGACAGTCTAGTGGGTTGTCATTAGTGAGCCGACTGCCTAATCCACCACCTTCACCACCTACACATTACAACAACAATTCCAACCAACCTATTACAACTATTTCACCACACCCTCGGCGAAGATAAATCCCTTGTTGAAGAGCACAGCAGCTTAGGGGGAGAAGCCTGGCAAGGGGTGAAGACTGATTGTAAAGAGGATGTGTTGTGACAGACACAGAGACGATGATCCCAGTGACCGAAGGTTGGTGAGCTGCCTAGCAGTAAACCAAATGATGGGGAGCTGCCTAACTCTTCAACTGGAAGACTTGGTTAGCTTGAACAGCTTAAGGGGGAGTCTAGTCAATCTAACAGAGAGATACCATTGAACTTTACGAGTTTAATTGTGATAAATCTGAGTTAGAAGATACCTGGAGAAGTTTAGTTCAGAAAATGAAGAAATGTTTGAAAGTAAATCGTAGTGATAGACCTAGAGGAGTTAAGATATGAAAAAGATGAAATTCCTAAACGGTGACTCGGAAGCTACAAGAGTTGTTGAGGGTGTATGACATGATCTGTTGAAGCTTCATGATGCTACAGAGACATGAAGATTGAAGATGTCAAAGGGTAGTGAAGACTTTGTGGAAAAGGTGTTATGCATGAAGACAAAAGAGCTTATCAGAATCAAGATCGAAGACAACTCAAGTCACAACATCTCGGGTGAAACCAGAGCTATAGTCAAGGGGGAGTCTGTTGGTGCATCGAAACTAGAGCTATTGTCAAGGGGAGTCTGTTAGTGCATGTTTTGTGACAACAACTTCTAGTTTGTAATAGTTAGTTTTAGAAGTCATTTTGTTAATCATTGTAATCGTTAACTTAAGTTTTGGATGTGTATTTTGTAGGTTCTTACGAACTTAAAGGTTCGTATGAACTTAGAGTAGGTACGAACTTACAAAGTGCCTAAGTTCGTACGAACTTACGTACCTATATATACATAAGTCCGAAAATCGGTTTAGGGTGTTGAGGAACTGAGTTTTCAGAGCTAAGTTCGAATACTCAGTGTTAGTTTGAATCTAACCTTGTTTACATTCAATAAAAGTGAAATTTACACATTTGTTTACTCGTTTATTATCGTTTATATTTATGTGAGGATTCCGCACTCGTATAAACAAGTTTACCTCGTAGATCCGAACCCCAAGGGAACTTACAGCTCCCATTGGTCTAACAAACTGTATCAGACCAGTGGATGTCAATTGGATGATTGAATCATTAACAGTGGACATCTCAGCATCATCAGACATAAATGTATAGTTATGATTAAAAGGTGGAGGGCTTTCACTATAACCCATCCCCCTATGATCTTCTGGCTGTTTCTGTACACTTAGCATATTGTCTAAAGTCTCGATTGAAAATTTTATTAATTCTAATTTTCTATTAAGGTCGACAATCCTAACTTTAGCATCAGCTAACTCTTTTTCTTTCTCGGCAGACTGTTTGGTTAATTCCAAAACATGTTCGTGAGCTAAATCAATAATTTGACTCTGCTCATTAACCTTTTCTTTTAAAAACTTTAAGTCTGCTTTCTCAGATTTTGATTTATTTATAAATTATGAGTTTCTTATTTTCAGGACAGTATTTTCTTCTTTTAAAGATTTAAGCTGAGATGTTATCATGTCAGATGATTTTATCAACTTCTCAGCTTGCTCCTGAAAATTTGTACACAGAACACATGCCTTAACAACTAAATCAATATTGAGTAATACCTTTTGCTTATCGGCATCCAGATTTGCCATGTATGATATGAAGTCTTGTGAGTTCATATCCTCAGTTGACTTCAGTTGCTTGATTCTTGTTTCAGCAGCAGGTCCTTCAATCCCCATTCTTGTTGCTGTGTCCTTTCTTGAATCAGATTCAGCGTTGTTATCCTCCTTCTCTTCTTCAATGGAGGCCATGAACGCTTGCGGTTCATCAGACTTAGAGCTCCAATCATATGCTCCTTCCTGTGACTGAACTACCAGTGCCCTGGAAGTTTGATTACTTCCTGAGTTGTAGTTGTTCCCAGAGGAACCTTGGTTGAAGTGTCTAATCCCATTCTGACTCGGGGTTTGCTCCCTTTTTGGTCGTTGACATTCCCTAGCAAAATGCCCAAAACCATCGCAGTTATAGCATTTTACTTTGGTTTTATCAAACCCTAGTTTGCTACTTACAAACTTCCTTCCCGTCCGGCTCATAAATTGTTGAGCCCTTCTCGTAATCATGGCCATTTGCCATTGCAAGTCAATTTCTTCCAAATCATCAGGGTCCAGTTGATCATAATTCTCATTTATCAATTCAGGATCCGTGATCTTGCCTTTGATGAAGTTTTCTCGTGAAGCAATGAAAAATGCAAGCAATGCAACTTCCTCTTCAGCAGATTTCATGCTCATAGGCATTGACTTGAAACCGCTGGATATACCAGTTTGAGGTTTCTGGTCTTTGCCAGAGTCTTCTGAAGAAGTAGTGTAACAGACCTTGCTACCAGAATTTCTGATAGCCGAGTCTGTCTCAGCTTCACCGGTGTAGAAAGCAGTAACACCATTACTTGTCGAAGCAACGGAATCAGATCGTTTACCGTGGTAAACATTGGGATCTTGAACCTGATCAAATCCCGTCTCCTTCCATTGCATGTTTAAGTCGTAAACACACAGTTTCGCAATAACTTCTTCAAGTGTTGGGGTCTTATATTCTCTACTTTCTTTGATCATCAGAGTATATATGTCCCATCTAGGAGGTAACGCCTCCAAAAGTTTATTGTTCTTCACAGTGTCAGAAAAGTTAAGCCCATTGTTTTCTAACTTAGTCATCTGGTGATAGTATCGAGTGATAATATCCTCTAATGCTTCAGTCTTCAGATGTTTAAAAACATAGAACAATTTAGTAAGCAAATCAGCTCGGCTTTCTTTGATCTGGTCATTACCTTCAAACCTCTTCTCCAGAGCTAACCATATCTCTCTAGATAGGTTGACCTTTTTGAAGGTGTGTTTGATTTCTTGAGGTAGACACATAGTAAGAGCAGATAACGCGTTGTTCTCTGCCTCATACATTTTTCGGTCCTCCACCTTCATCGTCGAATATGTATACACCCTTTGTTTTCCTTCAAATTCATAGGTAGGGGCCTCATATCCGTTGCTGATGCAGATCCACATTCTTACATCGTTATACTTAGCAAATGATTCAAAACGATCCTTCCACCAAAAGTAGTCTTCTCCTTTAAGGAGTTTCGGTGGAGAGGCGGATTTCCCCACTTCGTGATCCATTTCTATCATTTTATTTAAACTAGACATTTTTGCGAAAAGTCAACAAGACAAGTTCGTACAAACTTAGATTAATTCGAACTTTGAAATAAGTTCGAAGACTACCTAAGTTCGAATGGTCAAACGAACTTGATTGCCAAAAATTCAAACTGTTCGAACTTACTAAGTTCGAAGGCCTCAAGTTCGTACGAACTTACAGCTGTAAGTTCGAATGGCTATTTTTAGTAGGTTCGTACGATGCTTTCTGAGTTCGTACGAATCTATTTTTTGAACAGAATTTTGATCTGAAACTCAGATCTAGTACAATTTTAACCGATAAATTCGAAAAACACTTGCACAATACGAAGCACTAACACAAATGGAAGCCAAAAGTATAACCTATATCTTCCAAAAAACTTGCACACTTATTTACTGTGCGTTTTTCAATCCCGAACCCAACAATGAACTTGTTAAGCTCTCATACCAATTGAAAGTTCCATTGAATGAATCCAAACGGGATTGCTATGTGTATTAGAGTGTAGAATCATTTAATACACCTAAATAACAACTAAACGAGTGTAATGAAAGTGTTTACTAGCTTTTATCAAGGTAACTTCGAATGTATACGAACTAAGCAAAGTATTACAATGTATTCGAACTTAAAACTCAGTTCTAAAAGCTTACAAATGAATATTTTCGAACTTATATTTATAGACAGCCAAGTTCGTACGAACTTACCTTTAAGTTCATACCTACTCTAAGTTCGTACGAACCTACAAACATACTTAACAAAATATTCAATTACATTTAACAACATAAACAAATTACAAACTAACTATTACAAATATGAAGTTGTTGTCACATTTCATGTACCAAGACTATATGATTTAATTACTATGTTTGGATTACAAATACTATGCCTATGCTATACTTGATTTACGAATGCTATGCTTATACTATGCTCGTTTTACAAATGCTATGCTTGTTTTACAAATGCTATCCTTGATTTACAAATGCTATGTTATGCTATATACTATGCTTATTTTTTAATACTTGACATGGTTAAAATGTCGTATTGATTACGAATAACTTCTTGAATGTTTGCCGTTTATAAGAACGTGATTATATATGCTTGTTTTCTATCGTATCTAAAGTCCCCGATATATCTACACGACCATTAACTCTATATGAGCCAAATGATGCATATGAATAGTGCTATTTGGGAGCGACACCACCTCCCCACTCACACGGCCACGTGAGTGCATCCCATCATCCTAAATGCCAACGATAGGGCATCTTTCTTTGGGGCAAAGGTTTATTAGTTGTAGGTTTGGTTGTGGACTCAAAATATTAATTCATTGTGACTATACACATTATAACGTGATAGCATAGAAATTCATAAACGACTATAAACGTATGACGTTTTAACATATGAACCGATATCTCTTTAAAACTATAAACTCTACGACCCGAGCTTTACAAATGACCTTGTCATTTGAACGATATCTCTTTAAAACTATAATCTTTACGACCCGAGCTTTACAGTGACTTTGTCATTTGAAACGCTATCTCTTTAAAACCATAAACTTTACAATATGAGCTTTATACTACGGATCATTGTGGTTTTGAACAATGATAAATATGATTTCATGATAACTCATCGTAAATACGGATATTAACACGATAAATGGTTGAGATTTTAAACTTCTTTTTGCATGATAACACGATAAATTAGCGCGAATATGAACATTTTGATAAATGATGTGATAATTCTTTGAAACCATAGACTTATAACCTGAGTTTTATACTATAAATCATTGTAGTTTTGGACAATGATAAACGTGGTTTCATAATCACGCCTCGCATTCTTATGAACTTCGATATAATAATCCGTTGAGATTATAAACATTTTGATATTGATTTGAAGATCCATTGAATTATAAACGTAATTTGAACTTATTAAGTACTACAATATGAGTTTTATAAACATAACTTGAACTTATTAAACACTATATCTTGAGCTTTATAAACATGAATTGAACAATCCTTTGAAAATATGAGCGTGGCTTTATTAATGAATCACGACTTTTAATTGAGTTCCAAAGGGAATCGCTCCTAAATGACTCTCTATCTTAAATAAACCTCTTTTGCAAACAAAACATCGATTCTCAAATGGATCTAGCTATCAAATGAGTATCGCTCTTAAATGAGCCTTTTTTTAATGAATTGCCTTTATAATTATCCGCGCAATAGCGCTTGACTACCCTAAAATTGATCTTAAGAAATTATCGGATAATTATTGTCTTTGTATGAGCCTCGGCACTAAACAGACTACTTTTGCGATCTAATCACGTAGTAACATGGAACTTTTAAACTAAACTTTGTAAAATCTTGAAAAGGGTCTTTCATTACACATTACATGTGTACTCACCAACTATGTTTCATAGTTGAACTATTTATTTTTACATGCTTTTTAGGAATTAGTCACAACTTGTCTATTGAAGTCAAACCCATTATATGATCTATGCTGCTGTAGCGTGACGGGATTTTGTCTCTTTTGGATGTAATCGCATGTTTAGATTATTTACTTTTGTGCTGTAAACACTTGTAAGACTTATTTAATGTACTAGTTGTAGACCATTGAACGGTGATCTTTTGTAATTTTCGATTATGAAATCATTGTATTGTTACATCTCGTGTTTCCGCTTTAGCGGGGTGTGACAGAAAATGGTATCAGAGCCGAAGGTTATAGAAACACCGGTTCTCCTTAAGAGAAGCATAGAAACTATAACCATTAAGTTAGTAACCCTTTAAGTATGACTTGTTCGGGTGTCGCATCATTAGAATTTAATTTAACAAAGCCTGATCAACTATGTACAATTAAAGGAGAAGCGATGCAAGATCGGAATTGGCTATAGGAATAGGGTACGCTTTAGAACTCACTTAAGCTAGTACGATATCTTTAAGTGTGCTGAGTACCTTCATATGCTAGGACTTGATATAACTCTAGGAGTTGAGTTCACTTTTGATAGTCTTATCATGTCGCGTTTCTCAATGCGGAATGGGGGAGTGTCAATCCCAAATAGCGTTATCCATAATAACGACTGGCTCAAATTGAGTTAATAGGTTGTGTAGTAAACTGGGGACTTAACACGATAGAGGCTCAACCATACAACGATTGCGTATAAATAAATGCATATCAAAGTACTTGTAATAAAAACATTATTTTTGCATAAGAACCACATGCTTTTCACCCCAAAACATTTAATAAAACATTAAAAAGAAGGGTTGTGACTAGTCGCAATCGAGAGTGAGGGTTAACGGCTGGAGGTAATGCGCATGCTTTTCGGGTACGACTCCTATTCAAGTCCTATGAACATGAGGGTTCTAATTAGTTTCTCGGCTAATTCGGTTTGTTAGAATTGCTTAGCTAGTTAATTAAATTACAAAGTGCCATTACAAGTTGAATTTCCGTTGAATTTTGTTAACGTTTGATAATCGGATTGTAAACAAAATAATGAATACATATGAATACAATATCCAAAAATGACCAAACTTTGCATACATAGTATAATATAATTCACAATTTTTATGTGAAAATTTGGGATTTTTTAGATTTATAGATTATTTATAATTTATTTATGTCTCATATATGAAGGAAAATTCGAAAAATATAGTAAAGCATCATGATTAATAATACACAAACCGAAAGATATATCATAAGACATTCAAATGATGTGAAATTTGGAGTGTGGTGTCATTTTATAGGGAAAATGACAGAAAACAAATTTCATAATTATTTGGGCTTTAAAGCTAATTTACATGATTTATTTTCTTGTTATAACCATACTTTGCATGAAATTGATTGCGCGTCGAACGGTTAGTTTATTTCGTCACGGCGTTGTCGTGGTCGCCGGATGATGACCGAGCGGTGAGCGCTATCGGGTGGGGGTTAGTTTTAATATTTGTAATGTGGGGTATCCTAAATTACTTAATACATAATAGGGTTTAGTAAGTGGTGAGTATGACTTAGGTGTCATCCTTAACACTCAACGGGCATAGGATCTTAGGCCATAAGTTATCTATGGAAATCTAGCTAATTTTCCTAAAGTGATAGGGGTTTTGGTTTTTAGTTATTCTAATCTAATTAAATAAACAGTAAAATAAAGAGGTAAGGACTTGCAGATATATAGGGGTGTCCACTATGATGTCGGTTTACGTTGGGTTAAGGTAGTTATGATGTTATGGCATTAGTAGTAATAAATTTCTACTTCTACATGAGTCGTATCCTTGCCTCTTATCTGTCACGAAGTTGTCCATAATCAGATAAGGGGCATGTCACTTGGGTGGTGGATACGCAGGATATATAGTACCGGGATATCTCCAAGTACTATAGCTAACTTAATCTGACAGTCATCCTCGAGTCCTGTTCCTCAATCTCAAACATTAGAGATATCTGTATTGATGACATGACTCGTTGAATGAACGAGAACATGAACGGGTGTTACCCCACCGGAACAAGTTGGGATGACTTTGTCTAGCGGCCAGTTAAGTTGTCATCATTCATAGGTAGAAACTACAACTACTATTTTACTACATTATTATGAACATACAACAATCAATTAACATTCATAGACCTAGTTATGCATCTAACCGAGTAGTGTGATAAATTGATACAGACTAAATACCTAAGCAACAATCAAACAAGAACATGCAATAGGTATGCGAGGGCAGTATTCAGTTTTACGAATCAGGTAGAGAAACTATCTAGGTTGTGGATATTCCAAAAGTTCTCTTAACAATATCCACTATGTGATACCAAATCTAAACTATCTCTATTCCCATGAACCGTGTCTCCCATGGACGTATTTCAATCAGGAGAACAGTCGCCATGTCGAGTTCAATGAATCTTCTTACACAGAATAACTAAGTGACCTACACCTATGAAATAGCTACGTTCATTTAGAGTCAAGGTTTTAACCACAACATGAGTTGGACAGGTAAACAATGGAGATTCGATTCACATATTCGTATATTGATTAATTATCGTGTGGACAGAGTAACAGTATAATTGGTTACATAACTACGCCAACGTAAACTTCTATCATAGCAGACTCTTTAAGGTACTTAGCCTAACATGTAATTCTAGCATGCATTTGTAAGTAATAAGTAAAGTAAGACAAATTAAATTTAAATGCGTAGATAGAAATAATTAAAACCTGATACAGACGAAGAAACGTTCTAATACCGCAATGTCTGGAGCAACTCCTTACAAACGACTAGCCCGAATTACCCTCCTAATTAACTATTAATCTTAGTGATTAATAACTAACTAGAGAGAGAGACTAGTGAGAGAAAGTATGTGTGAAAGAGTGTGTAAGGTGTAGAAGGTGTGTAAAAATGTTGTGTGAAAGTTGGACGAGGAGGTTGGTATTTATAAGCATGTTCCCAAACCGTATTTTGACCATCTGAACCGTATTTGACCTTCACAAAATCGACCCGTATTGCGCGAACCGTATCAAGATGCAAGATTTAAGCATATACGGGTCGCGCGAACCGTATACGGTCATTTGAGCCGTATACGGTTCAATCCCAACGGTTGGTGCATATACGGTTCAAACTGATCCGTATACGGTTGGTGCAGCCCGTATTCGCGAGGTCGTGCTCTTGTTTTGCTCATTTTTGGTGAAGTTTGCAACATCGTCTTTGTAATTACCTAATTAGCACAATAAAGCAAATAAATGTAATATTTGATTTAAAATGTTAATTATTTAATTAATATGGACAAGGAAACGTGCGTTAAAACGTGACTTTTTACACATTATCAAATATCCCACACTTAGACTTTTGCTTGTCCTCAAGCAAACGTGCCTCTTATGCCATGACTCTCAAAGTGGAAATTTGTTTTCTATGAGTCTTTTGGTCATAAGACTGTGGATTAGAGTCTAGTGTCTACTAAGTGGTTAAAGAAGATGTGCACATGACTTATTAGAATGTGTTTCTAGAGATGATTCTCATAAGCATTCTCTCAATTCTCGGGATGTGGAACGTACATGACTATGCTTCCTCACAAGGTGGTCACTCAATTCACTCTAGTGTATTGGGTTATTTATTATCTATTATCACTCAGAAGCCTGACATGTAGCATTTATCGTCATAGACTTGATCAATAATCAGATCTCCACCACTTAGATGAGAACGTTGCTAATTATCCCATGACATTTTGTGAAGGGTTATTTGGAAGGGGTTTTGTGTATGTGTGAAGGTCTTAAGGGTAGATGGCAGACTTCGGGATGTCATTTTACTCGGAGTGTTGCTTGTCCTTATTTGGAGATTTTTGTAGAGTAGAGGATTTTGTGACGGTTGACAGTTTTCTGCACTTCTTTTATAGATATCTCTTGTTGGGCTCTTTGGATTTTTGAACAGCTGTCTTGATCACGAGGTTACTTCTACTTCTTTTTTCATTTTTTGAATTAAAACCTTTGGGGATTTTTCGTGACCTATCAAGAGAGGTGATTTTTCACCGAATAGACCCGTCAAGTGATTGATCATAACCTTGTAGATATTTGGGGGTGATCTCTTTGAAAATGGATGAGTTGAACCTTTTGGGCAACATTTCCTTGTAAATTGACCTTCCGAGCTGCGGTTAAAGGGGTTGATAGGGATGTATAGGTTATGGGTTGTAAGAATCGAAAGGTTTAGGCTCAAAGGGGTTTTCTAATTGGATTGTCAACACTAAAAAAAAGTGTTGGAAGGGTTTTTTGCTTGAAATAGATTTGAAAAAAATTTGGGTTTTATCCTAGAATGTCGAGTTCATCTAATTGCATCTATACCACGTATGGTACTTATCAATGTGATCTCGAAGTGTATTATTTGAGCAAGTTCTAATTCTAAATGCATACATCGGCACACTCAACAATTGAAAAAGCAAAGCACTTAAAGATAGGTGATGTTTTATGGCTCAAGGTACCTCACTTTTGATTGTTGGTTTTGTACTTAGTAATGCGATGCTTCTCTTTGATCCTCACTTTGAAAAACATATTAAAATAAGAAATGATTCGGTCTTTTTAACCAATTTTTGATACCTGAAGGTAATCCGTCATCCTTATGACTTGTGTGACTCGAAAAAGTTTTAAATTTTCCAAAAATTTTGGCAAAATTTTTAGGGTTATTTGAGGAGCTAGAGCTAGAGTCTAAAGAATGTGAATACATTACTATTCCACACTTAGAGGAACATTGTCCCTAATGTTCTACCATAAACTGGGGGTATCTCACCGAGGTGATCCCGCACTTAGGGTTTTTGTTAGGAATAATATTTCTAAGTGATCATGGTGTGAGTTTAATCCCACACTTAGAGTTTTTAGATAGTGGTTTATAAAGCAATTGAAACTGAATTACTTCCCTGGGTTAGGTCACTGGATTAGGAATAGTTTGTGAAGGAATAGCGTGTGAGGTATGCTGGATTCTTGGACTAGACTCTTTTAAGTGCATCTATTCCTTGTCTTAGTAAAACATGGTCTCTGCGTAGGTAAAGATAACAGTTAAGTAATATGTTTATCCTCCACAAACAAATTCATACGAAATACACAATAAAGCTAAAAGAAACTAAAGTCTGAGGAATGTCATCCAGGAGGTCATCCTGGCTCCAGTTGATATCGTCTAGCGGATATAACTCTACTGTTGAGACGTGAGCTTGTGGAGTGGTGACCGTCGTGACCATGACTGGCTCATCTGTGTGTGTTGAGGTCTTTGAGAACAGAGCTCCAAGTGCCAGGTCATCGTCCCCCGGTGTAGTGAGAGGATCGGTACAGGTATCGGTATCCGGTGCAGGTATGACAGGAGCACAATATGGACTAGATGCATCTCATAGTGGGAAGAGGTCCCACGGTGCTCGATGTGGTGTCGGATCAGGCCCCAAACAGTAAGGAGTCGGGGTTAGAGGTGGAAGTCTGGCAGCCTCACATAGTCCTGTCAGGGCTAGGTGTTGAATCTCCAGGGTGGCATTAGCATCAGTGGTCGAGACTGTTGGTACATTAGTGTGTCTGTCACTTGGTCTAGGTTTTGAGTTGTAATTAATTAGTAATATTCTGTATTAGGCGATATTGATAATATCGCTTTGGCGATATTGACAATATCGCATAGGCGATATCACCAATATCGCCAACATCGCTGATTAGTTACCTATAAATATAAGTTTAGGGTTTCAGTTTAGTGGTTGTTGAAAAATACGAATTTGAGAGCAGCCTTTGGTATTCCCTGGTCAGTCTTTGTAACTCACACTTTATACTTTGATTAATGCAATATATATGTGATTGTGTGATTAGTTTTATTGATAACGTACTTTGAATAGCTATTGATTTCCGCTCATTAGTTAGTAAATATTGATTTGTGTTAAAGGTCATTCATAATACAGTCCTACAATTGGTATCAGAGCTCTTTATCCATTGGATTAGTGGTTTATTGAATCAATATTAGTACGTTAAAAAGGCTAAGGAACCAGTTTTCATATAGGTTAGTTGATTATTAGTCTTAAAAAACTGTTTAACTAGTGCTTTTTAGTGTTTTTCTGGATTTGTGTTCGCCATTAGCAACCCTAAATTTGATTAAATCGTAGATATTAGTAATTTTAGGGTTTACAGCCGTTTTAGCGATATTAGAAGCGACATTATCTTAATATCGCCTCTAGGGTTCTAGCGACATTACTTGAACTGTACTCATTAATTTGAGCGATATCTCTAGCGATATTACTAGAGATATTACTTGGTATCGCCTAATTAATTTTAGCGATATTATTCTCAATTTTAGCGATATTATTCTCAATATCGTCTGTGGTATCGCCCTTTATTATTCTGATTTTGATTTGCGCTTTAACTAGCGATATTGATAGCGATATCATCAATATCGCTCAATCATCGGCTTCTTAGCGATATCATCAATATCGCTATATTTTTTTTAAATCAGAATTTTAAAATAAAACAAAACTTAATCTTACTTAATACATATTAAAATGTCTACTTTACAAGCTGTTAATGCTATGTTAAAACACAACGCTGAGGTTGGTAGCGCAAATAAACCTCCATTCTTTGCACCTGGAATGGAGTATTCTGAATGGCGTGGTAGATTTTTATCTTTTGTTGCCTTTACTGACCCTGAAATGGAGATACCTTTGATCGAGCGATATGTTCGACCGGTTGCAAGTGGAGAACATGTGGGTATACCTCCACCAAAACCTATTCGTTCAATGACGGCTGAGGAACGCAAGGCATGGGAATGTGAACGAAAGACTCACTCTGCTATCACCATGTCTCTACCTGCTGATGCTATGAAGATGTTCAAGCAACACGACATAGCTTATGATCTGTGGAATGGTATAGCTGAAAGATGTGGAGGTACTACTGAATACAAGCAAAGTAAGCTGGAGTTAGTAAAGAAACAGTATGATCTGTTTGACATTCAGAAGAACGAGAAGGTTAAGGACTTATTCTGTAGATATTCAAGTCTAGTGAATGAGCTGACTGAGGGTGGATACAAATTCAGCTCTATTGAGGTCAACAAGAAACTGCTTAATGCTCTACCTCCTCACTGGGAAACTAGAGTGTTAATGATGGAGAATGATCCAGATGTATTGGCAATGTCTTTGGATCAACTTATTGGAAAATTAGAAACATGTGCTTTGGATATCCAAAAGAAAAGCACAAGATCCAGTTCTTTACTTCGTGATACTAGTAGTTTTGGATATGGAAGTACAGCTCTATTATCTGGACCTTCTACTGCTGTATCTAAACCTAATTACTCGTCTGATAATAATTCGGGTGGAACATTTTCTTCTTTCACAGCTCAACCATCTTCCTCTACTACTGCATCACACAATGAGCATGCAGTAATCTTCAATGCGTTTTTATCATCATATGATGATTTTTTATCAAAGAGGATTAGCGCTGTAGATCTTACTGATGAAGACTTTGCACAAGTTGATCCTGATGAACTAGAGAGAGTGGATCTTCGTTGGAACATGGCTATGCTTACTAGAAGAACGAAAACCTATTTGAAGAGAACAGGAAAGAAATCTCTTGAAGACGTCACTGATAAAACTAGCATGGGTTTCGATAAGTCCAAGATTAGATGCTACAAGTGTCAAAATCTGGGACATTTTGCTAGAGAATGTGAGAAAGGTAGACAGCCGTCTACTAGATTTACAAAACCTTCTACTTTCAAGAAAGAGAATGAAGTCGCCAAGGCAGCTCTTCTGATGGATGAAGAAGCCTATGATTTTTCTGCTATGGACAATCAAGATAACGTAGCTCTTATGGCGGATGTTCAAAATGAGGTAGACTTTGATTCTTTTAATTGTAATTCCTGTATCACAATAACTGGTAAAATCAACAGGTTCATAGTAGATAATGATCGCTTGAATACAGATCTAACCAATCTTATTGAAGCGAACAAAGTTTTAAAAGATAACGAAAAAGTCTTTACTATAAATCAGAAAACCCTTATTGACGAAAAGAAAGAGTTAAAGGCAATGATTTTTAACAAACAAGATGAGATTGACAGTTATTTAAAACTCATTTCACATCTTAAAAAGGAACTTGCTGAAACTCAATCTGAAAATGTTGATTTAAAACGAAGACTTGCAAATATCTCCACATCTACTATGGTCTTTTCGGACATTCTGCAAAATCAACGGACTAATACGAAGAGTAAGGCAGGAATTGGTTATCACAACCAACCTCCTCCCTCAAATTTGAATCAGCCCAGTCTTTCGCAGGACGAAATTAAAGACTATGTACCTTTTGTTCTCAAGAAGGATACAAATCCTGTGGTGAAACTAGTTATTGTTGAAAATCCTGATCAGCCTAAGATTGTCAAGGTTGAAGATGTTAAACAGCCTAAGCTTGTTAAGGCTGCTGATGACAAGCGACCTGAGTTGCTTAAAGTTCTGAGTTCAAATAACAAGAAGGCTGAGCCTATTAAGCCTAAATTTGAACCAATCATGTTTGCACTTTCAACAAATGTTGAAGAGGTGGTAGAGGTGGAGGATGTAACTCACGAGGTTACTCAGAAAGTTGAGAAGAATAACCTCAAACCTGAAAATTTCATCTTTACTAACGAAGGTAGAAATGACATGTTTTCTAAAAGGAAACCAGTAATCAAGGATTTAAAAATGAAACTGGAGGAGAATATTCAAAATAGTAAAGTTTCAATTAAAAATCCTTCTTCAAAGATTATCTCAACTGTGAATACGTTTACTCCATCATGTTCGAATAAGTGTTCATGTGCAGTAAAGCCTCGTAAAGTTCCTCTTTCGCCAAAACCACTATTGAGTGATGATCAAACTTTTCGAGAGAGACGATCATGTTTCTACTGTAAGAAGCAGGGTCATCTCATTAATCAGTGTCCAGTGCTTGCTAGAAAATGGGCATCACGAAATGATCCACGTCATACTAAAAATAGAAACTTTCAAAAGTCAAAACAACCTGGATTCTCTCGAAATGTTCCAATTTCAAAAGTTAATAACATTACACCTACTCAACCAATGGTTTGAAAGGTTGATGTTATTAATAAGCAACCATTTTTTCGTCAGAAAGTTTGGAAAAAGAGAAGTGTAAAGAATAATGTGTCATCTGAAGTTATCACATCAGTAAAAGATAATGATTTACTAAAAAACAAGGTTTTAACTGATGTGGTAATAATCGATGAAGTCTCAGGAGTACCCAAGTCTGTCAAGGCTTGGGTCTCCATTTCAAACTAACAATCTTTTCTTTGTGTTGTGACAGTCAAAGGTGCTGAATAGCAAGTGGTATGTTGACAGTGGCTGTTCACGACACATGACAGGCAATATTTCCCTTCTCTCTGATGTTAAACCATATAATGGGGGATATGTTGCTTTTGCTGGTGATAAAGGTGGTACGATAACTGGGCAAGGTACACTCACTAATGGTCAAGTGAGCTTTGAGAATGTTAACTTTGTGGAGGAGCTAAATCACAACTTGATAAGCGTCTCTCAAGTTTGCAATAAGAAGTTCACAGCTGCTTTTACAGACTTAGAGTGTTTGATATTGAAGCCGGGATTTGTGATTCCCGAGGAATGGATTCTGATTAGAGCTCCTAGAGTAAAGAACTCTTATATTTTGGACATGAGGACAGTAGAAACTGAAGAACATACATGTCTTCTAACCAAAGCGTCTACTAAGGATTCATTATTGTGGCACAGAAAGATGGGTCATATTCATTTCCGAAAAATGAATTATCTGGTGAAACATGATTTGGTGGAGGGAATTCCTAAGCAATCCTTTGCTTTGAAAGATGATTGTGTTTCATGCTTGAAAGGAAAACAACACAAGAAGTTTCACAAGTCTAAGCAAGTCAATTCCATTGAATCTCCATTGGAATTACTTCACATGGACTTGTTTGGACCTGTAAGCACGAAGAGTATTGGAGGTAAATCTTACTGTTTGGTAGTAACTGATGACTATACGCTTTTCATGGGTTTACTTCTTGCGTACAAAGGATGAAACACCAGATATACTGACCTATCTGTTCGATAGACTTGAGAATCTGTGCAACTTGAAGATAAAAAAGATACGTAGTGATAATGGTATGGAATTCAAGAACAAAATTCTTGAATTATATTGTCTACGCAAAGGAATTATTCATCAGTTTAGTGCAGCAAGAACTCCGCAACAGAATGGTGTAGCGGAGAGAAATAATAGAACAATCATTGAAACCGCCCGTACTATGCTGTCTGATTCACACTTGCCAATTACTTTTTGGGCAGAGGCAGTTAACACGGCATGCTATGTATTAAACCGTGTTCTGATGAACAAGAAGAAAAATAAAACGTGTTATGAATTGTTGAATAACCGAAAGCCAAATTTAAAGTTTTTGGAGCCATTTGGATGTCCATGCACCATATTAATTACAAAAGATAAAATTTTAAAATTCGGTGAAAAAGCATTCGATGGACTATTTCTTGGGTATTCGGTTAATTCTCCTAACAAGAGGGTTTTCAACAAGGAAACGAGAAAGATTGAAGAGCATTTTGAGGTAAAATGTTTAAAGTACACGGAGTCTCCTAAAGGAAAAGGTCCTGATTGGTTGTTTGAGTATGACCATCTTATTAACTCATTCAATCTTCCGAAATTCAATGAAGTGGATCAAGTTGTTACGCTTCTTCATGGCTTGCATCTTAATCCGGATAATTCTTCATACACACCGTCTTCGACTGCTGCTACTACTGATCTTCTACCATCTTCGTCTACTAATGTTCCCGAGAGTTCTTCTGCAGATCAACAGCCCGAAGTTTCTCCTGCTACTGTTGATTATGATGAAGACATGCTCTCTGAGAATGAAGATGATTCTCTCACTCAAGAGGTTGAGCTAAACAATTTGGAAACAAAGCTCACACCTGATCCAATACCCATCTCCCGTATTCATAAGAATCATCCGATTGAGAATATTATTGGAGATCTGGATGCAGGTACTCAGACAAGAATTCTGATGATCTTACATGTCTAAAGGCGAAAATTGAAGAATGCTTCTTATCCCAAGTTGAGCCAATAAAGATTGATGAGGCTCTAAAGGATTCACATTGGGTTTCTGCAATGCAAGAAGAGTTGCAGCAATTTGTGAAGCTGAAAGTCTGGGATTTAGTTCCACTTCCAAAAGGTGTACACCCAATTGGAACTCGTTGGGTGTTTCGAGTCAAACGTGATGATAGGGGAGTGGTGATTCACAATAAAGCTAGGTTAGTAGTCCAAGGGTATACACAACAAGAAGGTTTTGATTATGATGAAGTCTTTGCGCCTGTTGCAAGAATGGAATCTATTCGTATCTTCTTAGCATATGCTACATTTAAGGGGTTTCGTGTCTATCAGCTGGATGTCAAAAGTGCGTTTTTGTACGGTAAGGTTGCTGAAGAAATTTATGTCAGGCAACCTCCTGGTTTTGAGGATTCGGTCAACCCAGACTATGTGTGCAAGTTGGATAAGGCTCTTTATGGTCTTCATCAAGCCCCGCGCGCTTGGTATGAAAGGTTGGCAACGCACTTGATTAAAAATGGTTATGAACGTGGTCACATTGATAGCACTCTTTTCATCAAGCGAACTGAACACAGTCAACTGCTAGTTCAAGTCTACGTGGATGATATCATTTTTGGTTCAACAAATGAATCTTTGTGTAGAGATTTTGAGAAGATTATGAAGTCTGAATTTGAAATGAGTGCTATGGGGGAGCTAAAATTCTTTTTGGGTGTTCAAGTAGATCAATCAACGAAGGGCACCTACATTCATCAATCAAAGTATGTTAACGACATGTTAACACGCTATAAGTTGCATGATTGTAGAGAGTATGGCACTCCCATTCAAACAAACCACAATCTCGGACCAGCTGAAGATGAGGAGGACTGTGAAGAAAAACTATATAGATCGATGATTGGATCTTTAATGTATCTTACAGCTTCTCGACCTGATATAGTATTTGCTGTTTCGTTGTGTTCAAGATATCAGTCTCAACCCAAGGTTTCTCATTTGAAAGCGGTTAAACGTATTTTTGGATATCTCAAACATAGACCTACTCTAGGTCTATGGTATCCAACAGAGAAGACATTTGCTCTCACAGCATACTCAGATTCTGATTATGGTGTCTGTAGCATCGATAAGAAGTCAATGTCAGGAGGATGCCAGTTTCTCGGTTCACGTTTAGTATCTTGGCAATGCAAAAAGCAAACGACAGTTTCTACTTCAACAGCGGAAGCTGAATATATTGCTGCTGCCAGTTGCTGTTCACAAATCTTGTGGATTCAGCACCAACTACGTGACTACGGTTTACTCTTAACTATGACTCCTTTATATATTGATAATACTGCTGCTATTTCTATTACTAAAAATCCCGTACAACACTCTAAGACCAAACACATAGAGATTAGGTTTCGTTTTATACGGGATTGCTATGAGAAGCATTTGATAGACCTTTTCCAAATAGAAACTGATAAGTAAAATGCTGATTTTTTTACCAAGGCCTTCTCTAGAACTAGGTTTAACCAGCTTATCGACATGATAGGCTTGCGCTTCTTTCAAGAAAAACAGTAAGTTGTGACATCAATATTTTTATTGTTTCATTTAAATTTTTGTATTAAAAAAAAAAATAAAAAAAAAAATAAATAAATAAAGAAAAAAGAAACTATAACGCAATAGCCATTCTTTATGTTCTTTAACATTTAAGAAATGCAAGGTTGCAACATTCTCAAAAGACGTTTAGTTGTGTCTGAAAACAACTAGGGATATGATAGTACATTAGGAGACAATCTTAAACGGTAAAATTTAAGTTTTAACCTTGATATATCAGTAGGTTTATCTAGTATATGCTACACATATTCTTGAACGCATTAGCATCATAATATGATGTATTGGTAGGCATAACTTATAAATTTTTGAGCTATTAACAAACACTCTTAAATATGTGATTACTATCATATAGTGTCTATCATGAGATGTATGACATTTTGTCTTAATTCCAAAATATCAGCTTGATTGTCTTCTGTTAAACTGAGATTTTATATAAATACATTTGGGGATCTATACTACTGTGTTCCTCTGTTGTATGAAAGTACAGACCTGGTCTCAGTGAGTATATTTTCAAAATTTAAGCAAACGAAAGTCAATGCACTTTACAAGTCTTATAAAATCAAAGATACATAATACGGTCGCCAAAGGTTTGACCTAATTATGGTTTTGCTTTCAACCTGAATCAAGTTAAGTCGCTTTGTTGTGAAATTGCACAGACCTGTCACCGCTGACTTGATTCTTAAAAATGTTTACATTTGTATACTATCTCTAAATTATAGAAGATTAAAGATCATGTCATGATACTCGGTGTATATCTTTTGCTAGACCCATAGAGAATTACTCACACCGAACAATAATTCTTTAGCTCAAAGATGAATATGTTTTATGTTTAAGTGGAAAAACAATACCAATAATCATCTTGTTGCAAAATGTGCTAAAGTTATGTCTGCAATGCTAAATAAATTTAAATGTGGCTTAATATACTGATAATCGAATTAAAATTTAACTTTTACTGTCCACGATTGTTTTACTAATATGATCCCTAATTCGACACCATTTATTTCGTCACCAAAAATAAGTAAAGTTTAATTTTTCTTTATTTTAAATTTTTTTTTTAAATTTTTAATTTATTTATTCTTTTATTTTATTTTCATTTCTATTTATTTTCCTTTTCTTTTTAATTTATTTTTTTATTACTTTATTTTTTTATTTTATTTTAAAATTTTAAAATAAATTTTGTCACAAGTTACTGTTTGAATTTGAATTAAAAGCGATATTGGCAATATCGCTACCAATATCGCCTAAATAAAGGAACTCTATAAATAGGAGAATCCAAGCCCTAAATCGATACGTTTTCAAAATCACCATAGCGATATTGCAAGCGACATTGTGAAGCGATTTTGGCGATATTGATTTTTTCTTCGTTTTTCTTCTCGTTTTCGACCCTTACTCAAATCAAACCACATCACCGTGTTCGTCTATATCTACTTCATCGATTGGTATGTTTCTATTGCTTTATACTTTAGTTTTTATGCCGCATTGTTGAAAGTATTGTTCGGTTTTTGTGCAAAACTAGTTTTCTGTGATTTACCCTATAAAAAGCCATTCAAAACTAGTGTAAAATAGTTCTGTGTTGCCCATTGCCTTGTGTGTCGAGTATTAAGTTTTTGATCATGTGTTTATACGTTTTTTCGACCATAGGGTTTCGTGCAATTTGTTAAGCGATATTGTGGGGCGATATTGCAATATCGCCTAAGCGATCTTGCAATAACGCTTCAAAATAGCGATATCAGATGCGATATCATATGCGATATTAACTAATATCGCTTAAATCGGATTAATTTCCAATATCGCCAATTTCAATCAGAAGTCATCAAATTTGTTCAATTTTAAGCGATATTGAACTCAATATCGCCTAAATTAATTTATGCGACATTAGTTTCAATATCGCCTAAATCAGAAAACCGTTAATTGGGCCAGGCCTAAACTGTTGATGAAACGGGCCCAGTTTACGCTTTCCAATGTGTTTTTGGCCTGTTTTCAATTATTTCACTAACTGTTTTCGAGTCTTGTGTTTTCATTGACTTGTTTTGCAGAAATGGAAGATTTTTCGGTGTTTGACAACAAGTGTGACCCTCGTCACAATATTACCGCATTTCTGGATGATTCTAAGGATTCAGCTGCGCCATTTAGACCAATGATTGCTTTTCTACGAAGATCTCGCATCTTCACTGCGATCACGGCATCGGCTACGGTTTACAGGGATCATATTGGGCAGTTCTGGAGAAACGTTACTGTAAATAGTGATCTTGAATATACAAGGCTGATCTCGACGGTTCACGGACGTCAAGTCATCATTACCGAGCACCTTATTCGCGAAGTTCTTCAATTTGGTGATCAACCGAACATGTTGATTCAGTTTCCGAACGAGTTCATTGTCGGCGCAATGAATCGTATGGGTTATGTTGGGAGCTACTCAGACCAATACCGGAAAGGTCATCTTACGAGAGTTTGGAGATGGTTGATGCATATATTCATTTTGTGCATCTCAAACAGAAAAGCTGGGTACGATGGTACCAATCATAGGACCGTATGTGCGATGTTAGCCCTCGTCTACAACAAACCGTACAATTATTCGGGCTACATCTTTCGGTCGATGGTTGATAATGCCCAGTTGGGGCATAATGCTTGGTATATGTATCCACGGTTTCTACAACTGATGATCAACACGGAGCTACCGGGTTTGGCAACTGATGCCACCCGAGTCTACAAGCAAACCCCAATGTCAAATTGGATATTCGGGGTTATGAGTTGAGATGGTAAGGGGGTTCCTATTCCTCCAGATACTCCGCTGTTTGGTCACGTTGTTGACCCTAACTACTAGCCACCAGCAAACGACGGATATCTGGATCCGGTCGTTCGACAGCCAGAACTGGAAGAAGGCAATCTTGCTGATGTTCCCATACAAACTACGGAAGATCCTTTACAGGATGTTTATATGAGTGTTACTTCGCAGGGTGACTTGCACACTTTGCATCTTCGTCATGACACTTCTGAGGGGTCAACTGACTCTGAGTCTTCTGAGCCAGCTGGCGGTGCTACTGATAGTGACTCTGAGGGTTTGGTCCCGCATCCACGTGAGATTGAGCGTGTTAGGCGAATCAATCCTCAGAGATATTTGAGGATTCAGAGGAGGATTGCTGCGTGCAAGCAGCATGTTCCGTAGAAAGACAAACGGGTTAGGGATTCTGCTGATGATGAGTATGTGCCTCCTCCACCAAAGAAGTCCAAGGCTGCTCGTCAGGTCTCTACTTCTTCCATGCCTCAGGATGCACCGCAGGTTGATATTCCTGTTCAACCTCATCCCTATGTTATACAGGAGTTGATCAAGAGGCTGGATGTGATGCAACACACATTGGACTCTCAAGCTGCTGTGATAGAAGTTCAAGCTACTAGAGTTACAGCTGTGGAAAAGGAGAATGAGGAGCTTAGGTCTAGGGTTATGATCTTGGAGTCCTAGTTGGTCGTTTCGGGGGAGATAGGAAGTAGTGAAAGACCAAATGTAACTCCCCCTGAAATAGAAAATGTAAATGTTGAGGATCTTAATGAAACTGTTCGTTTGGACTATTTCTCTGTTGAAGACATCCCTGGTCAACCAAGACCGCTAGCGGTTGACTATTCGTATGCAGATCTCTCATATCTACAACGCATGGTAAACGAAGTAAATTCTGATTCTGAGGATGAAGAATTTGAGGAAAACGATGATATTGAGGTTGAGGAGGAAGGACTAAATGAGGATGAGTTTTATGATGATGCTCCAATAATTGAATCAGATTCTTCTGAAGATGAAGCTGAGGACACATCTGAGACTCAAGATGAAGGAACATCTGAGGTTCCTATTCCAGATAATGAAACGTTTGAAACTAAGGCCGAGAGACTTGCAAAATGGTGGCCTCATGGAAAAGATGGAAAGCAAGTACTGGAAACCTGCAAATCATACAAAGTCAGTGGAGTATATACTGGGTTGATAAAAAGCTGGAAGATATCAAATGGTGTATTTATGATCAAGAGATTAGATGGTGTTCAATATTTCAAGAGATCATTCACCAAGCTGAGCACTTTGCCGAAAGGAGAAGTTAATTGTCTCGCTCAGCTCACTTTGATAAATCCTTCAAGAGATGACCGTGCAAATTTTATTCAAACTACTCTGCAAAGAGAAATCTGTACTAAGAGGTACAATTTTATTAAACCAACATTGGGAAAAAGACTTATCTATAAGAAACGGTTAGATCCGGTCACAAATCAGCCATTGATCAAAATGCGTTATCCTCCGGCTGATTGCTTGAAGAAGATTCCTCTGGAAACGGTTCACCTGGACTTTCTAAGAAGGTTTCATTACTGGGAACTGGATGCTCATACAGGTGAAGCTGTTATGGTCTTTGTTCCTGCTTCGGAAAAACCAGAGAAGACCTCGCTCTATGGTTTGAAGAAAGAGCAGTTCAGGGTGTTTGACCCTATGAGTTTGATAAATCTATCAAAGGAAGATATGAGGAAGTTGTTTGATAATCGTATAAGATATTATTGGGGAAATCTGACAAATGAAAAGCTTGCTCAACAATTTCAAAGAATTGTGGATATTTGTGTAACCCATGGAATCCATGCGGGTGGTAAGTTTCCTGCTGGATGGGTTTAATCGAAGATTTGACTGAAGATTATTTTTGAAGACCAAGCTGAAGACACGAGGGAGTTTGTTGGTACATTAGTGTGTCTGTCACTTGGTCTAGGTTTTGAGTTGTAATTAATTAGTAATATTCTGTATTAGGCGATATTGATAATATCGCTTTGGCGATATTGACAATATCGCATAGGCGATATCACCAATATCGCCAACATCGCTGATTAGTTACCTATAAATATAAGTTTAGGGTTTCAGTTTAGTGGTTGTTGAAAAATACGAATTTGAGAGCAGCCTTTGGTATTCCCTGGTCAGTCTTTGTAACTCACACTTTATACTTTGATTAATGCAATATATATGTGATTGTGTGATTAGTTTTAATGATAACGTACTTTGAATAGCTATTGATTTCCGCTCATTAGTTAGTAAATATTGATTTGTGTTAAAGGTCATTCATAATACGGTCCTACAGAGACCCCATATTGGAAAGTGCGTACTTTCAGCTGCTGCCCGAGGTCCGGTAATCCCAACAGTGGTGGCTGTGACATCTCTAAGGTAGAAGTTATCTCGACTTTAGTGGCTCGCAGAGATGTGGCAGACTGTGCTGGCGATGTGGGAACCTCTGGGCGAGCGTTAATCGTAAACACTATCCCTATATCTCTCGCTTCCCTTGATTCCCTATGTGAGGGTGAATCCATCCAATACCAAACTGGCGTCTGCTGGCGTCTCCTGACTGTGACTCTGGCAGATCCTGAAACATGGCTCATCTTACAATAAAACAACATAAAGGTAATACTAAAGACTTTTCACGTTGGTGAGAAGTTTAGTAATGAGTAGTTGATACCGTAATTTTCATATACCTGTATGACATAACCTTATAAAAAAAAAAACAAGAAATAAAATAATTAACCTAGGATAGGCTTGGGGTGCCTCCCAGAAGCGCTTGTTTATAGAGTCATTAGCTCAACTCTTACTACCTGAGTTATTTATTAAGGTGGTTCAGCAATGAAGATATCCTCATTAATGGGGGTTTCTTCAAAGTAATGTTTAAGGCGATGACCATTTACTTTAAAGTTGCCTTAAGGGTGTTCGAGTTCGACCGCCCCATAAGGGAACACTTTTGAAATTGTAAATGGTCCGCTCTACCTAGATTTGAATTTACCGAAAAATTTCTTGAATCGCGAGTTGAAGAGAAGGACTTTATCACCTAGTTTGAAACTTGATATTTTTAGCTTTGAGTCATGAAAGATCTTGGTTCTTTCGTTGAAGCAGTACAAGCGATCATATCCTTTATCCCTCATTTGTGCAAGTTCGTTCATCTGCATCTTCCAGTGTGGTCCTGTGACACAAGGATCTACACTGCATTCTTTCAATGCCCAGTATGCTTTGTATTCGACCTTAATAGGTAGGTGGCATGCTTTTCCGTAGACTAATCTATACGGCGTCGTTCCGAACGGTGTCTTGTAAGCGGTTCGAAATGCCCATAAGGCATCATCCAGCTTATCAGCCCACCTTTCTCCATGCTGACCCACACTCCTCTCCAAGATTCTTTTAATCACTCGATTTGTAATATTCGCTTGCCCATTCGTCTAAGGGTGGTAGACCGTAGATATCTTGTGGGTGACACCATATTGTTGTAATATCCTCATAAACTGAGTATTACAAAAATGGGTGCCGCGATCGCTGATGATCACTCTCGGTGTTCCGAATCGGCAGAATAATTGTTTAAGAAACTTGGTGACGACTTTGGCGTCGTTAGTGGGGAAAGCTTGTGCTTCGACCCATCGAGATACGTAATTGACAGCAACAAGAATGTATTCTTTTCCATTTGACTTTGGGAATGGTCCCATAAAGTCTAGACCCCATATATCGAAGATCTCGCATGCCTGGATGTTGGTGCGAGGCATTTCATTTTTAGATGAAATGTTACCTTGCCTCTGACAGGCGTCGCAACGTTTCACTAGGTTGCGAGCGTCTTTGAAAATAGTTGGCCAATAAAAACCGGAATCGTATACCTTCTTTGCGGTCATACTGGCTCCATGGTGTCCTCCGGTAGGTCCGTGATGACTTTGATGCAAAATACCCTCTGTTTCTCTGCCTTTAATGCATCTTCTAATTATCTGATCGAGGCAAACCTTGAAGAGGTATGGATCGTCCCAAAAGTAATGTTTTACATCTCGGAAGAATTTTTGTCTTCGAGAAGATAGCATTCGTTTTAAAACAATCCCTCCTACCAAAAATTTTGCGTAGTCTGCATACCGGGGGTTGTTTCTGAACCCTTGGTGCTTGCCTCCAAAACTCATTAGTTGTTCTTCTGGGAATTGATCCTGGATATCCTTCTCATCAAGTCTTTCCATCGATGGGTTCTCTAATCGACTATGATGATCTGGTGCGACGTTTTCTGCCCCCTTTTTATCCTTGATTTCAATGTCGAATTCTTGGAGTAGCAGAATCCAGCGAAGCAGTCTTGGCATAGTGTCTTTCTTGTTGAAGAGATATTTTAAGGCTGAATGATCGGTGTAGACGATAGTTTTGGACAAAATAAGATAAGATCGAAATTTGTGAAATGAAAATACTACCGCAAGTAACTCTTTCTCTGTAGTGGTGTAATTTTCTTGAGCGTCTTGCTAGCGTAGTAGATTGGTTGAAACTGCTTTTCCTTCCTCTATCCTAGAACGGCTCCAACAGCGAAATTGCTAGCATCACACATGATTTCGAATGGTAGATTCCAATCTGAGGCTACCATGATCAAAGCATGTGTGAGTTGATCTTTTATGTAGTTGAAGGCTTCTAGACATTCTTTGGTAAAGACAAACGGAGTGTCCTTCTCGAGAAGGTGTGTCATAGGTCGAGAAATCTTAGAGAAATCCTTAATAAAGCGACGGTAGAATCCGATGTGACCTAGAAAACTTCGAATGGCTCTAACAGTGGTGGATGGTGGAAGTTTCGAGATGGTTTCAACTTTTGCTTTGTCAACATTGATTCCCGAATTTGAGATCCAATGTCCTAAAATTATTCCTTCTTTAACCATATAATGACATTTCTCCCAATTTAAAACGAGATTTGATTCCTCACAACGAGTGAGCATCTTGTCAAGATTTGAAAGACATGATGTAAAGGAGTTACCAAAGACAGAGAAATCGTCCATGAAAACTCCAATACATTGTTCAATCATGTTGTGAAAAAGTGCTACCATGCACCTTTCAAATGTAGCGGGTGCATTGCATAACCCAAAACACATGCGTCGGTAGGTGAACGTGTCGTAAGGACATGTGAACGTTGTCTTCTCTTGGTCCTTTGGATCGAGGGGAATTTGGAAGTAGCCGAAGAATCCATCGAGAAAACAATAGAATTCATTTCCTGATAGTCTCTCCAACATCTTATTGATAAACGCCAGAGGAAAATGATCTTTGCGGGTTGCATCATTTAGTTGACGGTAATCGATACAAACTCTCCATCCGGTAACTGTCCGGGTTGGAATAAGTTCATTGTCTTCGTTTGTAATAACCATAATTCCTCCTTTTTCGAGGACGACTTGAACAGGGCCGACCCATGGTGAGTCTGATATAGGTAGAACAGGCCGGCATCCAAGAGTTTGATAACCTCTTTCTTGACCACGTCTTGAATCTTCGGGTTTACTCTCCTTTGTCTCTGTACTGAAGGTTTAAAGTCATTTTCCATGAGAATCTTGTGCGTGTAGTAATTTGGACTAATTTCAAAGGCTTATTAGACTAAGTTCGAAGGCTTCAAGTTCATACGAACTTACAGCTGTAAGTTCGAATGATATTCCAGTTAAGTTCGTACGTAGCTTTCTAAGTTCGTACGACAAGCTGTTGAAAAACTCAAATCTGAAAATTTCAAATATAGGTTTCTTTCAACCTGCTTCTTCGAATACCCTTTGCAAGGAATGATTTCTAACACCTTTGGAAGTTAAAAACAAAGATTCTAACATCCAAATCTTTTGTAATCTCTCGTTTCCTTAACGTTTCTTTACCTCGAACCAAAACGAACGAATTTGAATGGCTCTGATACCAATTGTAAGTCCCTTGTGAATGAATCCACGAGGTAAACAGGTTTATTAAACTGTGGAATCCTCTTATAAACAATACTTTAACTAAACCAGTAACACAAATATGTTTATAAACACACACAAAGCTTTATTGAATATAAACTTGTATTATATTCAAACTAAGACAATATTACAATGTGTATTCGAACTTGCTTCCTGGAAACTCAGTTCTAAAATTCATGTATATAATAAATTTGAACTTGTATTTATAGGCTGCTAAGTTCCTACGCTTCTAAGTTTGTACCTACTCCTAAGTTCATACGAACCTACAAGTTTCGTTATAGCATTTTAAAATCCTAACGGAAATTCTGGGTTACGACTCCTTAAGTTTACTGAAATAGTGTAACGTTATAGAGATTTCTTAGCAAACCCTAAGTCTATGAGGACTATTTAATTAGGTTACGAAGTGCCAAAGAAAACAAAGGAAATTAAGTGTCATGAACTATCACAAAAATTCTATCGTATCACAAAAATTTGAATTAACCGGAAATTCCATAACTCGGTAAACGCGACCGGAATCGAATAATTAACTCACGAATGTCAATCGTAAAAGAACCAAATGTATTTTGATGTAAATTATAAACTTATGAAATAAAGTTATATAACTCAAACTTTAACCATTAAAAACATCACAATTTTAGGCCTTAAAATGTACAAGACTTGTGCAATTCTACTACAAATAAATAACACAACTAATACACATTATATTTTAACAAAAAGATGAAAATTAAAACTCCCTTTTTTGAAGAAGTGATGACGAAAACAAGCAACGAATGATTTACGATCCCGCACACGAACACACGACCTCGCAAATCCGGGCCAAACCACGCATATATGGTCCAGATTGAATCGTATACGGCTCAACCTGTAAGTCTCTAGATCTTGGTTAGCGATAACGGATTATCTTTTAGGTATTGAGGTGCGGAATCCCTCAATACTTAAGGTTTATTGCTTATATAACTTTGCAATTAATTAACAAGCTTCGTTTTGATATTAACTAGTGTTAAACAATCAAAACCGAGCCTATTCAATAAATGCTTTTATATCTGCACAGATTTCGAGGAGAGAATACTTAAAATATTTGGTGTGTGTATTTCTGGCACGGATTTCTAGGTCTCCCTTTAATAATGAGCAGCATTAAAATATTTATATCTGGTTCAACTCGCAGGCCATGGGCTTTGCGAGTTGACTCAACTCGCAGCCCATGGGCCTGCGAGTCCAGATGATTGCGAGCCCAAATCTCAACTCGCAGGTAAGACCTGCGAGTCCAGATATCAGCGAGCCCAGATCTCAACTCGCAGCTGAGAGCTGCGAGTCCAGATGGTTGTGAGATGAGATCTCAACTCGCAGGTCAAACCTGCGAGTTGACTTCTCAATTTGCGAATTTTGACTTTAACTTGAAATCGATACTTGTTCAATAACATTTAACAAATAATAATAACAAGTTAATATCATATATTTACGAGTCTAAACCAATTTATACAAGTTTGACAATAAATACACTAGTCCTATTACAAGCTAGATCTGTTGTCACAATAATATGTCCCAACAGACTCCCCCTTGACAATAGCTCTAGCGTCGTTATCTTCAACTTTGTCCTTGGTCTTCACTTGTAAATTCTACTGCCCATATGAATCTTCATTCTAACACAAGTCTTCACCATTAATTGATAATCTCTTGCAAGATCACCCCATGCTTCAGTCGTCAGGATCCTATTTTCGTTTAACTTCAATAGGTCCTTCTTTGACAGATTCATCAGGTGTCGATGGTCATAGACTGTCAGAATTACTCTTTCTCCTCCTTCAACTTCATCATCAGCTTCAACCATGACAGGTTCACCAGTCTCAGAATCCACGTGCCAATTCAGAAGATTTCCCAGAATATTCTGTGGCATAGGTTTTAGTGGTATCTGCTGTATGCACTTGACAGCTGGATAAGTTTTCTTCCTTAATCTTCGGCCAGTTCTCTGACTTCGTTCCTTTAATTTGATCGTCTTTCCGACTCTTGGCTTAATCTTCTCAAACTTCATTGATCTACCCTCAGTCCGAATGATTCTCTCAACATACGTTGCGTAGGGATCATTACTGGGATTTATCAGTTCTAAGCGTGCCAAGTCTCGAACTTCAAATCGAGGAAGCGAACTGAATACTTTAAGCTTCTTATCGAAATATTGAACTCCGTCAAATCTTTTGATAGCGAAAAGTTTCAAGTCAGAATCAAAATACCAGCCGATGATCCCCTTCCTTGGAGCTTTCTTTCCAGTTATATCTACTTCAGACATCCCAACCTTTTGCTTTCTCCTTTTCAGAGGTCTAAACATGGGATTATTTCTGAGTTTCTCTGGAAGGTCATCTTCTGATTCAGAACTGGTTGAGTCATCTAGACTTTCATCTAACTCAACAACCCTTTCTCCATCTTCTTCCTTGATGACCACTTTAGTTTTAGATGGGCTTACAATGTGTTCAACAACATCAGCGTCAAGATCTACACAGTCGTCTGCCCCATCATTAACAATGAAAGTCCAATCTTCAAGAGGTACAAACTCTCCTTCTTCGAGGTCAAAGTCAATGTCCTCATCTAATTCATCTGGCATGTCGCCTTCAGAATCTGATAAGTTCAACATTTCATGACCTATAGAAATATATACACAAATAGATTAATATCATAAGTTCTTTCATTGATTTCCCTGAATCAATCTAAGATTTTTCTTATTAATCCCTTTGTGTATTTGAAATATATTATATATACTTATTCAAATCTTTCATCGATTATGATAATCGATCTAAAATTTGAATAAGTCTTATAATATGCGAACATCATATATTATATGATCCTATAACTCTTTTATCGATCATAGTCAATCTAGAATTACAAAAGACTTATAATATACGAACATTCATAATTATAACATTTTAAACATTCAAGTTCAAACATCTTAATTACAAAATGATTCAAAGTTACAATGTATTAATAATTACACTCAATCTATATTAATACAAGTGTCACCTTCTTCAGCTCCACCCTTCGCAGTACCAGCACCAGCTCCACTACCACTTGCTTCAGCAGACTCCCCCTGAAATGTAGTCTGCTGACCAGTCGTTGAAGGACCGGCCAGCTCACTATCTTTTCCAGCTGCGGGATCATCGTCTTCATCATTCTTATTCTTCTTCGCCAGCTCATCTTCCTTGCAGGACTCTTGATATATCAATACCTCCCCTTGAGATGGCTTGTCCTTCAGAAGGCTGATGACCAGGCGATCAAGTCTATCAATTTGCCTCTGCTTGTCAGCTACATCATCTATCAGATTGTTATTCGTCTTGATGAGCAGTGAGTAGGCATCATTCTGATTAGTCATGTTATCAGACATAGACAGCATTTGAGAAATCAAGAATTTGACGGTTTCTTCCAACTCTCGAACTCTGGACTCTAAGCTATTAATATGATCAGAATCAGTCGCAGAGGAGGTGGATGGAGCAGCAGTAGTGGTGGTTGGTGGCGTGGGAGCGGGCGGTTGCATTTTCTTCGCTATCTCGGTAGCAACATCGGTTAATAGACGTGCTGCGACCCTGCTAGATTTGGTGGTTGGGTGCGAAGACGGGCGAACCAAAGCAGCAATCATTGCAGCCTCTAAGGGCGTAGAACTGGATTGTAGATGAGCTGCAGAGGTTGAAGCTGTTTGTCTGAGCAGTTTGCGAGGTCGAGTAATGAGCACCTCCTCCTCTTCTTCTTCATCCTCATCTTCATCAACCAAAACAAAATCGGGATCTTGGTCCACGGCTTTCCTCTTTAAGTTCAATGCCGGATCCATAATCAACTTTGATCCTTGACGAATCATCCCTTCAGGGATACCGGAGACAAACCCTGGTGGTCCAGTCTCATCATCATCATCAGACTCAGATTCAGAAGCCGAAGCAGCTTCTCCATCTCTGCCCGATGGACCGGCAGCCTCTGGTGCCTCAGTGGTGGGTTCTGCAACCCTTGGTGCTTCAGCAACATACTGATCCACATCTTGCATGATGGGATCATTGGCATCATCAGTATCAGCCAGTACTTGTTGCACCACTTCGGCTGCAACATCAGCATTAATCTCTTGCCCAGATTGATGCACCTGAATCAAAACCTCCTCGATCAGTTCTTGTGGCTCAGGAGCACCCTCTGCCACATCAACATCCAGCCAACCATGATTTGGTGGCGTCACATAATCTGGATTAAGCAAAAACCCAAACAGCTCTGTCGGCTGTGGCTGCATCTCAAACCTCCTTGAAGTTTGCATAAACATGGCATTATAAGCCCTCAGCCCTATGGTATCAACTTTAAAATCAGCTTGAAAGTCTGGCAAGTCAGGAATCGAAGCCCGAATGATAAGCATACAAAATCTGGGATATAGCATAAACTGAGACCTGACACCTCCCAAGATTTGTCTAACAAATTCTCCAAAAACATAGTCTGAAAAACTGTATGGTTTATTGTAAACCAGTGACAGTGCAGCCGATAATAGAGAAGAGCTAAGCTCATCATATCCTCCTTTCTTTGGCCCAAAGATCGTGACCAAGACATGGAGTAAAAATCTCCATTCTCCGAACACGAGAGCTTTCAGAAACTGACGGCCTCTCTTGGGTCCAACATACCCCATACGTCCTAAAGCTCCCTCGATAAAGTCCAACGGAAACTCAGTTGGTCCATCTTCCAGCTCCACAGTTCCCAACTGTAAAATGTTCCTAAGATCTGAAGCAGAAAAGATAACAGGACGATCATTTATTCTTGTCTGGATGACTGGAGGATTCACCGATGTATCATATACAATATTAGCCCAGAACTGGGTTAGTATATCTCGTGATAGGGCCGGTGACTCGGTGATAGCATATCGAATCCTCGATCGTGCCAGATAAGAAAGAACCCGAGTCAATCTAGATGCACCACGGGCATCTACGTCTAAATCGACCAGAACATTATGATGTCCAACGAATTGTCGAGCCATATCTGTAATATCAAAGATCACACAAATGTTAGACAATTAGTTTAACAAATATTGAGAGCCTTATATAATCTACGAACTACAATTGAACTATTAAGTTAAGAAACTTAATTAACAATTATAGTCGTTCATTATATATAAATTCAATAAATCTAATGTTCGAATGTTCGTTTAAAGGTAATACAGCTTATTACTCAAAGTCGTAAGCCTTATAACCATTTAAAGTGTACAATTTTACGTGTTTTCATTTAAGTCTACACGTCTAATTGTTAACTAATTTATAACTCTTAATTAATAAAAATCTAGAGTTCGTAAATTAAATTAAATTACAAATTAAAAAGAATTTCAACTCGCAAGCAGTTCAACTCGCAGAGTTCAACTCGCAGTTTAACCAGAGTCAACTCGCAAGTTCAACTCGCAGGTCAACCAAAGTCAACTCGCCAGTTCAACTCGCAGGTCAACCAAAGTCAACTCGCCAGTTCAACTCGCAGAGTTCAAGTCAGCTCGCAAGAGTCAACAAAAGTCAACTCGCAAGAGTCAACTCGCAGAGTTCAACTCGCAAGTTCAACTCGCAAGTTCAACTCACAAGTCAGACTTGCAAGTCAACTCTCAGGTTGGACTCGCAAGTCAACTCGCAGGATTGACTGACCATTGACCTGCGAGTTGAGTTGAATCTCAACTCGCAGGATGAACTGCTGAAATGACATCACAATTAATTTTCAATTTTAGCAAGTTACAAGTCAATCGGCCTATGTCATTTTATCCACTATGCTCCGATTAACATAAACCTAAGGTTTCTTGTCCATTTGAGCAAGTTTTGAATGACATTTGAAATTTTAAAAACCAAAACCCTCATTTTATTTAAAATGTGGATTATGATTAAGTTACACGGTGGATATGTTTGATTTTTACCTCAAAAGATTCGCAAAGGTGAAGTGGATAAAAGTTATGAGGTCAAACGGCTGATGTTCAAATCGAAATTTTGAAAATGAATGAAATAGTAAACTCAGTTCGCAGTGTGTGTGTGAGTTCGCAGGAGTTTGAATTCGCAAGTGTGTGGAAGTTTGAACCCGCAGCCTCCCTTTTGACCCATTTGAACTAAGCTCGCAGAACTCAACTCGCAGAGTTGAGTTCAACTCGCAGCCCTGTTCTCGGTTCGCAAAAAATGTTTAAAAATACATTTTAATTACAAAACGTCAATTTTAAGTCCAAATTGCGTATAAGTCTAAAATCTGAGGATCTTTCACTTGTTTTTCTTATGGAATAGCGAACAAGTCTAAAATAAAATATTTTTCACTTGTCTTTCTTGAAAAAATGCACAAGTCTAAAATAAGGTATTTTTCACTTGTGAGACTTAGGAAATCGTGCACAAGTCTAAAATCTGAGGATCTTTCACTTGTGATGCAATAATACGAACAATAGAAACATAAGAAAAATAAAATAAAGAGAAATAAGATAAAATGAAATAAATAAAAGTTCAATGATTCATAATAAACATTGGTATCAAGTACCCTTGTATTAATGAAACACTTTGACTAAAATAAAATTACAATAAAATAAAGTAAAATAGATCCTAATCGAGGGCATTAAGAAATTATCGACAGTGGGATCATATTAGAAAGAAACAGCTGAACCAAATGATGAGTAAAAAATCTAAGAAGATTGTTAGTATGCAAACCTTATGAAATTCACAATAAGTTACATAAGAACTCATAACTTAACCATTTATCAACTTACATTTATAAGAGTATAACTTGGTTACCTATTTCCACAAAATATAATATTCATGTCAAAATGAAGTGATTTAAATATCATAGATAGTTCAAGATGATTACTGGTATTATAATCCATATAAACAAAGTCTATACTGATTTCCGAGCAAACCTTTTATTGTTTGTATGTGTATTACCAAATGTGATTCAAAAATGACATACTGAGAAATTTAGTAAAACACATAACACTGTATCTTTCACTTTGCAAGATAGAGGTCACTAAATGATGTTCTTTTCGAAACATATGACATACCCTTGAGTAAATGTGACAAATATCAAACTCGTTTTGTAGATACTAGTGGTTCTAGTTCTGTACTTAGTACAACAGAAGATCCCTTAGTATAGACAAACCAAGCTTGAAACTATTGGCAAAACTAAAGGAGTCAGGTCTGTACTTAGTACAATAGAGACACCAGTAATTTCACTAACAGCCATAATTCTTATTATTTGTCTTGACATATTTTCATAGATTCTTGATAACAGTGTATGGTCAGACTATCTTTCATCAATTAAGACTTATGTCATACGTCATATAGTAAATCACACGAGATAACACACAGAAGATTTATAGCTTATTATATGCTCAGAAATCAAAGCAGACATTGCCTACCAGTACATCATATAATGAAGCTATCTAGATCTAAAGTTTTTCAAGTAGATTATATCGTGTGGAGAGAGGAGTATACTAAAATAAAGATAAGTGAAGGCCTGGTTTTAAAGATGTAAAGTTCATGTAACAAATTTGAATCTACTAACACATCTAACTTAAGACTTTTACCTACATTTATTAAGCCGATTCCTCTAATTTACTATCATTTCCCAGTTGATAAAGACTTAACCTTTATCGGAGGCGATTCCCCAACGGTAACAAGCAAATGAATGCCATACGCCTAACCCCTTTTCTCCCTTTTTTTTTTTATTTTTTTTTTTTAAAAATGGCATAAACTAATAAATAAGACCAGCTAATTATTACAAAATAACTCTATGGAAGACTAATCCTCTGGATTTCTCATTCCATTTAGTTGCACCAATTTCTCGAATCGAGCTCTGTCGAACGCTTTGGTGTATAAGTCTGCTAAATTATCCACAGATGGAACCTTAGCTAACTTTATCAGGTTTTTCTCAGCACAGTCTCTAATAAAGTGATGTCGAATATCAATATGTTTAGTTTTACTGTGCTTGACTGGATTATTGGTTATTGAGATCGTTGATTCATTATCAATCATCATAGGCGTATTTGTTATATTCAGCCCATAATCAAGCAATTGCTGTTGTATCCACAGAACTTGGGAACAACAGCTGCCAGCTGCAACATACTCAGCTTCACATGTAGAAATGGCTACTGAGGTTTGCTTCTTGCATTGCCAAGAGACCAGTCTACCTCCTAGGAATTGACATCCACCGGTTGTAGACTTTCTATTCTGATTGCATCCTCCGTAATCAGAATCAGTGTAAGCCACAAAATCTAAGTCTCCATCAGTCGGATACCAAAGTCCCAGCTTCGGTTTCCCTTTGAGGTAACGAAGAATCCGTTTTACTGCTTGCATGTGAGATTCTTTAGGAGTAGCTTGATATCTTGCGCAGACACATACTGCAAACATTATATCAGGCCTTGATGCTGTAAGATACATTAGTGATCCAATCATGGCCCTGTAAAGAGTAGGATCCACGTCTCTATCACTCGATGTATCTGGACCAATACCATGGGCTTCCGGAATAGGAGTATGAAAAATTCTTGATTCTTCCATCTTGAATCATTCTAGAAGCTCATTAGTATACTTAGTCTGATGAATGAAATATCCATCTTTCTTTTGATCGACTTGCAATCCTAAGAAAAATGTCAATTCACCCATTGCTGACATCTCAAACTTGTTCTTCATAACCTTTTCAAATTCACTACACATCCTTTCGTCAGATGACCCAAAGATGATATCGTCAACATATACTTGAACAAGTAGAAAGTCTCTTCTTTTCCATTTCACAAAGAGTGTACTGTCAATTCTTCCTCTTGTGAATCCATTCTCAAGAAGATAAGTGGACAGTGTCTCATACCACGCTCTCGGAGCTTGATGTAATCCATATAGAGCCTTATCGAGACGATATACTCTATCTGGATACTTTGGATCAGTAAATCCCGGTGGTTGAGAAACATACACCGTTTCTTTGACTTTGCCATACAAGAAGGCACTTTTAACATCCAGCTGAAATACTTTTATTTTCTTTGAGGCTGCAAATGCTAAAAATAACCTAATTGCTTCAAGCCTAGCCACAGGCGCAAACACTTCATTGTAATCAATCCCTTCTTGTTGATTAAAACCTTGGACAACTAGACGAGCTTTATTGCGAATTACGATTCCTCGATCGTCTTTCTTGCACTTAAATACCCATCTAGTTCCAATTGGATATTCCCCAACAGGTAGGTCAACCAACTCCCAAACTTGCAATTTTGTGAACTGAGACAGTTCTTCCTGCATTGCCTCGACCCACGAATTTTCCTTCAAAGCTATCTGAACATTTTTAGGTTCAATTTGCGAGATAAAGCATGAATATAGACATAGATTAGAAATCCATGTCTCGTTCATTTCAGCATACAAGCTTGAATGAGTAGATGTACTAGCTTTAGATTGATTTCGAGTCAGAACAGGAGAATTTAGATCACCGATGATATTATCAATTGGATGAATCCTATTAATTCTTGTTGAAGTAACAGGTTCAACTGGAATATCATCCTGTAAGTTGGCACCAATTTCCTCCAAAGGTGGTATACCTTCATTAGTAGTTGATATCCTTAATTGTCTCAGAGGAGTAAGAACATCATCCATAATCCTTTGAGAAGCAATTTCAGGATCTTAACTCTCTAAAGGTATATCATCTTGAGGTAGTTGTGACTCGATAGGGGGGACAACATCAGTATCGACAATATTCCTAGCATCAGACGTTTGAGCACTCGATGTTGGAGAAGGAGTGGGATCCTCATCTCCCGACAATAAATGCTCAGGAATGTCTGAGTTACTGACATAGTCACTGATAGGGACTTTAAATGACTTGAAAAGATCTGAATAGTCAAACTGCCAATCCAATCCCTTATGTGAGTCATGTGTATAGCTCGTAACTTCGATGTTATAAACTATTTCAACACGTCCCGAATTTTTATTGAAGGCCCTTTTGTTTGGTGAGTTAGGCATGTAACCTAGGAAGTATCCTTCGTCAGCCTTTTCACCAAATTTAGGTTGATGACTCGTTTTCAACAACGTACATGAAACTCCAAAGGGTTCAAACCCTTTTAAGTTCGGTTTCTTTTTGTTCAAAAGCTCATAACATGTCTTGTTCTGCTTTTTCACCGTAAGAACCCGATTGAGAACATGACATGCTGTATTCACTGCTTCTGCCCAAAATATGACCGGAAGCCTTGAATCTGCAAGCATTGTTCTCGCTGCTTCAATTAGAGTTCTATTCTTCCTTTCAGCAACACCATTTTGTTGAGGTTCATATGGTGCACTGAATTGATGTTGAATGCCTTTGCTTAAGCAATATACATTCAATGTAGAATTCTTGAACTCGGTCCCATTGTCACTACGAATTCTCTTAACTCTTTTTCTATAGATGTTCTCTATTAGATCTAGAAACTCCATAAGAATGCCCGGAGTTTCATCCTTAGATCCCAAAAAGAATACCCAAGAGAATCTAGAGAAATCGTCTGTGACAACCAGACAGTACCATTTGCCACCTATGCTTCTCTTGCTTATTGGGCCAAAGAGATCCATATGTAGCAACTCAAAAGGCGAGGAAATAGAGTTCACATTTTTAGACTTGTGTGGTTTCTTATGCTGTTTTCCTTTCAAGCAGGATATACACTTGTCTTCAAATGCAAAACTCTTCGGTGGTACACCCAGAACTAACCCATGTTTGGTTATATAGTTCATTTTTCGAAAGTTTAAGTGTGCCATTTTCCTATGCCATAGGAGAGAGTCTGATTCTGAAGCCTTGGATAACAGACAAGTAGACACCATTGAAGTAATAGGAGCATTCATGTTGATAGCATAAATGTCCTTCTTCCTTGGAGCTTTCATCAGTATCCATTTATCGGGAATGATAAAACCAGGCTTCAGGATCAAGGCCTCTTTCTCAGTGAAGAGAACAGGATGACCTTTATCACAGACTTGGGAAACACTCACTAGGTTGTGCGTTAGTTCTTCAACATAATTCACATCCTCTAGAGTCAAAGTTCCATTAGAAACAGTTCCTTTCCCAGTAATTACTCCTCCTTTATCACCGGCGAAGTGCACTCCTTGTCTCAGTCCACCTCTGAAGTCTGTCAGTAGACTTCTGGTTCCTGTCATGTGCCTAGAGCATCCACTGTCAACATACCACCAATTATCATTGTTCCCAGTCTGCTCCTGCACATACAAGTTGTAAACAATCAGTTATCAAGAGGGACCCAAGCCATTACGGTCTTGGTTTGTCCCTTATCATCAACAAACTGTAGCTCTTTAAAGTAACCATTTTTCCCATTGGGAGCTTTGGTCACCTTTGAAGACGCATCAGCTTGCTGATGATTAGTGGTCCTGGGTCTATAAGTTGATTGATTTCCAACCCTCCCCGAAATATAACCCTGGGATTTTTGCCCTTGGCTACGATTATCATAGGACCCTTGGTAAACTCCTTGTGTGCGAGATGTAGAACCAATCTCAAAATGACTTTGGTTCCTTCTCGGAGTCATAAACCTCGACGGCACCTGATCCTTAGCAGAGTTTTCATGCCGTTTAGGTTTTGGTGGCGAGACACTGTGAGATGCATCTCTTTTCAGAGCAGTCACAGGTTTAATACCAATACCAGGTCTGGTACCTAACCTGTCTATGCTAGAGATATTTTTAGACTTATCACTGGCCTCGCGCTTAGGAACAGCTTCATTCTTCTTATTGGGACAACAAGAAGAGACATGTCCTCGTTGATGACATTTGAAGCATGACATCTGCTTTCGTGACTTAGCAGTCTTAGCAGACTCCTTCTTTATCTGATCAAAAGACACTGAAGGTAACTCCTTATGTTTCTTAATGACTTCATTATTTCCATCAGTACTTCCAATCATCCCACTTGATACGAATTGTACTTTAGTGAGAGATTTGACTGTACTCTTGGTTAAAGATGAATCATTGACAGTCTCCTTTTGGATCTCAGATGCAATAGACTGTTGATTTTCCAAATCCTCAGTCTCAGGATTAACGTCTGTCATTTCTAAGTCAACAGAAGTGGAAGCAGTGTAATTGGCATTAAAAGGCGGAGGGACATCTGAGTATCCTAGGCCAGTAACATCCTTTACACTACGTTGAGAGCCAATTATTCTATTTAAGGTCAAAGAAGAAGTTCTATAACCTTCAAATTTTCTATTCAGCTCTACCAGTTTCATATTTGACTCTGATAACTCCTTATCCCTAATAGCTATATTTCTATTAAGCTCATTAAGGTTTAGATATAACCCGTCTATTTTAATGCATTGTTCATTTATAATGTCAGTCAGACTGGTCTTATCTAGAGTATCACTCTTAATCTTCTCGTTCAGTGCTAATTTATCTTCACCTAACCGACGAACATCAGACTTAGCTAAGTCTAATTCTGAGGTCAAGGTTTTGTTAGATTCTGCAAAGACACTAACCTGTGTTTGAAGATCAGTAACTAAATAGCATACATCGGTGAGAGTAAGGAGATCTAGACATACCTTTTTCTTTTCGGATTGAATATCAGCCATATATGCCACAAAATCATTGGGACTCATTTCTTCTGTCGAGTTGATGTAGAGAACATCTTCCTCAATCCCCTTAACTTCAGTGTGTGGCACATTAGCTTGAAGTTCTTCAGTAGTTGGCATGTAGGAAGTGGATTCAATTTGTTTCTCTTGATCGTCAATCTCAGCCATGAGAGCTTGCTCTGATGGTGTAGACCAATCATAAGATCCATCTATTTGCTGAACCACTAAGACTTTGGAAGTTAGATTACTTCCCGAATCTTGTTTTGAAGATCCAGCATCAAGCTTTGGTCTTTGGCATTCCCTGGCAAAGTGTCCGTAACCTTGACAATTATAACACTTGACCTTGGACTTGTCAAAACCTGGTCGATTTCCAACTACTTTCTTACCCGTACGCTTTAGGAAATTCTTTACTCTCCTTGACACCATAGCCAGTTGCCACTGGAGGTCCATTTCCTCTAAGTCGTCAGGATCAACCTGATCATAATCTTCATCAAATTGTGCTGGATCGTTTATCTTCCCTTGAATATAGTTTTCATAAGAAGCAACGAACGATGCCAACACAGAAAGTTGTTGTTCGGCTGATTTCACACTCATCGGCATCTTATGATGCCCTTGAGTGGATTTATCTGAGGTGGTGTTCCTGTTTCGTTTATCACCGTTATCCGAAGCAATGAAACAGAGATCCTCAGTCAATTTTTCTCCAATCTCATCAATTTCACCTGCAAACAAAGCCGTGGTCAAATTGGATGAGGAATTAGAGATACTAGTCTTTCCATGGTACAGACCAGGATTCTGTAGATGATCAGAATCCGTATCTCTCGTTTTCTTAGAGAAGTCATAACCCCTTAGTTTATCAATCGCTTTCTCTAGGGTCATGGTTGCATATCTTTCATCATTATCTTTCAGCATGATACCGTACATCTCCCATTTACAAGGTAAACCCTCAATAAACTTGTCGATTTTCTCCTTGTCATTATAAAAGATAGCATGGTCGTCAAGCTCACTTAATAGATGATAGAAACGGGTGGTGTAAGCCTCAAGATCTTCTTCTCTAAAAGCCTTAAATACCATAAACTGCTTTTTTAGAAGATTACATTTACCAGCTTTCACCTGAGGGCTCCCCTCACATCTCTTTTCTAGAGCGTCCCACAGCTCTTTAGCTGTGTGAAAGGACTTCAACTGATGGTTGATCTCCTTAGGAAGGCTCATCTTAATTGAAGAATGTGCTTTATTATCGATGGTGAATTCTTTCTTCTGATGGTCATTCATTCGATCATAAGTCACAATCACTGTTGCGTTCCCTACCTCAGCTGTAGGTGCAACATATCCGTTTTTAATACACAGCCAGATAGTTATGTCATGGAATCTACAGTAGCTTTCGAACCTGTCTTTCCACCCATAATAGTCCTCAAGTCTGAGTAGCTTCGGTGGAACATTAGATTTGCCAACCTCGTGTTCCATCTCGATCATTCGGCTCAAATCAGACATTTTAAAATCAAAAATTAAGTTATCTTGCGTATTCAGAAATCTCAACTCGCAACTAAACTCAATTCGCAGAAATCTCAGTTCGCAAAGGAACTCAGTTCGCAATGGAACTCGGTTCGCAGGAATCTCAGTTCGCTTCGCAGAAATCTCAGTTCGCAAAGGAACTCAGTTCGCAATGGAACTCGGTTCGCAGAAACTCAACTCGCACAAACCCTAATCTCAACTCGCAGATAACAGTAACCCTAATCTCAACTCGCAAAACGGCGCCTCGAAATCTGGGAACTGAAACTTTTTGGTATTTTACGAATAAATCCGTAGATTTCGTTCGAAAAACGACCCTAAAGATGTTATATAACCAAAAACCTTGTAACCACAATGTTTCTAAGCCCGAAAGCTCTGATACCAATTGTAAGTCTCTAGATCTTGGTTAGCGATAACGGATTATCTTTTAGGTATTGAGGTGCGGAATCCCTCAATACTTAAGGTTTATTGCTTATATAACTTTGCAATTAATTAACAAGCTTCGTTTTGATATTAACTAGTGTTAAACAATCAAAACCGAGCCTATTCAATAAATGCTTTTATATCTGCACAGATTTCGAGGAGAGAATACTTAAAATATTTGGTGTGTGTATTTCTGGCACGGATTTCTAGGTCTCCCTTTAATAATGAGCAGCATTAAAATATTTATATCTGGTTCAACTCGCAGGCCATGGGCTTTGCGAGTTGACTCAACTCGCAGCCCATGGGCCTGCGAGTCCAGATGATTGCGAGCCCAAATCTCAACTCGCAGGTAAGACCTGCGAGTCCAGATATCAGCGAGCCCAGATCTCAACTCGCAGCTGAGAGCTGCGAGTCCAGATGGTTGTGAGATGAGATCTCAACTCGCAGGTCAAACCTGCGAGTTGACTTCTCAATTTGCGAATTTTGACTTTAACTTGAAATCGATACTTGTTCAATAACATTTAACAAATAATAATAACAAGTTAATATCATATATTTACGAGTCTAAACCAATTTATACAAGTTTGACAATAAATACACTAGTCCTATTACAAGCTAGATCTGTTGTCACAATAATATGTCCCAACACAACCCGACCGTATAAGGTTGGGATTGAACCGTATACTTTATTCATTAACCTAAATAGGTCACTAGTTCTACATAAGAAAAGTTTTGGGAGTCGAGCAAACTCATTTGGTCAGTATAATGATAATCTAGTTCATGGTGACATGCGACATTAGAATCTAGATTAATATGGTAGGGCTCTAGTTTCACACCAACTATAGGTAAATAATATTTTAAGAATACTTATAAGTTCATCATCCCGAAGACCCTAATTGTTGCTACTCTGACAAATCATATTCTACTTATATCTACTTTATCCTAATTATTTACCCTTGCCTTTATTTTTATTTTATTTGTTTTATTAGAATTAGAAAACTACCAAAACACCAAATCTACCTACTTTAATATCCTTCCGAAAGAATTATCTCTTCTAAAGCATCACCTTCGTTTCAATTCGTTGCGATTTTAAGAACGATCTTAGGTTATACTTACTGCTTACTAACAAGTAGGTAGTACATATAATTTAAGCCCCAGCTAATTATAAAATATTAAACAACCAATAGCGCACCGTTGTGTCACCGTCTGGCAACCTCAACCCGCGACGACAACGGCGTGACAATAACCGACCGTTCGGTGTGCCATCAAGGTTTTGGCGCCGCTTGGAAGGACTTAGCATGAACTTTGTCATTTTGAATTAAGCTTGTTATTCGATAAAGTTTGTAACCATATTGTTAAGACTTCAAACTTTGATGTTTTACTTTTGATGACTATGTAATTCAATTATGTTTGTTTAACGACTCTATTAGAGTCGTTCATTGTAATCTTTGTTTATGATCCACGTACGTCGCGCTTCCACCCGAGATGGGGATGTGACACTTTGAATGAATTTCTTAGCCCGTCGTGTAAGCATAGCCATGTTCCATTGTATATCTATTTCCTCCAAGTCATCCGGATGAATTTGATCATAATCTTCATCTGTCAAATCGACACGTTCTGGTTGAATTCATTTGATGAATCTTTCCCATAAAACAAAGCAATCCCACCAGTTGTATTCTTGTTCGAAATATCACTGTATAAATTAACTGGGATCCTGGATTTGACCTTTTCCAATTGCCTTTCTCTTCATGTCCATATCATATGCTTGTAATTTCTCAATAGTATCCTCAAGCGACCAAATAGATATGTCTTAATTTTCTTCAATTAACATTACTCTGAATTCCCATTTAGAAGGTAAAGAACGAAGTAGCTTCTTATTTACTTCAATTTTGGGATACTCCATTCCTACTTAATTTAATTTGCACACCAGCTGAGAAAATCTTGAAATAAGATCATCAAATGACTCATTTTGCATATGATCAAATAAGTCAAACTGCTTTTTCAGTAAGTCCTTTCGACTTTTCTTCAATTGATCATTTCCTCCGAATCTCTTCGCGATTGCCTCCCATAGATCATAAGCAGTCTCCTGACGTTTAAAACACTGAAGTACAGTCGTTGGTGGCACATGGTAATCACAGCATATGCCTTCTTTTCTTTGTCATACTCTTTTCATTCTTCAGCAGTCATTTGCTTTATTGATTTCAGAGGAGCTTCATCTCAAAAAGTACCTTATAGTCTAGGTCTAACATAACGTTCAGTGATTGGGATCCATTAGTCTGAATCATTGAATGCTATGAACGACTCAAACCTAGTTTTCCAACTCGAGTGATCATTGTTGCAAAGAAACCTAGGAGGTTTGTTCGGAGTTCCTATCTCGTTGTCAAACTTCAACATAGCAGTCATATTTGAAAAGGCCATTTTATCCAAAACATTTATCCAAAAATTTTCTAAGTACTACAGTGAAGTGTTGCCTGCAAGCTGTATAGCGACATTAATCAGTATCGCTTCCTAGTGTCGCTAGTTGTTGTAAGACAATGTCGCCTGCCTGGAGTTAATAAGTATCGCTTGAAAAGAAAAAGTGTCATCTAGAGTGTCGCCAAGAGTGTCACTATTTATGACCACACGACACTATTTAGTGTTGCTATGTAGTGTCGCCTGAAAGTATTTGAACCTTAACATAAGATAACCGTCACTAGTGTCGCTGGAACATTGGTAGTGTCGCCCAAACTCATAAATTGTCACGTGATGAATATAAACTACAGAATCTAGCAATTAATCACAAATACCTCCTAATCACTAGTACACTCCATTGTGCATCCATTTATGTTCAAACACTAAGTTGCCAATCCGAATTTTGACTAAATCGAATTTTGAGCTCAAAAACCCAAAAACTAAATCAATTTTTCACATAATCACATAAACTGAAACGAATCACCTCTAATTGCTCTGATACCACTTGTAGGTCCTGTACGGATCTCGATTCGAATCAAATATAATCAAGTTATGCGGAATCCAAACTAGATTATAATAAATGCAATTCTAAATAAACTTTTGTTTTTGTTTTCTATTGACATTCAATAAACGGATTACAGAAGTTCATTATATTATTTTCAGATTACACAGATTGACACTCTCTCAGAACACTCATCAAACTGAACTATAAATTAACTATTTATACAATTGACACTTACAGACCTAGCGACACTACAAAGTCGGTAGTGTCGCTGTCGTAGTGGACACTAGTAAGTGTCGCCAAAACACTTCTACAAAACTTTAACTTTTCAAATTGAACTACTTGTCACATAAAATGCATCAACATTGTGAAAATTGTCCCGAGTGATAAACTAATACTACACATCGTGCACAACATCGAAATTATACACGGGATTGTTAAATCATAGGAAAAATTTTAGTATATAACTTAACATGAGGAAGATCAACTCTCAATTGACATCCATACGAGCAATTTTCAGTGAGGCGATATCTTTAGCAGTGAAAGAAGTGGCTGCATCATTAGTTATTGAATGGGGTGGTGACTCATTTTTCCTTTTTAACGAAAACGATAATGGAGTAATATGTGAATCCTCTGCTGGTGAAAAAAAATTCTTCATCTTTGCTGTTACGAACCTGATACAATTGAATAACATATGTACAAGTCATGATTATTGTATATATATATATATATATCTTACAATGTACAAAAAAACCGACTACATATTCTAATTTAGGGAACAATTGTTCCTGTACCTTGCAAACAAGAGTTGATTCCATCATATGCTCAACAACAGTTGTAGCATCTACAACATGTTGAAGTTAATGCTGCAGATTTTAATGCATCAATGGAAGAGGAATTGGAAAAGGAATTAGACCAAATTGTGGTTGAACCTGAGCCAACTAAGGAGTACACTAGCAATTATGATGTGTCTAATGAATTGATGCCACAAATCTCTTTGCATGCCCTCACTGAAGTTACAAGTTACCAGACAATGAGAATTACAGGTTATGTGGGCAAACAGGTGGTTTATATGCTGGTGGATTCAGGAAGCACACACAACTTTCTGGATCTCAAAACAGCTAAGAGAATAGGTTGTAAAATCAGAAGTACTTGTCCACTACAAGTTTCTGTGGCTAATGGCCAAAGAATGACAAGTGTTTATGAATGTAAAGGGTTCACTTAGACTCTACAGAACCAATCATATGTGTATGATGTTATGATCTTACCAATAGGAGGATGTTAAATGGTATTGGGCATTCAATGGTTGGCTACATTGGGATGTATCAAATGGAATTTAAACTGCTGATCATGGAGTATTACTACATGCAGAAGAGAGAAGAGAGTGGTCTTGAAGGGTATGAAACAGATGGCAATGCAACTGATGCAAGGAAAGAAGTTGCTCAAAAACACTTAACCACATCAGATTGAACTATCTCCTATGACCTTGTGTGTATATCCAACTAGCTGCTGTCAAATAGAGTCTGTGCAAGTTGACAATCAAATTCAAAAGGTATTAGATGTTTACCCCGAAGTATTTGAATTACCAAAAGCTTTACTACCTAAGAGGTCCCATGACCACAAGATTACATTGCTTCCCAACACACCACCCATAAACATCAGACCATATAAACACCCTCCAACACAGAAGGATGCCATAGAATTAATGGTCAAGGAATTGCTAGAATCAGGAGTGATTAAAAATAGTCAAAGTCCCTTTTATTCTCCTATAGTTATGGTTAAAAAGAAAGATGGCACTTGGAGGATGTGTATGGTCTACAGACAGTTGAATAAATACATTGTGAAGGACAAATTTCCCATTCCTGTGATTGAAGAATTGATAGATGAATTGAGTAGCTCACAAGTGTTTTCTAAACTTGATCTCAGGTCTGGATATCACCATATTAGAATGAATGAATCAGATATTCACAAGATGACTTTTAGAACACATGAAGGGCACTATGAGTTTTTAGTTACGCCTTTTGGATTAACTAATGCTCCTTCAACCTTCCAGTCACTCATGAATATTGTTTTTAAACCCTTTTTGAGGAAATTCACATTGGTATTTTTTGATGACATTCTGGTGTATAGCAAGAATATGGAAGAACATGTAATTCATTTAGCAGAAGTTGTGAAGGTTATGAAGAAACATACACTCTTTGCTAAGATGAGCAAGTGTACATTTGGAGTACCTAAGGTGGAGTATTTGGGTCATGTGATTTCTGCTCAAGGAGTTTCTACTGATCCGGAAAAAATTCAATCCATGTCTGAGTGGCCTGTGCCTACCACAATCAATCAGCTAAGAGGGTTCTTGGGATTGACAGGCTACTATAGAAGATTCTTTAAAAATTATGCCATCATAAGTCAACCTTTGACAGCTTTATTAAAAAAGCATTCTTTTGTGTGGAACAAAGAAGCACAACTAGCTTTTGATGCTCTTTATTCATCTATGACTCAAGCTCAAGTATTGTCTCTTCCTAATTTCCATGAAACATTTATCATTGAGACTAATGCTTCTGGTACTGGTATTGGTGCAGTTCTACAACAAAATGGGCACCCCATTGCTTTCCTAAATAAGTCATTATCTCAAAAACATTAATCTTTATCTACATATGAAAAGGAATTCTTGGCAGTATTGTTAGCTTTAGATAAATGGAGAGGGTATTTACTTGATAAACATTTCAAAATAAAAACAGATCATTTTAGTTTGAAATACTTGTTGGATCAAAGGCTAACAACTCCTTTTCAAGCCAAATGGTTACCCAAGCTCTTGGGTTTTGATTATGAAATAGCTTATAAGAAAGGGAGTGAGAATGTGGCTGCTGATGCACTTTCAAGAATTCATGAAGGTGCTGAGTTATGTGCATTAATTGCAACAAGTATTTCATCTGAATTGTTATCTGACATTCAAAACAGTTGGAATCTGGATGACAAATTGAAGGAGGTGTTGGTTCAATTGAGGAATAATACCTACACAGGAGGAAAGTACAATTTGGTTAATGGCATCTTAAAAAGAAAAGGTAGAACAGTAATGGGATCCAATCCACACTTAAGAGCTAAATTAGTCAACCATTACCACTCTGATCTTGTGGGAGGCCGTTTAGGTACTAAGGTTACTATAGAGAATTTGAAAACTTTTTTTTATTGGAAAGGTATGAATAAATTGGTCAAACAAGTAGTGAAGGATTGTGATGTATGTCAAAGGCAGAAACTTGATTTGTCTGCTTATCATAGGTTGTCGCAACCATTGCCTATTCCTGATAGAATTTGGTCTGACATTTCTGTGGACTTTATTGATGGGTTACCTGCTTCACAAAGGAAAACAACGATATTTGTTGTGGTTGATAGGTTAAGTAAGTATGCCCATTTTATACCATTAAGTCATCCATATTCTGCAAGTACAGTTGCACAGGTTTTTCTGGATAATGTGTATAAGCTGCATGGGTTACCAAATACTAGTGACTGAGATAAGGTGTTTTTAAGTCACTTCTGGAAGTTCTTGTTCAAATTTATGAAGGTTCAATTGAACTATTCTACTGCTTATCACCCTCAAAGTGATGGTCAAACTGAAGTGGTCAACCGTTGCTTGGAATGTTATTTGAGGTGTATGACTGGGGAGAAACGCAAAGAGTGGGTACAATGGATAGCATTGGCCGAGTATTGGTACAATACCAATTACCTTTCTGCTATTCACACAACACCATCTGCAGTCGTGTATGGTCAACCTCCTCCAATTCATAATCCTTATAT
>OY992764.1:32005591-32028091 GCA_963921325.1 Logfia minima
ATGGGTAGAGACCGAAATACACGAATGTTGGTGATCTATTTTTGAAAATAACGTAAATCTATTCAATTATATAGTAGTTATTAATATTGTGATAATTATGCTAAGAAATAACCATATCAACTTTTAAAACTCAATCAACACTCACGTGAACTAAGAAACGTGTAACGACGAGATAAGTTGTGAATTCAATCGAATGAAGTATCAATGAATACTTGAATATTATTGTAATCAACTAGCAATACTCTAGTAACCTTAATCTACCTTAATCAACCTTAAACTACCTTAATTAACCCTAAACTACCTTAATTATACGCTTAACAACTAACTAATCGAGATTAGCACCTAATGACTAAAATATCTAGACTTAATCACAAGTAAGGAAACCACAAAGGGGCCCCTCCCCTCTCCTTTCCAAAACCAGCCCTAGGACCCCTTTGATCATCTTGAAACATCACTTGCACAACCATACTTTACCCCATGACTTCACCCCTTACTTGTTCCCTTCATTCACCACATTTCACACACAATCTCTCCCTTTCTCTCCCACTTTGTTCATGGCAACAGCAGCAGCCCCAACCCCCTCCATCTTGTTCAAACAACCACCATCAAACCACCATTCATCCACCATTCAACCATCATTGATCCACCATGAGCCACCACCTCTAAAACCTTCCTTTTATACTCTATTTACTCACAAACACTTGCACATTCCATTTCCATTTCATTCTAAGGGTAAAACAACCAAAACTCACAGATTTGGAGCTAGGAGATCAACCACACAAAGTTCAAAACGTCATCTTGCTCAAATCCACTCTTTTAGTGCATTGTAAGGAAACTATCACTATAAACTCTTTGATTCTTTCATTTAATTACTTATATGTTAGTTAATATGTGTTAGATGTTCACTCATACTAGAAATCAACTTATAAACATGTATTTATGTTGATTATAACAAGACTTTGTCAAAAAGAACCAGACAAACTCCAAAACAGAAAGTATAAAAATCGGACAGAAACTTTGGTCAACTTTGGAGCTAAATAAATCGGTCAAAGCTTAACTAAATTTAGTGTTTATGAAGTCTAAAATCAAGTTTAAAGAGTTAGATTTCTAACCCAACCGGTTTCATGAATTTTGGACAAGTATTGGTAATCTAAAACGAATTTATAAGTACAAGTGTACAAACTGTCCTCTTCAGACAGAATCTGACCTAACTTTGGAAGATCGTAACTTCCAAACCATAGATCCAAACGGCGTGATTCTTTTTCCTAAAGGTCACATATTATCTTAGCTTTAAAAGTAGTATAATTACACTTCATGAAAATAGGTATAACTCAATGAACAAACGATTCTTTCACCAACTGTCCAGAAAGGTAGTTGTTGGACCCTTGTGTAGTAATAATTATGTTTGAACCCCTTAAACGTGGTCAAAAATTATAAAGCTTACTTTTCTGTAAACCTAAGACATAGGAGAACACATGGTAAAAATTTCATAATAAACTAAGTTCGTTTATCTAGTCAAAGTAGTAGAACAAGAAGGATTAAAAAAAATGGATAGAATCTGTGGAAAAGTGACGATGAAAACTAAAAAGGACCAAGGATGTAAAAACTGTATCTTATGGACCTTGAATATAAAAATCACTAAGTTTAAGTATCATAACGGTTAATCTATGAATTATAATGATAAGATCAAGAATTGTTTGGTTAAAAGTCGATAAACGAAAAGTTAGATTAAATGAGATAAAGGAGACTATAGTGGTTAAAGATATAAAATAAATAAAGTATGGGCTGAAGTGATAAAATAAATATTCAAAACATATTAAAGTTTAATTTATAACTTAAAGTGTTAAGAACAAGTCTCGTGTGATTAAAAAGCCGATAAACCCAAACTTTAGGTTAAAAACGGAATAATTGGAACTTTTGGGACTAAGAGTGTGAAATCATAAAGTTTATGGATTCAAAACCCTAAAAACAGTAACTTATAAGTCCTCAAAAGAAAACCCCAAGAAAATATGTCTAGAATATAAATCATGCGGTAAAAACCGAAGAAAACAAACGTTATAACCAAAACCGACAAAATAAAGGTTCAAAGGACGAAAACCGTCATATAGAAACCTTGGGGACTATTGAGACCTTCCTGTAAATCAGGGGACTCATTTGAAAAATATAAATGAAATAACGATTAGTGTATAAACCGAGAAATCGCGAAAACGGAATTAAAACGAGTTAAATAGTATTATAACGACGAAGGTTATAAAAATGAATTATAAAAACTTATAACGATATTGATATATATGTATGTTTATGAGAATATATATATTGGCTAAGTATTAAAACGATATTAATATATATATCTATATGAGTATATATATATTGGCCAAGTATTATAACGATATTGATATATATATATACATATATGAGTATAAATTAGATAAGTTATAAATATACGATTCCCGATCTAAAAACTAATGGAATCACAAATCTTGATTTAATTGCGTCCAAGACATTATATATATATATAGTGTAAGTCTCTAGATCTTGGTTAGCGATAACGGATTATCTTTTAGGTATTGAGGTGCGGAATCCCTCAATACTTAAGGTTTATTGCTTATATAACTTTGCAATTAATTAACAAGCTTCGTTTTGATATTAACTAGTGTTAAACAATCAAAACCGAGCCTATTCAATAAATGCTTTTATATCTGCACAGATTTCGAGGAGAGAATACTTAAAATATTTGGTGTGTGTATTTCTGGCACGGATTTCTAGGTCTCCCTTTAATAATGAGCAGCATTAAAATATTTATATCTGGTTCAACTCGCAGGCCATGGGCTTTGCGAGTTGACTCAACTCGCAGCCCATGGGCCTGCGAGTCCAGATGATTGCGAGCCCAAATCTCAACTCGCAGGTAAGACCTGCGAGTCCAGATATCAGCGAGCCCAGATCTCAACTCGCAGCTGAGAGCTGCGAGTCCAGATGGTTGTGAGATGAGATCTCAACTCGCAGGTCAAACCTGCGAGTTGACTTCTCAATTTGCGAATTTTGACTTTAACTTGAAATCGATACTTGTTCAATAACATTTAACAAATAATAATAACAAGTTAATATCATATATTTACGAGTCTAAACCAATTTATACAAGTTTGACAATAAATACACTAGTCCTATTACAAGCTAGATCTGTTGTCACAATAATATGTCCGAACAGACTCCCCCTTGACAATAGCTCTAGCGTCGTTATCTTCAACTTTGTCCTTGGTCTTCACTTGTAAATTCTACTGCCCATATGAATCTTCATTCTAACACAAGTCTTCACCATTAATTGATAATCTCTTGCAAGATCACCCCATGCTTCAGTCGTCAGGATCCTATTTTCGTTTAACTTCAATAGGTCCTTCTTTGACAGATTCATCAGGTGTCGATGGTCATAGACTGTCAGAATTACTCTTTCTCCTCCTTCAACTTCATCATCAGCTTCAACCATGACAGCTTCACCAGTCTCAGAATCCACGTGCCAATTCAGAAGATTTCCCAGAATATTCTGTGGCATAGGTTTTAGTGGTATCTGCTGTATGCACTTGACAGCTGGATAAGTTTTCTTCCTTAATCTTCGGCCAGTTCTCTGACTTCGTTCCTTTAATTTGATCGTCTTTCCGACTCTTGGCTTAATCTTCTCAAACTTCATTGATCTACCCTCAGTCCGAATGATTCTCTCAACATACGTTGCGTAGGGATCATTACTGGGATTTATCAGTTCTAAGCGTGCCAAGTCTCGAACTTCAAATCGAGGAAGCGAACTGAATACTTTAAGCTTCTTATCGAAATATTGAACTCCGTCAAATCTTTTGATAGCGAAAAGTTTCAAGTCAGAATCAAAATACCAGCCGATGATCCCCTTCCTTGGAGCTTTCTTTCCAGTTATATCTACTTCAGACATCCCAACCTTTTGCTTTCTCCTTTTCAGAGGTCTAAACATGGGATTATTTCTGAGTTTCTCTGGAAGGTCATCTTCTGATTCAGAACTGGTTGAGTCATCTAGACTTTCATCTAACTCAACAACCCTTTCTCCATCTTCTTCCTTGATGACCACTTTAGTTTTAGATGGGCTTACAATGTGTTCAACAACATCAGCGTCAAGATCTACACAGTCGTCTGCCCCATCATTAACAATGAAAGTCCAATCTTCAGGAGGTACAAACTCTCCTTCTTCGAGGTCAAAGTCAATGTCCTCATCTAATTCATCTGGCATGTCGCCTTCAGAATCTGATAAGTTCAACATTTCATGACCTATAGAAATATATACACAAATAGATTAATATCATAAGTTCTTTCATTGATTTCCCTGAATCAATCTAAGATTTTTCTTATTAATCCCTTTGTGTATTTGAAATATATTATATATACTTATTCAAATCTTTCATCGATTATGATAATCGATCTAAAATTTGAATAAGTCTTATAATATGCGAACATCATATATTATATGATCCTATAACTCTTTTATCGATCATAGTCAATCTAGAATTACAAAAGACTTATAATATACGAACATTCATAATTATAACATTTTAAACATTCAAGTTCAAACATCTTAATTACAAAATGATTCAAAGTTACAATGTATTAATAATTACACTCAATCTATATTAATACAAGTGTCACCTTCTTCAGCTCCACCCTTCGCAGTACCAGCACCAGCTCCACTACCACTTGCTTCAGCAGACTCCCCCTGAAATGTAGTCTGCTGACCAGTCGTTGAAGGACCGGCCAGCTCACTATCTTTTCCAGCTGCGGGATCATCGTCTTCATCATTCTTATTCTTCTTCGCCAGCTCATCTTCCTTGCAGGACTCTTGATATATCAATACCTCCCCTTGAGATGGCTTGTCCTTCAGAAGGCTGATGACCAGGCGATCAAGTCTATCAATTTGCCTCTGCTTGTCAGCTACATCATCTATCAGATTGTTATTCGTCTTGATGAGCAGTGAGTAGGCATCATTCTGATTAGTCATGTTATCAGACATAGACAGCATTTGAGAAATCAAGAATTTGACGGTTTCTTCCAACTCTCGAACTCTGGACTCTAAGCTATTAATATGATCAGAATCAGTCGCAGAGGAGGTGGATGGAGCAGCAGTAGTGGTGGTTGGTGGCGTGGGAGCGGGCGGTTGCATTTTCTTCGCTATCTCGGTAGCAACATCGGTTAATAGACGTGCTGCGACCCTGCTAGATTTGGTGGTTGGGTGCGAAGACGGGCGAACCAAAGCAGCAATCATTGCAGCCTCTAAGGGCGTAGAACTGGATTGTAGATGAGCTGCAGAGGTTGAAGCTGTTTGTCTGAGCAGTTTGCGAGGTCGAGTAATGAGCACCTCCTCCTCTTCTTCTTCATCCTCATCTTCATCAACCAAAACAAAATCGGGATCTTGGTCCACGGCTTTCCTCTTTAACTTCAATGCCGGATCCATAATCAACTTTGATCCTTGACGAATCATCCCTTCAGGGATACCGGAGACAAACCCTGGTGGTCCAGTCTCATCATCATCATCAGACTCAGATTCAGAAGCCGAAGCAGCTTCTCCATCTCTGCCCGATGGACCGGCAGCCTCTGGTGCCTCAGTGGTGGGTTCTGCAACCCTTGGTGCTTCAGCAACATACTGATCCACATCTTGCATGATGGGATCATTGGCATCATCAGTATCAGCCAGTACTTGTTGCACCACTTCGGCTGCAACATCAGCATTAATCTCTTGCCCAGATTGATGCACCTGAATCAAAACCTCCTCGATCAGTTCTTGTGGCTCAGGAGCACCCTCTGCCACATCAACATCCAGCCAACCATGATTTGGTGGCGTCACATAATCTGGATTAAGCAAAAACCCAAACAGCTCTGTCGGCTGTGGCTGCATCTCAAACCTCCTTGAAGTTTGCATAAACATGGCATTATAAGCCCTCAGCCCTATGGTATCAACTTTAAAATCAGCTTGAAAGTCTGGCAAGTCAGGAATCGAAGCCCGAATGATAAGCATACAAAATCTGGGATATAGCATAAACTGAGACCTGACACCTCCCAAGATTTGTCTAACAAATTCTCCAAAAACATAGTCTGAAAAACTGTATGGTTTATTGTAAACCAGTGACAGTGCAGCCGATAATAGAGAAGAGCTAAGCTCATCATATCCTCCTTTCTTTGGCCCAAAGATCGTGACCAAGACATGGAGTAAAAATCTCCATTCTCCGAACACGAGAGCTTTCAGAAACTGACGGCCTCTCTTGGGTCCAACATACCCCATACGTCCTAAAGCTCCCTCGATAAAGTCCAACGGAAACTCAGTTGGTCCATCTTCCAGCTCCACAGTTCCCAACTGTAAAATGTTCCTAAGATCTGAAGCAGAAAAGATAACAGGACGATCATTTATTCTTGTCTGGATGACTGGAGGATTCACCGATGTATCATATACAATATTAGCCCAGAACTGGGTTAGTATATCTCGTGATAGGGCCGGTGACTCGGTGATAGCATATCGAATCCTCGATCGTGCCAGATAAGAAAGAACCCGAGTCAATCTAGATGCACCACGGGCATCTACGTCTAAATCGACCAGAACATTATGATGTCCAACGAATTGTCGAGCCATATCTGTAATATCAAAGATCACACAAATGTTAGACAATTAGTTTAACAAATATTGAGAGACTTATATAATCTACGAACTACAATTGAACTATTAAGTTAAGAAACTTAATTAACAATTATAGTCGTTCATTATATATAAATTCAATAAATCTAATGTTCGAATGTTCGTTTAAAGGTAATACAGCTTATTACTCAAAGTCGTAAGCCTTATAACCATTTAAAGTGTACAATTTTACGTGTTTTCATTTAAGTCTACACGTCTAATTGTTAACTAATTTATAACTCTTAATTAATAAAAATCTAGAGTTCGTAAATTAAATTAAATTACAAATTAAAAAGAATTTCAACTCGCAAGCAGTTCAACTCGCAGAGTTCAACTCGCAGTTTAACCAGAGTCAACTCGCAAGTTCAACTCGCAGGTCAACCAAAGTCAACTCGCCAGTTCAACTCGCAGGTCAACCAAAGTCAACTCGCCAGTTCAACTCGCAGGTCAACCAAAGTCAACTCGCCAGTTCAACTCGCAGAGTTCAAGTCAGCTCGCAAGAGTCAACAAAAGTCAACTCGCAAGAGTCAACTCGCAGAGTTCAACTCGCAAGTTCAACTCGCAAGTTCAACTCGCAAGTCAGACTTGCAAGTCAACTCTCAGGTTGGACTCGCAAGTCAACTCGCAGGATTGACTGACCATTGACCTGCGAGTTGAGTTGAATCTCAACTCGCAGGATGAACTGCTGAAATGACATCACAATTAATTTTCAATTTTAGCAAGTTACAAGTCAATCGGCCTATGTCATTTTATCCACTATGCTCCGATTAACATAAACCTAAGGTTTCTTGTCCATTTGAGCAAGTTTTGAATGACATTTGAAATTTTAAAAACCAAAACCCTCATTTTATTTAAAATGTGGATTATGATTAAGTTACACGGTGGATATGTTTGATTTTTACCTCAAAAGATTCGCAAAGGTGAAGTGGATAAAAGTTATGAGGTCAAACGGCTGATGTTCAAATCGAAATTTTGAAAATGAATGAAATAGTAAACTCAGTTCGCAGTGTGTGTGTGAGTTCGCAGGAGTTTGAATTCGCAAGTGTGTGGAAGTTTGAACCCGCAGCCTCCCTTTTGACCCATTTGAACTAAGCTCGCAGAACTCAACTCGCAGAGTTGAGTTCAACTCGCAGCCCTGTTCTCGGTTCGCAAAAAATGTTTAAAAATACATTTTAATTACAAAACGTCAATTTTAAGTCCAAATTGCGTATAAGTCTAAAATCTGAGGATCTTTCACTTGTTTTTCTTATGGAATAGCGAACAAGTCTAAAATAAAATATTTTTCACTTGTCTTTCTTGAAAAAATGCACAAGTCTAAAATAAGGTATTTTTCACTTGTGAGACTTAGGAAATCGTGCACAAGTCTAAAATCTGAGGATCTTTCACTTGTGATGCAATAATACGAACAATAGAAACATAAGAAAAATAAAATAAAGAGAAATAAGATAAAATGAAATAAATAAAAGTTCAATGATTCATAATAAACATTGGTATCAAGTACCCTTGTATTAATGAAACACTTTGACTAAAATAAAATTACAATAAAATAAAGTAAAATAGATCCTAATCGAGGGCATTAAGAAATTATCGACAGTGGGATCATATTAGAAAGAAACAGCTGAACCAAATGATGAGTAAAAGTTCTAAGAAGATTGTTAGTATTCATACCTTATGAAATTCTCAATTTGTTACATAATAGCTCACATTCTTTAACCAATGTTCAACTCATATTTATAAAAGTATAACTTGGTTACCTATCTCCACAGAATATACCATTCACATCAAAATGAATTAGTTTAATTAACATAGTCAGTTCAAGATGATTACCGGTATTATAATCCATATAAACAAAGTCTATACTGATTTCCGAGCAAACCTTTTATTGTTTGTATGTGTATTACCAAATGTGATCAAAATATGACATACTGAGAGGTCAAGTCAAACACATAACACTGTATCTTTCACCTTCAAGGTAGAGGTCACTAAATGATGTTCTTTTCGAAGCATATGACATACCCTTGAGTGAATTTTAAAATGTGACAAACATCAAGCCCGTTTTGTAGATACTAGTGGTTCTAGTTCTGTACTTAGTACAACATAAGATCCCTTAGTATAGACAAAACAAACTTGAAACCATTGGCAAAACTAACGAAGTCAGGTCTGTACTAAGTACAATAAAGACATCAGTAGTTTTACTAATAGCCAAAATTCTTATTATTTGTCTTAAACATATTTGCATAGATATAAGATAACAGTGTATGGTCAGTCTATCATTCGTCAATTAAGACTTATGTCATATATCATATAGTAAATCACACGAGATAGCACACAGAAGATTTATAGCTTATTATATGCTCAGAAATCAAAGTAGAATTTGCCTACCAGTACATCATATAATGAAGCTGTCTAGATCTAAAGTTTTTCAAGCAAATTATACCATGTGGAGAGAGATGTATACTAGAATAAAGATAAGTAAAAGCCTGGTTTTAAAGATGTAAGGTTAATGCAACTAACTGGAATCTACTAACACATCTAACTTAAGACTTTCACTCACAATTATCAAGCCAATTCCTCTAATTTACTATCATTTCCCAGTTGATAAAGACTTAACCTTTATCGGAGGCGATTCCCCTTAGGTAACAAGCAAATAAATGCCATACGCCTAACCCCTTTTCTCCCTTTTTTTTTATTTTTTTTTTTTAAAAATGGCATAAACTAATAAATAAGACCAGCTAATTATTACAAAATAACTCTATGGAAGACTAATCCTCTGGATTTCTCATTCCATTTAGTTGCACCAATTTCTCGAATCGAGCTCTGTCGAACGCTTTGGTGTATAAGTCTGCTAAATTATCCACAGATGGAACCTTAGCTAACTTTATCAGGTTTTTCTCAGCACAGTCTCTAATAAAGTGATGTCGAATATCAATATGTTTAGTTTTACTGTGCTTGACCGGATTATTGGTTATTGAGATCGTTGATTCATTATCAATCATCATAGGAGTATTTGTTATACTCAACCCATAATCAAGCAATTGTTGTTGTATCCACAGAACTTGGGAACAACAGCTGCCAGCTGCAACATACTCAGCTTCACATGTAGAAATGGCTACTGAGGTTTGCTTCTTGCATTGCCAAGAGACCAGTCTACCTCCTAGGAATTGACATCCACCGGTTGTAGACTTTCTATTCTGATTGCATCCTCCGTAATCAGAATCAGTGTAAGCCACAAAATCTAAGTCTCCATCAGTCGGATACCAAAGTCCCAGCTTCGGTTTCCCTTTGAGGTAACGAAGAATCCGTTTTACTGCTTGCATGTGAGATTCTTTAGGAGTAGCTTGATATCTTGCGCAGACACATACTGCAAACATTATATCAGGCCTTGATGCTGTAAGATACATTAGTGATCCAATCATGGCCCTGTAAAGAGTAGGATCCACGTCTCTATCACTCGATGTATCTGGACCAATACCATGGGCTTCCGGAATAGGAGTATGAAAAATTCTTGATTCTTCCATCTTGAATCGTTCTAGAAGCTCATTAGTATACTTAGTCTGATGAATGAAATATCCATCTTTCTTTTGATCGACTTGCAATCCTAAGAAAAATGTCAATTCACCCATTGCTGACATCTCAAACTTGTTCTTCATAACCTTTTCAAATTCACTACACATCCTTTCGTCAGATGACCCAAAGATGATATCGTCAACATATACTTGAACAAGTAGAAAGTCTCTTCTTTTCCATTTCACAAAGAGTGTACTGTCAATTCTTCCTCTTGTGAATCCATTCTCAAGAAGATAAGTGGACAGTGTCTCATACCACGCTCTCGGAGCTTGATGTAATCCATATAGAGCCTTATCGAGACGATATACTCTATCTGGATACTTTGGATCAGTAAATCCCGGTGGTTGAGAAACATACACCGTTTCTTTGACTTTGCCATACAAGAAGGCACTTTTAACATCCAGCTGAAATACTTTTATTTTCTTTGAGGCTGCAAATGCTAAAAATAACCTAATTGCTTCAAGCCTAGCCACAGGCGCAAACACTTCATTGTAATCAATCCCCTCTTGTTGATTAAAACCTTGGACAACTAGACGAGCTTTATTGCGAATTACGATTCCTCGATCGTCTTTCTTGCACTTAAATACCCATCTAGTTCCAATTGGATATTCCCCAACAGGTAGGTCAACCAACTCCCAAACTTGCAATTTTGTGAACTGAGACAGTTCTTCCTGCATTGCCTCGACCCACGAATTTTCCTTCAAAGCTATCTGAACATTCTTAGGTTCAATTTGTGAGATAAAGCATGAATATAAACATAGATTTGAAATCCCTGTCTCGTTCATTTCAGCATACAAGCTTGAATGAGTGGATGTACTAGCTTTAGATTGATTTCGAGTCAGAACAGGAGAATTTGGATCACCGATGATATTATCAATTGGATGAATCCTATTAATTCTTGTTGAAGTAACAGGTTCAACTGGAATATCATCCTGTAAGTTGGCACCAATTTCCTCCAAGGGTGGTATACCATCATTAGTAGTTGATATCCTTAATTGTCTCAGAGGAGTAAGAACATCATCCATAACCCTTTGAGAAGCAATTTCAGGATCTTCACTCTCTTGAGGTATATCATCTTGAGGTAGTTGTGACTCGATAGGGGGGACAACATCAGTATCGACAATATTCCTAGCATCAGACGTTTGAGCACTCGATGTTGGAGAAGGAGTGGGATCCTCATCTCCCGACAATAAATGCTCAGGAATGTCTGAGTTACTGACATAGTCACTGATAGGGACTTTAAATGACTTGAAAAGATCTGAATAGTCAAACTGCCAATCCAATCCCTTATGTGAGTCATGTGTATAGCTCGTAACTTCGATGTTATAAACTATTTCAACACGTCCCGAATTTTTATTGAAGGCCCTTTTGTTTGGTGAGTTAGGCATGTAACCTAGGAAGTATCCTTCGTCAGCCTTTTCACCAAATTTAGGTTGATGACTCGTTTTCAACAACGTACATGAAACTCCAAAGGGTTCGAACCCTTTTAAGTTCGGTTTCTTTTTGTTCAAAAGCTCATAACATGTCTTGTTCTGCTTTTTCACCGTAAGAACCCGATTGAGAACATGACATGCTGTATTCACTGCTTCTGCCCAAAATATGACCGGAAGCCTTGAATCTGCAAGCATTGTTCTCGCTGCTTCAATTAGAGTTCTATTCTTCCTTTCAGCAACACCATTTTGTTGAGGTTCATATGGTGCACTGAATTGATGTTGAATGCCTTTGCTTAAGCAATATACATTCAATGTAGAATTCTTGAACTCGGTCTCATTGTCACTACGAATTCTCTTAACTCTTTTTCTATAGATGTTCTCTATTAGATCTAGAAACTCCATAAGAATGCCCGGAGTTTCATCCTTAGATCCCAAAAAGAATACCCAAGAGAATCTAGAGAAATCGTCTGTGACAACCAGACAGTACCATTTGCCACCTATGCTTCTCTTGCTTATTGGGCCAAAGAGATCCATATGTAGCAACTCAAAAGGCGAGGAAATAGAGTTCACATTTTTAGACTTGTGTGGTTTCTTATGCTGTTTTCCTTTCAAGCAGGATATACACTTGTCTTCAAATGCAAAACTCTTCGGTGGTACACCCAGAACTAACCCATGTTTGGTTATATAGTTCATTTTTCGAAAGTTTAAGTGTGCCATTTTCCTATGCCATAGGAGAGAGTCTGATTCTGAAGCCTTGGATAACAGACAAGTAGACACCATTGAAGTAATAGGAGCATTCATGTTGATAGCATAAATGTCCTTCTTCCTTGGAGCTTTCATCAGTATCCATTTATCGGGAATGATAAAACCAGGCTTCAGGATCAAGGCCTCTTTCTCAGTGAAGAGAACAGGATGACCTTTATCACAGACTTGGGAAACACTCACTAGGTTGTGCGTTAGTTCTTCAACATAATTCACATCCTCTAGAGTCAAAGTTCCATTAGAAACAGTTCATTTCCCAGTAATTACTCCTCCTTTATCACCGGCGAAGTGCACTCCTTGTCTCAGTCCACCTCTGAAGTCTGTCAGTAGACTTCTGGTTCCTGTCATGTGCCTAGAGCATCCACTGTCAACATACCACCAATTATCATTGTTCCCAGTCTGCTCCTGCACATACAAGTTGTAAACAATCAGTTATCAAGAGGGACCCAAGCCATTACGGTCTTGGTTTGTCCCTTATCATCAACAAACTGTAGCTCTTTAAAGTAACCATTTTTCCCATTGGGAGCTTTGGTCACCTTTGAAGACGCATCAGCTTGCTGATGATTAGTGGTCCTGGGTCTATAAGTTGATTGATTTCCAACCCTGCCCGAAATATAACCCTGGGATTTTTGCCCTTGGCTACGATTATCATAGGACCCTTGGTAAACTCCTTGTGTGCGAGATGTAGAACCAATCTCAAAATGACTTTGGTTCCTTCTCGGAGTCATAAACCTCGACGGCACCTGATCCTTAGCAGAGTTTTCATGCCGTTTAGGTTTTGGTGGCGAGACACTGTGAGATGCATCTCTTTTCAGAGCAGTCACAGGTTTAATACCAATACCAGGTCTGGTACCTAACCTGTCTATGCTAGAGATATTTTTAGACTTATCACTGGCCTCGCGCTTAGGAGCAGCTTCATTCTTCTTATTGGGACAACAAGAAGAGACATGTCCTCGTTGATGACATTTGAAGCATGACATCTGCTTTCGTGACTTAGCAGTCTTAGCAGACTCCTTCTTTATCTGATCAAAAGACACTGAAGGTAACTCCTTATGTTTCTTAATGACTTCATTATTTCCATCAGTACTTCCAATCATCCCACTTGATACGAATTGTACTTTAGTGAGAGATTTGACTGTACTCTTGGTTAAAGATGAATCATTGACAGTCTCCTTTTGGATCTCAGATGCAATAGACTGTTGATTTTCCAAATCCTCAGTCTCAGGATTAACGTCTGTCATTTCTAAGTCAACAGAAGTGGAAGCAGTGTAATTGGCATTAAAAGGCGGAGGGACATCTGAGTATCCTAGGCCAGTAACATCCTTTACACTACGTTGAGAGCCAATTATTCTATTTAAGGTCAAAGAAGAAGTTCTATAACCTTCAAATTTTCTATTCAGCTCTACCAGTTTCATATTTGACTCTGATAACTCCTTATCCCTAATAGCTATATTTCTATTAAGCTCATTAAGGTTTAGATATAACCCGTCTATTTTAATGCATTGTTCATTTATAATGTCAGTCAGACTGGTCTTATCTAGAGTATCACTCTTAATCTTCTCGTTCAGTGCTAATTTATCTTCACCTAACCGACGAACATCAGACTTAGCTAAGTCTAATTCTGAGGTCAAGGTTTTGTTAGATTCTGCAAAGACACTAACCTGTGTTTGAAGATCAGTAACTAAATAGCATACATCGGTGAGAGTAAGGAGATCTAGACATACCTTTTTCTTTTCGGATTGAATATCAGCCATATATGCCACAAAATCATTGGGACTCATTTCTTCTGTCGAGTTGATGTAGAGAACATCTTCCTCAATCCCCTTAACTTCAGTGTGTGGCACATTAGCTTGAAGTTCTTCAGTAGTTGGCATGTAGGAAGTGGATTCAATTTGTTTCTCTTGATCGTCAATCTCAGCCATGAGAGCTTGCTCTGATGGTGTAGACCAATCATAAGATCCATCTATTTGCTGAACCACTAAGACTTTGGAAGTTAGATTACTTCCCGAATCTTGTTTTGAAGATCCAGCATCAAGCTTTGGTCTTTGGCATTCCCTGGCAAAGTGTCCGTAACCTTGACAATTATAACACTTGACCTTGGACTTGTCAAAACCTGGTCGATTTCCAACTACTTTCTTACCCGTACGCTTTAGGAAATTCTTTACTCTCCTTGACACCATAGCCAGTTGCCACTGGAGGTCCATTTCCTCTAAGTCGTCAGGATCAACCTGATCATAATCTTCATCAAATTGTGCTGGATCGTTTATCTTCCCTTGAATATAGTTTTCATAAGAAGCAACGAACGATGCCAACACAGAAAGTTGTTGTTCGGCTGATTTCACACTCATCGGCATCTTATGATGCCCTTGAGTGGATTTATCTGAGGTGGTGTTCCTGTTTCGTTTATCACCGTTATCCGAAGCAATGAAACAGAGATCCTCAGTCAATTTTTCTCCAATCTCATCAATTTCACCTGCAAACAAAGCCGTGGTCAAATTGGATGAGGAATTAGAGATACTAGTCTTTCCATGGTACAGACCAGGATTCTGTAGATGATCAGAATCCGTATCTCTCGTTTTCTTAGAGAAGTCATAACCCCTTAGTTTATCAATCGCTTTCTCTAGGGTCATGGTTGCATATCTTTCATCATTATCTTTCAGCATGATACCGTACATCTCCCATTTACAAGGTAAACCCTCAATAAACTTGTCGGTTTTCTCCTTGTCATTATAAAAGATAGCATGGTCGTCAAGCTCACTTAATAGATGATAGAAACGGGTGGTGTAAGCCTCAAGATCTTCTTCTCTAAAAGCCTTAAATACCATAAACTGCTTTTTTAGAAGATTACATTTACCAGCTTTCACCTGAGGGCTCCCCTCACATCTCTTTTCTAGAGCGTCCCACAGCTCTTTAGCTGTGTGAAAGGACTTCAACTGATGGTTGATCTCCTTAGGAAGGCTCATCTTAATTGAAGAATGTGCTTTATTATCGATGGTGAATTCTTTCTTCTGATGGTCATTCATTCGATCATAAGTCACAATCACTGTTGCGTTCCCTACCTCAGCTGTAGGTGCAACATATCCGTTTTTAATACACAGCCAGATAGTTATGTCATGGAATCTACAGTAGCTTTCGAACCTGTCTTTCCACCCATAATAGTCCTCAAGTCTGAGTAGCTTCGGTGGAACATTAGATTTGCCAACCTCGTGTTCCATCTCGATCATTCGGCTCAAATCAGACATTTTAAAATCAAAAATTAAGTTATCTTGCGTATTCAGAAATCTCAACTCGCAACTAAACTCAATTCGCAGAAATCTCAGTTCGCAAAGGAACTCAGTTCGCAATGGAACTCGGTTCGCAGGAATCTCAGTTCGCTTCGCAGAAATCTCAGTTCGCAAAGGAACTCAGTTCGCAATGGAACTCGGTTCGCAGAAACTCAACTCGCACAAACCCTAATCTCAACTCGCAGATAACAGTAACCCTAATCTCAACTCGCAAAACGGCGCCTCGAAATCTGGGAACTGAAACTTTTTGGTATTTTACGAATAAATCCGTAGATTTCGTTCGAAAAACGACCCTAAAGATGTTATATAACCAAAAACCTTGTAACCACAATGTTTCTAAGCCCGAAAGCTCTGATACCAATTGTAAGTCTCTAGATCTTGGTTAGCGATAACGGATTATCTTTTAGGTATTGAGGTGCGGAATCCCTCAATACTTAAGGTTTATTGCTTATATAACTTTGCAATTAATTAACAAGCTTCGTTTTGATATTAACTAGTGTTAAACAATCAAAACCGAGCCTATTCAATAAATGCTTTTATATCTGCACAGATTTCGAGGAGAGAATACTTAAAATATTTGGTGTGTGTATTTCTGGCACGGATTTCTAGGTCTCCCTTTAATAATGAGCAGCATTAAAATATTTATATCTGGTTCAACTCGCAGGCCATGGGCTTTGCGAGTTGACTCAACTCGCAGCCCATGGGCCTGCGAGTCCAGATGATTGCGAGCCCAAATCTCAACTCGCAGGTAAGACCTGCGAGTCCAGATATCAGCGAGCCCAGATCTCAACTCGCAGCTGAGAGCTGCGAGTCCAGATGGTTGTGAGATGAGATCTCAACTCGCAGGTCAAACCTGCGAGTTGACTTCTCAATTTGCGAATTTTGACTTTAACTTGAAATCGATACTTGTTCAATAACATTTAACAAATAATAATAACAAGTTAATATCATATATTTACGAGTCTAAACCAATTTATACAAGTTTGACAATAAATACACTAGTCCTATTACAAGCTAGATCTGTTGTCACAATAATATGTCCCAACACAACCCGACCGTATAAGGTTGGGATTGAACCGTATACTTTATTCATTAACCTAAATAGGTCACTAGTTCTACATAAGAAAAGTTTTGGGAGTCGAGCAAACTCATTTGGTCAGTATAATGATAATCTAGTTCATGGTGACATGCGACATTAGAATCTAGATTAATATGGTAGGGCTCTAGTTTCACACCAACTATAGGTAAATAATATTTTAAGAATACTTATAAGTTCATCATCCCGAAGACCCTAATTGTTGCTACTCTGACAAATCATATTCTACTTATATCTACTTTATCCTAATTATTTACCCTTGCCTTTATTTTTATTTTATTTGTTTTATTAGAATTAGAAAACTACCAAAACACCAAATCTACCTACTTTAATATCCTTCCGAAAGAATTATCTCTTCTAAAGCATCACCTTCGTTTCAATTCGTTGCGATTTTAAGAACGATCTTAGGTTATACTTACTGCTTACTAACAAGTAGGTAGTACATATAATTTAAGCCCCAGCTAATTATAAAATATTAAACAACCAATAGCGCACCGTTGTGTCACCGTCTGGCAACCTCAACCCGCGACGACAACGGCGTGACAATAACCGACCGTTCGGTGTGCCATCAAGGTTTTGGCGCCGCTTGGAAGGACTTAGCATGAACTTTGTCATTTTGAATTAAGCTTGTTATTCGATAAAGTTTGTAACCATATTGTTAAGACTTCAAACTTTGATGTTTTACTTTTGATGACTATGTAATTCAATTATGTTTGTTTAACGACTCTATTAGAGTCGTTCATTGTAATCTTTGTTTATGATCCACGTACGTCGCGCTTCCACCCGAGATGGGGATGTGACACTTTGAATGAATTTCTTAGCCCGTCGTGTAAGCATAGCCATGTTCCATTGTATATCTATTTCCTCCAAGTCATCCGGATGAATTTGATCATAATCTTCATCTGTCAAATCGACACGTTCTGGTTGAATTCATTTGATGAATCTTTCCCATAAAACAAAGCAATCCCACCAGTTGTATTCTTGTTCGAAATATCACTGTATAAATTAACTGGGATCCTGGATTTGACCTTTTCCAATTGCCTTTCTCTTCATGTCCATATCATATGCTTGTAATTTCTCAATAGTATCCTCAAGCGACCAAATAGATATGTCTTAATTTTCTTCAATTAACATTACTCTGAATTCCCATTTAGAAGGTAAAGAACGAAGTAGCTTCTTATTTACTTCAATTTTGGGATACTCCATTCCTACTTAATTTAATTTGCACACCAGCTGAGAAAATCTTGAAATAAGATCATCAAATGACTCATTTTGCATATGATCAAATAAGTCAAACTGCTTTTTCAGTAAGTCCTTTCGACTTTTCTTCAATTGATCATTTCCTCCGAATCTCTTCGCGATTGCCTCCCATAGATCATAAGCAGTCTCCTGACGTTTAAAACACTGAAGTACAGTCGTTGGTGGCACATGGTAATCACAGCATATGCCTTCTTTTCTTTGTCATACTCTTTTCATTCTTCAGCAGTCATTTGCTTTATTGATTTCAGAGGAGCTTCATCTCAAAAAGTACCTTATAGTCTAGGTCTAACATAACGTTCAGTGATTGGGATCCATTAGTCTGAATCATTGAATGCTATGAACGACTCAAACCTAGTTTTCCAACTCGAGTGATCATTGTTGCAAAGAAACCTAGGAGGTTTGTTCGGAGTTCCTATCTCGTTGTCAAACTTCAACATAGCAGTCATATTTGAAAAGGCCATTTTATCCAAAACATTTATCCAAAAATTTTCTAAGTACTACAGTGAAGTGTTGCCTGCAAGCTGTATAGCGACATTAATCAGTATCGCTTCCTAGTGTCGCTAGTTGTTGTAAGACAATGTCGCCTGCCTGGAGTTAATAAGTATCGCTTGAAAAGAAAAAGTGTCATCTAGAGTGTCGCCAAGAGTGTCACTATTTATGACCACACGACACTATTTAGTGTTGCTATGTAGTGTCGCCTGAAAGTATTTGAACCTTAACATAAGATAACCGTCACTAGTGTCGCTGGAACATTGGTAGTGTCGCCCAAACTCATAAATTGTCACGTGATGAATATAAACTACAGAATCTAGCAATTAATCACAAATACCTCCTAATCACTAGTACACTCCATTGTGCATCCATTTATGTTCAAACACTAAGTTGCCAATCCGAATTTTGACTAAATCGAATTTTGAGCTCAAAAACCCAAAAACTAAATCAATTTTTCACATAATCACATAAACTGAAACGAATCACCTCTAATTGCTCTGATACCACTTGTAGGTCCTGTACGGATCTCGATTCGAATCAAATATAATCAAGTTATGCGGAATCCAAACTAGATTATAATAAATGCAATTCTAAATAAACTTTTGTTTTTGTTTTCTATTGACATTCAATAAACGGATTACAGAAGTTCATTATATTATTTTCAGATTACACATATTGACACTCTCTCAGAACACTCATCAAACTGAACTATAAATTAACTATTTATACAATTGACACTTACAGACCTAGCGACACTACAAAGTCGGTAGTGTCGCTGTCGTAGTGGACACTAGTAAGTGTCGCCAAAACACTTCTACAAAACTTTAACTTTTCAAATTGAACTACTTGTCACATAAAATGCATCAACATTGTGAAAATTGTCCCGAGTGATAAACTAATACTACACATCGTGCACAACATCGAAATTATACACGGGATTGTTAAATCATAGGAAAAATTTTAGTATATAACTTAACATGAGGAAGATCAACTCTCAATTGACATCCATACGAGCAATTTTCAGTGAGGCGATATCTTTAGCAGTGAAAGAAGTGGCTGCATCATTAGTTATTGAATGGGGTGGTGACTCATTTTTCCTTTTTAACGAAAACGATAATGGAGTAATATGTGAATCCTCTGCTGGTGAAAAAAAATTCTTCATCTTTGCTGTTACGAACCTGATACAATTGAATAACATATGTACAAGTCATGATTATTGTATATATATATATATATATCTTACAATGTACAAAAAAACCGACTACATATTCTAATTTAGGGAACAATTGTTCCTGTACCTTGCAAACAAGAGTTGATTCCATCATATGCTCAACAACAGTTGTAGCATCTACAACATGTTGAAGTTAATGCTGCAGATTTTAATGCATCAATGGAAGAGGAATTGGAAAAGGAATTAGACCAAATTGTGGTTGAACCTGAGCCAACTAAGGAGTACACTAGCAATTATGATGTGTCTAATGAATTGATGCCACAAATCTCTTTGCATGCCCTCACTGAAGTTACAAGTTACCAGACAATGAGAATTACAGGTTATGTGGGCAAACAGGTGGTTTATATGCTGGTGGATTCAGGAAGCACACACAACTTTCTGGATCTCAAAACAGCTAAGAGAATAGGTTGTAAAATCAGAAGTACTTGTCCACTACAAGTTTCTGTGGCTAATGGCCAAAGAATGACAAGTGTTTATGAATGTAAAGGGTTCACTTAGACTCTACAGAACCAATCATATGTGTATGATGTTATGATCTTACCAATAGGAGGATGTTAAATGGTATTGGGCATTCAATGGTTGGCTACATTGGGATGTATCAAATGGAATTTAAACTGATGATCATGGAGTATTACTACATGCAGAAGAGAGAAGAGAGTGGTCTTGAAGGGTATGAAACAGATGGCAATGCAACTGATGCAAGGAAAGAAGTTGCTCAAAAACACTTAACCACATCAGATTGAACTATCTCCTATGACCTTGTGTGTATATCCAACTAGCTGCTGTCAAATAGAGTCTGTGCAAGTTGACAATCAAATTCAAAAGGTATTAGATGTTTACCCCGAAGTATTTGAATTACCAAAAGCTTTACTACCTAAGAGGTCCCATGACCACAAGATTACATTGCTTCCCAACACACCACCCATAAACATCAGACCATATAAACACCCTCCAACACAGAAGGATGCCATAGAATTAATGGTCAAGGAATTGCTAGAATCAGGAGTGATTAAAAATAGTCAAAGTCCCTTTTATTCTCCTATAGTTATGGTTAAAAAGAAAGATGGCACTTGGAGGATGTGTGTGGTCTACAGACAGTTGAATAAATACATTGTGAAGGACAAATTTCCCATTCCTGTGATTGAAGAATTGATAGATGAATTGAGTAGCTCACAAGTGTTTTCTAAACTTGATCTCAGGTCTGGATATCACCATATTAGAATGAATGAATCAGATATTCACAAGATGACTTTTAGAACACATGAAGGGCACTATGAGTTTTTAGTTACGCCTTTTGGATTAACTAATGCTCCTTCAACCTTCCAGTCACTCATGAATATTGTTTTTAAACCCTTTTTGAGGAAATTCACATTGGTATTTTTTGATGACATTCTGGTGTATAGCAAGAATATGGAAGAACATGTAATTCATTTAGCAGAAGTTGTGAAGGTTATGAAGAAACATACACTCTTTGCTAAGATGAGCAAGTGTACATTTGGAGTACCTAAGGTGGAGTATTTGGGTCATGTGATTTCTGCTCAAGGAGTTTCTACTGATCCGGAAAAAATTCAATCCATGTCTGAGTGGCCTGTGCCTACCACAATCAATCAGCTAAGAGGGTTCTTGGGATTGACAGGCTACTATAGAAGATTCTTTAAAAATTATGCCATCATAAGTCAACCTTTGACAGCTTTATTAAAAAAGCATTCTTTTGTGTGGAACAAAGAAGCACAACTAGCTTTTGATGCTCTTTATTCATCTATGACTCAAGCTCAAGTATTGTCTCTTCCTAATTTCCATGAAACATTTATCATTGAGACTAATGCTTCTGGTACTGGTATTGGTGCAGTTCTACAACAAAATGGGCACCCCATTGCTTTCCTAAATAAGTCATTATCTCAAAAACATTAATCTTTATCTACATATGAAAAGGAATTCTTGGCAGTATTGTTAGCTTTAGATAAATGGAGAGGGTATTTACTTGATAAACATTTCAAAATAAAAACAGATCATTTTAGTTTGAAATACTTGTTGGATCAAAGGCTAACAACTCCTTTTCAAGCCAAATGGTTACCCAAGCTCTTGGGTTTTGATTATGAAATAGCTTATAAGAAAGGGAGTGAGAATGTGGCTGCTGATGCACTTTCAAGAATTCATGAAGGTGCTGAGTTATGTGCATTAATTGCAACAAGTATTTCATCTGAATTGTTATCTGACATTCAAAACAGTTGGAATCTGGATGACAAATTGAAGGAGGTGTTGGTTCAATTGAGGAATAATACCTACACAGGAGGAAAGTACAATTTGGTTAATGGCATCTTAAAAAGAAAAGGTAGAACAGTAATGGGATCCAATCCACACTTAAGAGCTAAATTAGTCAACCATTACCACTCTGATCTTGTGGGAGGCCGTTTAGGTACTAAGGTTACTATAGAGAATTTGAAAACTTTTTTTTATTGGAAAGGTATGAATAAATTGGTCAAACAAGTAGTGAAGGATTGTGATGTATGTCAAAGGCAGAAACTTGATTTGTCTGCTTATCATAGGTTGTCGCAACCATTGCCTATTCCTGATAGAATTTGGTCTGACATTTCTGTGGACTTTATTGATGGGTTACCTGCTTCACAAAGGAAAACAACGATATTTGTTGTGGTTGATAGGTTAAGTAAGTATGCCCATTTTATACCATTAAGTCATCCATA
>OY992764.1:32033091-32275091 GCA_963921325.1 Logfia minima
TAAATTCAATGTTAATAACTTGTAATATAATGAGTGATGAAGGCCTAAAAATATCTGTTAACAACTATAAAATAAATATAATTTATAGAGTAAATTCACCGTTAAGCATGAAAAAAATAAATTAAAGTAATTTCAACTTAAAGATAAATTCACTTCTCTTTGTTATTATAAGATGTGACAACCCTAAAAATTAGGTAATTTCCGTACATTTTAATTACGTGCATTTAGGCTAATTCCCGATTTAATTATGTGAATTCGTTTTTATTAAATTAAGTCTAGCACAAAGCCCACCATTGCATAAGAGATGCAGTTAATTTTAATGCGAGAGGCATTCATGATTTTTGAGAATTACCCGAAACAATGGGTAGAGACCGAAATACACGAATGTTGGTGATCTATTTTTGAAAATAACGTAAATCTATTCAATTATATAGTAGTTATTAATATTGTGATAATTATGCTAAGAAATAACCATATCAACTTTTAAAACTCAATCAACACTCACGTGAACTAAGAAACGTGTAACGACGAGATAAGTTGTGAATTCAATCGAATGAAGTATCAATGAATACTTGAATATTATTGTAATCAACTAGCAATACTCTAGTAACCTTAATCTACCTTAATCAACCTTAAACTACCTTAATTAACCCTAAACTACCTTAATTATACGCTTAACAACTAACTAATCGAGATTAGCACCTAATGACTAAAATATCTAGACTTAATCACAAGTAAGGAAACCACAAAGGGGCCCCTCCCCTCTCCTTTCCAAAACCAGCCCTAGGACCCCTTTGATCATCTTGAAACATCACTTGCACAACCATACTTTACCCCATGACTTCACCCCTTACTTGTTCCCTTCATTCACCACATTTCACACACAATCTCTCCCTTTCTCTCCCACTTTGTTCATGGCAACAGCAGCAGCCCCAACCCCCTCCATCTTGTTCAAACAACCACCATCAAACCACCATTCATCCACCATTCAACCATCATTGATCCACCATGAGCCACCACCTCTAAAACCTTCCTTTTATACTCTATTTACTCACAAACACTTGCACATTCCATTTCCATTTCATTCTAAGGGTAAAACAACCAAAACTCACAGATTTGGAGCTAGGAGATCAACCACACAAAGTTCAAAACGTCATCTTGCTCAAATCCACTCTTTTAGTGCATTGTAAGGAAACTATCACTATAAACTCTTTGATTCTTTCATTTAATTACTTATATGTTAGTTAATATGTGTTAGATGTTCACTCATACTAGAAATCAACTTATAAACATGTATTTATGTTGATTATAACAAGACTTTGTCAAAAAGAACCAGACAAACTCCAAAACAGAAAGTATAAAAATCGGACAGAAACTTTGGTCAACTTTGGAGCTAAATAAATCGGTCAAAGCTTAACTAAATTTAGTGTTTATGAAGTCTAAAATCAAGTTTAAAGAGTTAGATTTCTAACCCAACCGGTTTCATGAATTTTGGACAAGTATTGGTAATCTAAAACGAATTTATAAGTACAAGTGTACAAACTGTCCTCTTCAGACAGAATCTGACCTAACTTTGGAAGATCGTAACTTCCAAACCATAGATCCAAACGGCGTGATTCTTTTTCCTAAAGGTCACATATTATCTTAGCTTTAAAAGTAGTATAATTACACTTCATGAAAATAGGTATAACTCAATGAACAAACGATTCTTTCACCAACTGTCCAGAAAGGTAGTTGTTGGACCCTTGTGTAGTAATAATTATGTTTGAACCCCTTAAACGTGGTCAAAAATTATAAAGCTTACTTTTCTGTAAACCTAAGACATAGGAGAACACATGGTAAAAATTTCATAATAAACTAAGTTCGTTTATCTAGTCAAAGTAGTAGAACAAGAAGGATTAAAAAAAATGGATAGAATCTGTGGAAAAGTGACGATGAAAACTAAAAAGGACCAAGGATGTAAAAACTGTATCTTATGGACCTTGAATATAAAAATCACTAAGTTTAAGTATCATAACGGTTAATCTATGAATTATAATGATAAGATCAAGAATTGTTTGGTTAAAAGTCGATAAACGAAAAGTTAGATTAAATGAGATAAAGGAGACTATAGTGGTTAAAGATATAAAATAAATAAAGTATGGGCTGAAGTGATAAAATAAATATTCAAAACATATTAAAGTTTAATTTATAACTTAAAGTGTTAAGAACAAGTCTCGTGTGATTAAAAAGCCGATAAACCCAAACTTTAGGTTAAAAACGGAATAATTGGAACTTTTGGGACTAAGAGTGTGAAATCATAAAGTTTATGGATTCAAAACCCTAAAAACAGTAACTTATAAGTCCTCAAAAGAAAACCCCAAGAAAATATGTCTAGAATATAAATCATGCGGTAAAAACCGAAGAAAACAAACGTTATAACCAAAACCGACAAAATAAAGGTTCAAAGGACGAAAACCGTCATATAGAAACCTTGGGGACTATTGAGACCTTCCTGTAAATCAGGGGACTCATTTGAAAAATATAAATGAAATAACGATTAGTGTATAAACCGAGAAATCGCGAAAACGGAATTAAAACGAGTTAAATAGTATTATAACGACGAAGGTTATAAAAATGAATTATAAAAACTTATAACGATATTGATATATATGTATGTTTATGAGAATATATATATTGGCTAAGTATTAAAACGATATTAATATATATATCTATATGAGTATATATATATTGGCCAAGTATTATAACGATATTGATATATATATATACATATATGAGTATAAATTAGATAAGTTATAAATATACGATTCCCGATCTAAAAACTAATGGAATCACAAATCTTGATTTAATTGCGTCCAAGACATTATATATATATATAGTGTAAGTCTCTAGATCTTGGTTAGCGATAACGGATTATCTTTTAGGTATTGAGGTGCGGAATCCCTCAATACTTAAGGTTTATTGCTTATATAACTTTGCAATTAATTAACAAGCTTCGTTTTGATATTAACTAGTGTTAAACAATCAAAACCGAGCCTATTCAATAAATGCTTTTATATCTGCACAGATTTCGAGGAGAGAATACTTAAAATATTTGGTGTGTGTATTTCTGGCACGGATTTCTAGGTCTCCCTTTAATAATGAGCAGCATTAAAATATTTATATCTGGTTCAACTCGCAGGCCATGGGCTTTGCGAGTTGACTCAACTCGCAGCCCATGGGCCTGCGAGTCCAGATGATTGCGAGCCCAAATCTCAACTCGCAGGTAAGACCTGCGAGTCCAGATATCAGCGAGCCCAGATCTCAACTCGCAGCTGAGAGCTGCGAGTCCAGATGGTTGTGAGATGAGATCTCAACTCGCAGGTCAAACCTGCGAGTTGACTTCTCAATTTGCGAATTTTGACTTTAACTTGAAATCGATACTTGTTCAATAACATTTAACAAATAATAATAACAAGTTAATATCATATATTTACGAGTCTAAACCAATTTATACAAGTTTGACAATAAATACACTAGTCCTATTACAAGCTAGATCTGTTGTCACAATAATATGTCCCAACAGACTCCCCCTTGACAATAGCTCTAGCGTCGTTATCTTCAACTTTGTCCTTGGTCTTCACTTGTAAATTCTACTGCCCATATGAATCTTCATTCTAACACAAGTCTTCACCATTAATTGATAATCTCTTGCAAGATCACCCCATGCTTCAGTCGTCAGGATCCTATTTTCGTTTAACTTCAATAGGTCCTTCTTTGACAGATTCATCAGGTGTCGATGGTCATAGACTGTCAGAATTACTCTTTCTCCTCCTTCAACTTCATCATCAGCTTCAACCATGACAGCTTCACCAGTCTCAGAATCCACGTGCCAATTCAGAAGATTTCCCAGAATATTCTGTGGCATAGGTTTTAGTGGTATCTGCTGTATGCACTTGACAGCTGGATAAGTTTTCTTCCTTAATCTTCGGCCAGTTCTCTGACTTCGTTCCTTTAATTTGATCGTCTTTCCGACTCTTGGCTTAATCTTCTCAAACTTCATTGATCTACCCTCAGTCCGAATGATTCTCTCAACATACGTTGCGTAGGGATCATTACTGGGATTTATCAGTTCTAAGCGTGCCAAGTCTCGAACTTCAAATCGAGGAAGCGAACTGAATACTTTAAGCTTCTTATCGAAATATTGAACTCCGTCAAATCTTTTGATAGCGAAAAGTTTCAAGTCAGAATCAAAATACCAGCCGATGATCCCCTTCCTTGGAGCTTTCTTTCCAGTTATATCTACTTCAGACATCCCAACCTTTTGCTTTCTCCTTTTCAGAGGTCTAAACATGGGATTATTTCTGAGTTTCTCTGGAAGGTCATCTTCTGATTCAGAACTGGTTGAGTCATCTAGACTTTCATCTAACTCAACAACCCTTTCTCCATCTTCTTCCTTGATGACCACTTTAGTTTTAGATGGGCTTACAATGTGTTCAACAACATCAGCGTCAAGATCTACACAGTCGTCTGCCCCATCATTAACAATGAAAGTCCAATCTTCAGGAGGTACAAACTCTCCTTCTTCGAGGTCAAAGTCAATGTCCTCATCTAATTCATCTGGCATGTCGCCTTCAGAATCTGATAAGTTCAACATTTCATGACCTATAGAAATATATACACAAATAGATTAATATCATAAGTTCTTTCATTGATTTCCCTGAATCAATCTAAGATTTTTCTTATTAATCCCTTTGTGTATTTGAAATATATTATATATACTTATTCAAATCTTTCATCGATTATGATAATCGATCTAAAATTTGAATAAGTCTTATAATATGCGAACATCATATATTATATGATCCTATAACTCTTTTATCGATCATAGTCAATCTAGAATTACAAAAGACTTATAATATACGAACATTCATAATTATAACATTTTAAACATTCAAGTTCAAACATCTTAATTACAAAATGATTCAAAGTTACAATGTATTAATAATTACACTCAATCTATATTAATACAAGTGTCACCTTCTTCAGCTCCACCCTTCGCAGTACCAGCACCAGCTCCACTACCACTTGCTTCAGCAGACTCCCCCTGAAATGTAGTCTGCTGACCAGTCGTTGAAGGACCGGCCAGCTCACTATCTTTTCCAGCTGCGGGATCATCGTCTTCATCATTCTTATTCTTCTTCGCCAGCTCATCTTCCTTGCAGGACTCTTGATATATCAATACCTCCCCTTGAGATGGCTTGTCCTTCAGAAGGCTGATGACCAGGCGATCAAGTCTATCAATTTGCCTCTGCTTGTCAGCTACATCATCTATCAGATTGTTATTTGTCTTGATGAGCAGTGAGTAGGCATCATTCTGATTAGTCATGTTATCAGACATAGACAGCATTTGAGAAATCAAGAATTTGACGGTTTCTTCCAACTCTCGAACTCTGGACTCTAAGCTATTAATATGATCAGAATCAGTCGCAGAGGAGGTGGATGGAGCAGCAGTAGTGGTGGTTGGTGGCGTGGGAGCGGGCGGTTGCATTTTCTTCGCTATCTCGGTAGCAACATCGGTTAATAGACGTGCTGCGACCCTGCTAGATTTGGTGGTTGGGTGCGAAGACGGGCGAACCAAAGCAGCAATCATTTCAGCCTCTAAGGGCGTAGAACTGGATTGTAGATGAGCTGCAGAGGTTGAAGCTGTTTGTCTGAGCAGTTTGCGAGGTCGAGTAATGAGCACCTCCTCCTCTTCTTCTTCATCCTCATCTTCATCAACCAAAACAAAATCGGGATCTTGGTCCACGGCTTTCCTCTTTAACTTCAATGCCGGATCCATAATCAACTTTGATCCTTGACGAATCATCCCTTCAGGGATACCGGAGACAAACCCTGGTGGTCCAGTCTCATCATCATCATCAGACTCAGATTCAGAAGCCGAAGCAGCTTCTCCATCTCTGCCCGATGGACCGGCAGCCTCTGGTGCCTCAGTGGTGGGTTCTGCAACCCTTGGTGCTTCAGCAACATACTGATCCACATCTTGCATGATGGGATCATTGGCATCATCAGTATCAGCCAGTACTTGTTGCACCACTTCGGCTGCAACATCAGCATTAATCTCTTGCCCAGATTGATGCACCTGAATCAAAACCTCCTCGATCAGTTCTTGTGGCTCAGGAGCACCCTCTGCCACATCAACATCCAGCCAACCATGATTTGGTGGCGTCACATAATCTGGATTAAGCAAAAAGCCAAACAGCTCTGTCGGCTGTGGCTGCATCTCAAACCTCCTTGAAGTTTGCATAAACATGGCATTATAAGCCCTCAGCCCTATGGTATCAACTTTAAAATCAGCTTGAAAGTCTGGCAAGTCAGGAATCGAAGCCCGAATGATAAGCATACAAAATCTGGGATATAGCATAAACTGAGACCTGACACCTCCCAAGATTTGTCTAACAAATTCTCCAAAAACATAGTCTGAAAAACTGTATGGTTTATTGTAAACCAGTGACAGTGCAGCCGATAATAGAGAAGAGCTAAGCTCATCATATCCTCCTTTCTTTGGCCCAAAGATCGTGACCAAGACATGGAGTAAAAATCTCCATTCTCCGAACACGAGAGCTTTCAGAAACTGACGGCCTCTCTTGGGTCCAACATACCCCATACGTCCTAAAGCTCCCTCGATAAAGTCCAACGGAAACTCAGTTGGTCCATCTTCCAGCTCCACAGTTCCCAACTGTAAAATGTTCCTAAGATCTGAAGCAGAAAAGATAACAGGACGATCATTTATTCTTGTCTGGATGACTGGAGGATTCACCGATGTATCATATACAATATTAGCCCAGAACTGGGTTAGTATATCTCGTGATAGGGCCGGTGACTCGGTGATAGCATATCGAATCCTCGATCGTGCCAGATAAGAAAGAACCCGAGTCAATCTAGATGCACCACGGGCATCTACGTCTAAATCGACCAGAACATTATGATGTCCAACGAATTGTCGAGCCATATCTGTAATATCAAAGATCACACAAATGTTAGACAATTAGTTTAACAAATATTGAGAGACTTATATAATCTACGAACTACAATTGAACTATTAAGTTAAGAAACTTAATTAACAATTATAGTCGTTCATTATATATAAATTCAATAAATCTAATGTTCGAATGTTCGTTTAAAGGTAATACAGCTTATTACTCAAAGTCGTAAGCCTTATAACCATTTAAAGTGTACAATTTTACGTGTTTTCATTTAAGTCTACACGTCTAATTGTTAACTAATTTATAACTCTTAATTAATAAAAATCTAGAGTTCGTAAATTAAATTAAATTACAAATTAAAAAGAATTTCAACTCGCAAGCAGTTCAACTCGCAGAGTTCAACTCGCAGTTTAACCAGAGTCAACTCGCAAGTTCAACTCGCAGGTCAACCAAAGTCAACTCGCCAGTTCAACTCGCAGGTCAACCAAAGTCAACTCGCCAGTTCAACTCGCAGGTCAACCAAAGTCAACTCGCCAGTTCAACTCGCAGAGTTCAAGTCAGCTCGCAAGAGTCAACAAAAGTCAACTCGCAAGAGTCAACTCGCAGAGTTCAACTCGCAAGTTCAACTCGCAAGTTCAACTCGCAAGTCAGACTTGCAAGTCAACTCTCAGGTTGGACTCGCAAGTCAACTCGCAGGATTGACTGACCATTGACCTGCGAGTTGAGTTGAATCTCAACTCGCAGGATGAACTGCTGAAATGACATCACAATTAATTTTCAATTTTAGCAAGTTACAAGTCAATCGGCCTATGTCATTTTATCCACTATGCTCCGATTAACATAAACCTAAGGTTTCTTGTCCATTTGAGCAAGTTTTGAATGACATTTGAAATTTTAAAAACCAAAACCCTCATTTTATTTAAAATGTGGATTATGATTAAGTTACACGGTGGATATGTTTGATTTTTACCTCAAAAGATTCGCAAAGGTGAAGTGGATAAAAGTTATGAGGTCAAACGGCTGATGTTCAAATCGAAATTTTGAAAATGAATGAAATAGTAAACTCAGTTCGCAGTGTGTGTGTGAGTTCGCAGGAGTTTGAATTCGCAAGTGTGTGGAAGTTTGAACCCGCAGCCTCCCTTTTGACCCATTTGAACTAAGCTCGCAGAACTCAACTCGCAGAGTTGAGTTCAACTCGCAGCCCTGTTCTCGGTTCGCAAAAAATGTTTAAAAATACATTTTAATTACAAAACGTCAATTTTAAGTCCAAATTGCGTATAAGTCTAAAATCTGAGGATCTTTCACTTGTTTTTCTTATGGAATAGCGAACAAGTCTAAAATAAAATATTTTTCACTTGTCTTTCTTGAAAAAATGCACAAGTCTAAAATAAGGTATTTTTCACTTGTGAGACTTAGGAAATCGTGCACAAGTCTAAAATCTGAGGATCTTTCACTTGTGATGCAATAATACGAACAATAGAAACATAAGAAAAATAAAATAAAGAGAAATAAGATAAAATGAAATAAATAAAAGTTCAATGATTCATAATAAACATTGGTATCAAGTACCCTTGTATTAATGAAACACTTTGACTAAAATAAAATTACAATAAAATAAAGTAAAATAGATCCTAATCGAGGGCATTAAGAAATTATCGACAGTGGGATCATATTAGAAAGAAACAGCTGAACCAAATGATGAGTAAAAGTTCTAAGAAGATTGTTAGTATTCATACCTTATGAAATTCTCAATTTGTTACATAATAGCTCACATTCTTTAACCAATGTTCAACTCATATTTATAAAAGTATAACTTGGTTACCTATCTCCACAGAATATACCATTCACATCAAAATGAATTAGTTTAATTAACATAGTCAGTTCAAGATGATTACCGGTATTATAATCCATATAAACAAAGTCTATACTGATTTCCGAGCAAACCTTTTATTGTTTGTATGTGTATTACCAAATGTGATCAAAATATGACATACTGAGAGGTCAAGTCAAACACATAACACTGTATCTTTCACCTTCAAGGTAGAGGTCACTAAATGATGTTCTTTTCGAAGCATATGACATACCCTTGAGTGAATTTTAAAATGTGACAAACATCAAGCCCGTTTTGTAGATACTAGTGGTTCTAGTTCTGTACTTAGTACAACATAAGATCCCTTAGTATAGACAAAACAAACTTGAAACCATTGGCAAAACTAACGAAGTCAGGTCTGTACTAAGTACAATAAAGACATCAGTAGTTTTACTAATAGCCAAAATTCTTATTATTTGTCTTAAACATATTTGCATAGATATAAGATAACAGTGTATGGTCAGTCTATCATTCGTCAATTAAGACTTATGTCATATATCATATAGTAAATCACACGAGATAGCACACAGAAGATTTATAGCTTATTATATGCTCAGAAATCAAAGTAGAATTTGCCTACCAGTACATCATATAATGAAGCTGTCTAGATCTAAAGTTTTTCAAGCAAATTATACCATGTGGAGAGAGATGTATACTAGAATAAAGATAAGTAAAAGCCTGGTTTTAAAGATGTAAGGTTAATGCAACTAACTGGAATCTACTAACACATCTAACTTAAGACTTTCACTCACAATTATCAAGCCAATTCCTCTAATTTACTATCATTTCCCAGTTGATAAAGACTTAACCTTTATCGGAGGCGATTCCCCTTAGGTAACAAGCAAATAAATGCCATACGCCTAACCCCTTTTCTCCCTTTTTTTTTTATTTTTTTTTTTTTAAAATGGCATAAACTAATAAATAAGACCAGCTAATTATTACAAAATAACTCTATGGAAGACTAATCCTCTGGATTTCTCATTCCATTTAGTTGCACCAATTTCTCGAATCGAGCTCTGTCGAACGCTTTGGTGTATAAGTCTGCTAAATTATCCACAGATGGAACCTTAGCTAACTTTATCAGGTTTTTCTCAGCACAGTCTCTAATAAAGTGATGTCGAATATCAATATGTTTAGTTTTACTGTGCTTGACTGGATTATTGGTTATTGAGATCGTTGATTCATTATCAATCATCATAGGCGTATTTGTTATATTCAGCCCATAATCAAGCAATTGCTGTTGTATCCACAGAACTTGGGAACAACAGCTGCCAGCTGCAACATACTCAGCTTCACATGTAGAAATGGCTACTGAGGTTTGCTTCTTGCATTGCCAAGAGACCAGTCTACCTCCTAGGAATTGACATCCACCGGTTGTAGACTTTCTATTCTGATTGCATCCTCCGTAATCAGAATCAGTGTAAGCCACAAAATCTAAGTCTCCATCAGTCGGATACCAAAGTCCCAGCTTCGGTTTCCCTTTGAGGTAACGAAGAATCCGTTTTACTGCTTGCATGTGAGATTCTTTAGGAGTAGCTTGATATCTTGCGCAGACACATACTGCAAACATTATATCAGGCCTTGATGCTGTAAGATACATTAGTGATCCAATCATGGCCCTGTAAAGAGTAGGATCCACGTCTCTATCACTCGATGTATCTGGACCAATACCATGGGCTTCCGGAATAGGAGTATGAAAAATTCTTGATTCTTCCATCTTGAATCGTTCTAGAAGCTCATTAGTATACTTAGTCTGATGAATGAAATATCCATCTTTCTTTTGATCGACTTGCAATCCTAAGAAAAATGTCAATTCACCCATTGCTGACATCTCAAACTTGTTCTTCATAACCTTTTCAAATTCACTACACATCCTTTCGTCAGATGACCCAAAGATGATATCGTCAACATATACTTGAACAAGTAGAAAGTCTCTTCTTTTCCATTTCACAAAGAGTGTACTGTCAATTCTTCCTCTTGTGAATCCATTCTCAAGAAGATAAGTGGACAGTGTCTCATACCACGCTCTCGGAGCTTGATGTAATCCATATAGAGCCTTATCGAGACGATATACTCTATCTGGATACTTTGGATCAGTAAATCCCGGTGGTTGAGAAACATACACCGTTTCTTTGACTTTGCCATACAAGAAGGCACTTTTAACATCCAGCTGAAATACTTTTATTTTCTTTGAGGCTGCAAATGCTAAAAATAACCTAATTGCTTCAAGCCTAGCCACAGGCGCAAACACTTCATTGTAATCAATCCCCTCTTGTTGATTAAAACCTTGGACAACTAGACGAGCTTTATTGCGAATTACGATTCCTCGATCGTCTTTCTTGCACTTAAATACCCATCTAGTTCCAATTGGATATTCCCCAACAGGTAGGTCAACCAACTCCCAAACTTGCAATTTTGTGAACTGAGACAGTTCTTCCTGCATTGCCTCGACCCACGAATTTTCCTTCAAAGCTATCTGAACATTCTTAGGTTCAATTTGTGAGATAAAGCATGAATATAAACATAGATTTGAAATCCCTGTCTCGTTCATTTCAGCATACAAGCTTGAATGAGTGGATGTACTAGCTTTAGATTGATTTCGAGTCAGAACAGGAGAATTTGGATCACCGATGATATTATCAATTGGATGAATCCTATTAATTCTTGTTGAAGTAACAGGTTCAACTGGAATATCATCCTGTAAGTTGGCACCAATTTCCTCCAAGGGTGGTATACCATCATTAGTAGTTGATATCCTTAATTGTCTCAGAGGAGTAAGAACATCATCCATAACCCTTTGAGAAGCAATTTCAGGATCTTCACTCTCTTGAGGTATATCATCTTGAGGTAGTTGTGACTCGATAGGGGGGACAACATCAGTATCGACAATATTCCTAGCATCAGACGTTTGAGCACTCGATGTTGGAGAAGGAGTGGGATCCTCATCTCCCGACAATAAATGCTCAGGAATGTCTGAGTTACTGACATAGTCACTGATAGGGACTTTAAATGACTTGAAAAGATCTGAATAGTCAAACTGCCAATCCAATCCCTTATGTGAGTCATGTGTATAGCTCGTAACTTCGATGTTATAAACTATTTCAACACGTCCCGAATTTTTATTGAAGGCCCTTTTGTTTGGTGAGTTAGGCATGTAACCTAGGAAGTATCCTTCGTCAGCCTTTTCACCAAATTTAGGTTGATGACTCGTTTTCAACAACGTACATGAAACTCCAAAGGGTTCGAACCCTTTTAAGTTCGGTTTCTTTTTGTTCAAAAGCTCATAACATGTCTTGTTCTGCTTTTTCACCGTAAGAACCCGATTGAGAACATGACATGCTGTATTCACTGCTTCTGCCCAAAATATGACCGGAAGCCTTGAATCTGCAAGCATTGTTCTCGCTGCTTCAATTAGAGTTCTATTCTTCCTTTCAGCAACACCATTTTGTTGAGGTTCATATGGTGCACTGAATTGATGTTGAATGCCTTTGCTTAAGCAATATACATTCAATGTAGAATTCTTGAACTCGGTCCCATTGTCACTACGAATTCTCTTAACTCTTTTTCTATAGATGTTCTCTATTAGATCTAGAAACTCCATAAGAATGCCCGGAGTTTCATCCTTAGATCCCAAAAAGAATACCCAAGAGAATCTAGAGAAATCGTCTGTGACAACCAGACAGTACCATTTGCCACCTATGCTTCTCTTGCTTATTGGGCCAAAGAGATCCATATGTAGCAACTCAAAAGGCGAGGAAATAGAGTTCACATTTTTAGACTTGTGTGGTTTCTTATGCTGTTTTCCTTTCAAGCAGGATATACACTTGTCTTCAAATGCAAAACTCTTCGGTGGTACACCCAGAACTAACCCATGTTTGGTTATATAGTTCATTTTTCGAAAGTTTAAGTGTGCCATTTTCCTATGCCATAGGAGAGAGTCTGATTCTGAAGCCTTGGATAACAGACAAGTAGACACCATTGAAGTAATAGGAGCATTCATGTTGATAGCATAAATGTCCTTCTTCCTTGGAGCTTTCATCAGTATCCATTTATCGGGAATGATAAAACCAGGCTTCAGGATCAAGGCCTCTTTCTCAGTGAAGAGAACAGGATGACCTTTATCACAGACTTGGGAAACACTCACTAGGTTGTGCGTTAGTTCTTCAACATAATTCACATCCTCTAGAGTCAAAGTTCCATTAGAAACAGTTCCTTTCCCAGTAATTACTCCTCCTTTATCACCGGCGAAGTGCACTCCTTGTCTCAGTCCACCTCTGAAGTCTGTCAGTAGACTTCTGGTTCCTGTCATGTGCCTAGAGCATCCACTGTCAACATACCACCAATTATCATTGTTCCCAGTCTGCTCCTGCACATACAAGTTGTAAACAATCAGTTATCAAGAGGGACCCAAGCCATTACGGTCTTGGTTTGTCCCTTATCATCAACAAACTGTAGCTCTTTAAAGTAACCATTTTTCCCATTGGGAGCTTTGGTCACCTTTGAAGACGCATCAGCTTGCTGATGATTAGTGGTCCTGGGTCTATAAGTTGATTGATTTCCAACCCTGCCCGAAATATAACCCTGGGATTTTTGCCCTTGGCTACGATTATCATAGGACCCTTGGTAAACTCCTTGTGTGCGAGATGTAGAACCAATCTCAAAATGACTTTGGTTCCTTCTCGGAGTCATAAACCTCGACGGCACCTGATCCTTAGCAGAGTTTTCATGCCGTTTAGGTTTTGGTGGCGAGACACTGTGAGATGCATCTCTTTTCAGAGCAGTCACAGGTTTAATACCAATACCAGGTCTGGTACCTAACCTGTCTATGCTAGAGATATTTTTAGACTTATCACTGGCCTCGCGCTTAGGAGCAGCTTCATTCTTCTTATTGGGACAACAAGAAGAGACATGTCCTCGTTGATGACATTTGAAGCATGACATCTGCTTTCGTGACTTAGCAGTCTTAGCAGACTCCTTCTTTATCTGATCAAAAGACACTGAAGGTAACTCCTTATGTTTCTTAATGACTTCATTATTTCCATCAGTACTTCCAATCATCCCACTTGATACGAATTGTACTTTAGTGAGAGATTTGACTGTACTCTTGGTTAAAGATGAATCATTGACAGTCTCCTTTTGGATCTCAGATGCAATAGACTGTTGATTTTCCAAATCCTCAGTCTCAGGATTAACGTCTGTCATTTCTAAGTCAACAGAAGTGGAAGCAGTGTAATTGGCATTAAAAGGCGGAGGGACATCTGAGTATCCTAGGCCAGTAACATCCTTTACACTACGTTGAGAGCCAATTATTCTATTTAAGGTCAAAGAAGAAGTTCTATAACCTTCAAATTTTCTATTCAGCTCTACCAGTTTCATATTTGACTCTGATAACTCCTTATCCCTAATAGCTATATTTCTATTAAGCTCATTAAGGTTTAGATATAACCCGTCTATTTTAATGCATTGTTCATTTATAATGTCAGTCAGACTGGTCTTATCTAGAGTATCACTCTTAATCTTCTCGTTCAGTGCTAATTTATCTTCACCTAACCGACGAACATCAGACTTAGCTAAGTCTAATTCTGAGGTCAAGGTTTTGTTAGATTCTGCAAAGACACTAACCTGTGTTTGAAGATCAGTAACTAAATAGCATACATCGGTGAGAGTAAGGAGATCTAGACATACCTTTTTCTTTTCGGATTGAATATCAGCCATATATGCCACAAAATCATTGGGACTCATTTCTTCTGTCGAGTTGATGTAGAGAACATCTTCCTCAATCCCCTTAACTTCAGTGTGTGGCACATTAGCTTGAAGTTCTTCAGTAGTTGGCATGTAGGAAGTGGATTCAATTTGTTTCTCTTGATCGTCAATCTCAGCCATGAGAGCTTGCTCTGATGGTGTAGACCAATCATAAGATCCATCTATTTGCTGAACCACTAAGACTTTGGAAGTTAGATTACTTCCCGAATCTTGTTTTGAAGATCCAGCATCAAGCTTTGGTCTTTGGCATTCCCTGGCAAAGTGTCCGTAACCTTGACAATTATAACACTTGACCTTGGACTTGTCAAAACCTGGTCGATTTCCAACTACTTTCTTACCCGTACGCTTTAGGAAATTCTTTACTCTCCTTGACACCATAGCCAGTTGCCACTGGAGGTCCATTTCCTCTAAGTCGTCAGGATCAACCTGATCATAATCTTCATCAAATTGTGCTGGATCGTTTATCTTCCCTTGAATATAGTTTTCATAAGAAGCAACGAACGATGCCAACACAGAAAGTTGTTGTTCGGCTGATTTCACACTCATCGGCATCTTATGATGCCCTTGAGTGGATTTATCTGAGGTGGTGTTCCTGTTTCGTTTATCACCGTTATCCGAAGCAATGAAACAGAGATCCTCAGTCAATTTTTCTCCAATCTCATCAATTTCACCTGCAAACAAAGCCGTGGTCAAATTGGATGAGGAATTAGAGATACTAGTCTTTCCATGGTACAGACCAGGATTCTGTAGATGATCAGAATCCGTATCTCTCGTTTTCTTAGAGAAGTCATAACCCCTTAGTTTATCAATCGCTTTCTCTAGGGTCATGGTTGCATATCTTTCATCATTATCTTTCAGCATGATACCGTACATCTCCCATTTACAAGGTAAACCCTCAATAAACTTGTCGGTTTTCTCCTTGTCATTATAAAAGATAGCATGGTCGTCAAGCTCACTTAATAGATGATAGAAACGGGTGGTGTAAGCCTCAAGATCTTCTTCTCTAAAAGCCTTAAATACCATAAACTGCTTTTTTAGAAGATTACATTTACCAGCTTTCACCTGAGGGCTCCCCTCACATCTCTTTTCTAGAGCGTCCCACAGCTCTTTAGCTGTGTGAAAGGACTTCAACTGATGGTTGATCTCCTTAGGAAGGCTCATCTTAATTGAAGAATGTGCTTTATTATCGATGGTGAATTCTTTCTTCTGATGGTCATTCATTCGATCATAAGTCACAATCACTGTTGCGTTCCCTACCTCAGCTGTAGGTGCAACATATCCGTTTTTAATACACAGCCAGATAGTTATGTCATGGAATCTACAGTAGCTTTCGAACCTGTCTTTCCACCCATAATAGTCCTCAAGTCTGAGTAGCTTCGGTGGAACATTAGATTTGCCAACCTCGTGTTCCATCTCGATCATTCGGCTCAAATCAGACATTTTAAAATCAAAAATTAAGTTATCTTGCGTATTCAGAAATCTCAACTCGCAACTAAACTCAATTCGCAGAAATCTCAGTTCGCAAAGGAACTCAGTTCGCAATGGAACTCGGTTCGCAGGAATCTCAGTTCGCTTCGCAGAAATCTCAGTTCGCAAAGGAACTCAGTTCGCAATGGAACTCGGTTCGCAGAAACTCAACTCGCACAAACCCTAATCTCAACTCGCAGATAACAGTAACCCTAATCTCAACTCGCAAAACGGCGCCTCGAAATCTGGGAACTGAAACTTTTTGGTATTTTACGAATAAATCCGTAGATTTCGTTCGAAAAACGACCCTAAAGATGTTATATAACCAAAAACCTTGTAACCACAATGTTTCTAAGCCCGAAAGCTCTGATACCAATTGTAAGTCTCTAGATCTTGGTTAGCGATAACGGATTATCTTTTAGGTATTGAGGTGCGGAATCCCTCAATACTTAAGGTTTATTGCTTATATAACTTTGCAATTAATTAACAAGCTTCGTTTTGATATTAACTAGTGTTAAACAATCAAAACCGAGCCTATTCAATAAATGCTTTTATATCTGCACAGATTTCGAGGAGAGAATACTTAAAATATTTGGTGTGTGTATTTCTGGCACGGATTTCTAGGTCTCCCTTTAATAATGAGCAGCATTAAAATATTTATATCTGGTTCAACTCGCAGGCCATGGGCTTTGCGAGTTGACTCAACTCGCAGCCCATGGGCCTGCGAGTCCAGATGATTGCGAGCCCAAATCTCAACTCGCAGGTAAGACCTGCGAGTCCAGATATCAGCGAGCCCAGATCTCAACTCGCAGCTGAGAGCTGCGAGTCCAGATGGTTGTGAGATGAGATCTCAACTCGCAGGTCAAACCTGCGAGTTGACTTCTCAATTTGCGAATTTTGACTTTAACTTGAAATCGATACTTGTTCAATAACATTTAACAAATAATAATAACAAGTTAATATCATATATTTACGAGTCTAAACCAATTTATACAAGTTTGACAATAAATACACTAGTCCTATTACAAGCTAGATCTGTTGTCACAATAATATGTCCCAACATATAGAGATATATATAGATATAACAGATCAACAATTAACATTACGATATACTATTTATGAAAGTATATTATAACGTTGACTTAGACACATTTTAATGTTTTTGAAAAACTGATAAAGATCACAACGTGTCGTTTTCACCTATAATGGCCTTACATGATATTCAAGCCCGTCGATGGCATATTTAAACCTAATTGAGTGAACAACTGGCATAGACGGACTAGTTAAAGTCATCTACATTTATTAATTCAAACTCTTGCGTTTAGGGCGCTAAAAGACTTTATTGGGCATTTTTATAAATACATTTTGCTAGCACGCTCGGTTTATGATCGAGTCATTAAACCTGTGAATTTACTCAACGTTATGTTGACTTTTTATAAATATGTTTTTCAGGGAATTAGCTATGCCATAAGTTGCATGAATGTTGGGACCGTACCTGTCACGATGATTAGGATGCCATCTTTTGAAAACAATGGGAATTAATTGTTTAACTAAGTTAATGTAGTTTTATTTGTTAAAGTCCTGGAGACTTATCTTTTGAGTTAAAACAAGGTATTTAATAACATTGATATTCTAACGGCCTGATAAGCCGAAATATCTGTAAAACTTTTAATGGTATCTTAATATATTATGTTATGCGATAATCATACACTCATGATGTGTTATTACTCGATCGTCGTCACGCCTCGAAGCTTCCCATGATTAACTATTTGTACTTAAATTTGGGGGTGTGATATAAGAGATGTAGAATACTTGTTGATCCATAAGGATCGTTTCCATTTGAAAAAATTTGTGAAGGATTGTTCAAGTAGCTTTGTTTCTATACAAGAAACTCTTTCATGCGGACATTCCAATCGTCCCTTACACCATTAGTCTTACACCCTTATAAAGTGTTTAACCATTTTCTTCAATAAGGTAATGTTTAAAGAATGGAAATGATACAAATATTCCTATCTTCAACGAAATAGATCAATCTACCTTTACCTAATTTTGGAAATGACATAGGTATATTGAATGAAATGCAATATAGTCCATAAACAAACAAGTGTTTATTTGAAATTTATGTTTATAAAATCACTAAATGGAATAAGTACTCCGCTACTTTGCGCGGGTATCTGTTAATAAGATTTAGTGGGGTAAAACCATCATCGGCCTGCATTGTTTAGTTGTTCGGATGTTGTTAAATAATTTGAAATCGATTATGCAGGAATGGTCTATTTATTCCTCCATGAAGTAATGAACGACATGTATTTATACATTTGAAACAACAACAAAATTATTACATGAAATAAAATTGAAGGGAAAGAATATTAGGTGAATCGCATTTTAAAAACTGAATTGTCGATGCATGCAAAGTGAATATGGTCTAAATTGAACAAATGGAAACGATTTATGTAATTAAATGTATTAATTATAAAGAAAAACATTGTGGTATCGGTTCCAACTATATCATGCAATCCAATTCCTAAATTAATGTGAATTTGAATTTAATTAAAAATATTTAGTGAAAATGTATATCATACATGCATATCGTCCGTTAACATGCAAAATCATTTCCTGAAAAAAATAAAATATTATATACAATTAATTAATGTATTTCGGTCAAAATGAATATAATAATAATTATTATTACTATTAATATTGTTAAATTTGACTTAATTTAATATGGATATTTTTATAATTAACAAATCTTAGGTCTAATTTATTAGCTAATCTATCTTTTTGGGAGTTAAATTAATGATCTAGATCATGTTTTTCAAAAAATTATAAGGACGAGATCGATTCTGATTAGCTAAATATGATTTTCTTATAAAAGAGATGTGCGATGTGCGAAGTCACTCCATTGGAGATGTTATAACTTCTAAGGACGCTGGTGTGATAGTTTTTAAACCCGTCAAAATACATACTTTTACCTCCAAACCATTCATAGTGAAAACGTACAACACACACTAGTCTCACAAATCATCATCAAAACTAATGAAATCTATTCTTCAGAAAACACACATTCGTTATTACCATAAACAAAACCCTCACAAACCCCTGATACGCAAACTAAAACCAAATTCGTTTATCACTGACATCAAAAACACTCAAAACACAGATGAAGCACTCACTATCTTCCATGATTACTGCAATACCAACACTTTCAAACACGACTATCCATCTTACTCGTCTCTCATTTACAAACTTGGACGTAACAAAAACTTTAACGAAGTTGAAACCCTTCTCCAACAACTACTACACTATAACGTTCAATGTAAAGAACCTTTATTCATTGGATTGATTCAGCATTATGCAAAGTCCGGTTTGGTCGAGAAGGCGGTTGATTTGTTTGAAAGAATGCCTTCCTTTGATTGCTTTCGTTCGTTGCAATCGTTAAATGCCATTCTTAATGCTTTGATTCAGAATGAGAGGTTCGATAAGGCGAATGAGCTGTTTAACAAGTGTTCCAAACTGGGGTTTCGACCGAATGCGGTGACCTTTAATATCATGATTAAAGGGTGGCTTGGGAAAGGGAAGTGGGGTGACGCGCGTAAGGTGTTTGATGAAATGCTTGAAAGAGAAGTTGAACCTACTGTTGTGACTTATAATTGTCAAATTGGGTTTTGGAGTAAAAAGGGTGATTTTGATGAGGCAAAAAGTTTGTTTGATGAGATGATTCGAAAAGGGAAAAAACCAAATGGGATATCGTATGCTTTGTTAATGGAAGCGTTGTGTTCGCAAGAAAAGTACAGGGAAGCGAAAAATATGATGTTTGATATGGAATATCAAGGGTGTAAACCACGACTTGTTAATTACGGGGTTTTGATGAATGATCTTGCGAAAAGGGGAAACTTTGATGAAGCTAAAGGCTTGCTACTTGAAATGAAGAAGAGGCGAATTAAGCCGGATGTTGTGATGTATAATATACTGATCAATTATTTATGCAAACAAAGTAGAGTTGGTGAAGCTTATAAAATATTAGTTGAGATGCAGATTAATGGTTTTGAGCCAAATGCAGCCACTTATAGAATGATAATTGACGGTTTTTGTAGAAATGGAGAGTTTGATGAGGGTTTAAAGGTTCTAAATGTAATGCTAACTAGTAAGAATTGTGCACGGTTGGAAACGTTTTGTTGTTTGGTTATGGGGTTGGTTAGCAATGGGAAGATGGACGATGCTCTCTTTGTTATGGAGGAGATGATGAAACGACGAATGATCCCTGATTTGGAGTCTTGGGAAGCATTGGTTGTGAGGACTTGTTGTGGGGATAAAAGTGACCATTCACTTGTGGCAGAATTGGTCTCACCATGTGGATAGGTCCAAATGTCATCACTGGTCGGGTTGAGTCAGGTCAGGTCGTCCAACAATTGCATCTGTATTTTATGAACTTGTTGTGTTAAAGATAATTACAAAATTTTTAAGACTTAATGATAATCTAAATTTTATACAATAAATTAATTTGTTAAATACGATTGCAACTTAATTGAAGATGACAAAAACTCACAGTAGACCCAGGGGCTGTTTAATGTCCAGCTGACCACTGGTTCATGGACGCACCATCAAATGCACCACCAGCTAAGATGTTTGCACCCATGAGAAACCAATGGCTAGTGGTGCAATGATCCCCAAATCTCCCTTCTTAGGATTGCATACACAGCATAGACCAGTCCCAAAGTCATCACTATCTCAAAGAAACGCAACTGTGTTCCATACACCGACACCCGATGAAAGAGCAAAAGCTGATGTTTCCTGCACCGAATAACACTTAATCAGTGTGTCTTCAGTCTAATTTTAGTTAATCTTGTGTAGGATCTGATCATATGTGACATTTGGACCCATATAGTGGTCTACTAAGCAACGGGTGGTCAAGGATTTTAATGTAGTCATGTCGGTTGTCCAACAAGTATTTATGCATCTTTTTTTCTATATAATTAATAATGTGTTAAGTATAATTACAGAGTTTGTAATACTATGATTAATAATGTAAATTTTCGAATAGAACAGTTATAGGATGTATATTTGTTTTAAAAAAAAGATATTAAAAATACACTTGGGTACATTCAAGCAACGTGGCTGATTTTCTTTTAGCTAAATTGTTTTAGATTGGACCCCACTAACATAAAATACACATAATAAGGATCACTGGAAATTTGCTTCTGGCAAACGGGTTGGAATTGTTCTACTTTATGTGAAGGAAACCTTTTTGTAGTTTACAATTTAATTGGCACAAGTTTAGTTTACTAACTCTTGTAGTTGTTTACAATTTAGTTTACTAACTCCATGTTATCAACTAAACCATATTTGCGTTCTCTTTATTTTTTAAAAATGTATAAATACAGATATTTTTCACCATTCAAACACATCTCATTCCACCGTAGCACTCTAAAACATTAATCGTTCTTTATTTTGATCAAAGTTATTTTAATGGCAACCTCTACTTTCACTTGTTTTTCACTACTCTCCCTTCTAGTCCTAGCCACCACCTGCTCTTTAGCCACATCGGCTAGAACCCTCAGTAAGGAACTAGAGACCGCGGTCCCTGTGGTTGCACCTGAAGTAGGTGCCAACGTAAGCCCCTTGGGTGCCATCCCACCTAACCCAGCTACTAGTGGTGGTGCAGTACCTGTTGTTGAAGGTCCTGATCATACACTTACCTTTTTCATGCATGATATTCTCGGTGGGTCCAACCCTTCAGCTAAAGCTGTCACTGGAGCCGTCACTAATCCAGCTGTCAACGGTCAAGTACCATTTGCCAAACCAAACGGTGCTAATCTCCCAGTTAACAACGGTGTTCCACAAAACGATGGCAACAATGGGATCCTCAACAACAATAATCTCCCGTTCCTAACCGGGCTAGGTGGTACCACTTCCGGTGTTTTCCAAAACAACAATAACAACAACAACAACAATAACAACGTGTTTGCAGCCATTAATGGTGGACAACTACCTCAAGGAAATGCGTTGCAACAATTTATGTTCGGGACATTGACAGTGATTGATGACGAATTAACCGAAGGACATGAGCTTGGGTCAGGGTTGATTGGAAAGGCACAAGGGTTTTATGTATCGAGTTCGATTGATGGAAAGAGTCAAACAATGGCATTTACTGTGATGTTTATGCATGGGAGTTACATTGATAGTTTGAGCTTTATGGGTGTCCACCGGAGCGCGGTGGCAGAATCGCAGCTGGCGGTGATGGGTGGGACTGGAAAGTATGTGAATGCTAAGGGACATGCTATTGTCAAGACTTTCCAGGGTACAAACCAACAGAACAATGATGGTACTGAGACATTGCTTCAATTCACGGTGTATCTTGCTTATTAAATTTTGTATAAGTTTGTGTGTTCTGGTTTATAATTGTCTCTTTCTTTTTTATGTTTATGTGATGTGATTTTTATGAGAAATTTGTGTGTAATTATACCAGTATTAAATGGGTTGTGTTTTATTACCATTTGCAGTTTGTTCTCTTATGGGCTCAAAAGTTATCATATAAAGTAAAACATTAGATAAACAACAATTCGGACGACTCGACTATACAAATTTTTCGTATTGTAATAATATACTGTGTCAAAGTTAAGTATGATAATTTTAACAACAACAAGGATCAACAAAATTTGATAAATGTGTATCTGATCCAAATCTTCTTTCTCCTAGTTGACATTCATTAAATATTTGAATAATATCTAACTTGAATTTTAGAGGGGACTTTGTTAGAAGTAAAAGTGTGACAAAACGCATTCTGAAACAAAATAAAAGGGACATCTGTAAAAATGTGAACAGTTGCTTTCCTTGTTCATCGCTTTTGTCCTTTTGACGTAAAGTTCTATATGTAGCATTTAAAAAAATATGTACTTCCCAATCAAAATGCGGCACATCAAAGGTTGAAGGGAACTTTACAAACATTCCTTGGCTATTTAATGAGAATGTTGTCTCAAATAAATGTACTTCTCATATTTTCATATGTTACAAAACATTTAGTGTGTGTATTTGCTCTCGGCTGAACACTTCGGCTACTTATTCAGCGAGTCCTATTTATTTCATACTCAAACTCATAGTCTTAAGCAAGTGTTTATGTAACAAGAATTAGTGAAGACCAATTTGTTAGAATTTTATTTACTTAGTCTTCCAAAAACTCCTTGTAATTCTTTATTGCCTTATATATTATTATCACTGACGAGTGACAAATTGTGTTTTTATTGCTTTACATTATAAACTGTTATATTTTGGTAAGTATTGTCATATATTAAGTAGTTATTTGTTTAAAACACTTTACTAGCAATTGAGTTAGTCAGTTAGATGTAATTGGTAATAACAAATGGACGTGGTTCTAGAGAGAATGGCTAAATTTATAGGAAGACTAAGAAGCCAATGAGGAGGTGACAAGTGTCCTTTTCATTCCCTCTCCATTTACCCTCTATTTGTTTTTTATCGTTTTTTTCCGTTTTTCTTCATTTTTTTTCGTTTTTTACGTTTTTCCTCCGTTTTTTCCGTTTTTTACGTTTTTCTTCGTTCTGTTTTACGTTTTTCAGTTTTTCTTCGTTTTTCCGCTATTCTTCGTTTTTTTTCGTTTTTTACGTTATTCTCCGTTCTTTTTACGTCTTTCATCGCTTATTTATGTTTTTTTCCCTTTTTCTTCTTTTTTTACGTTTTTTCTAGTTTTCTTCATTTTTTTTACGATTTTCTTCGTTCTTTTTTACGTTTTTTTCGTTTTTCTTCCTTTTTTTTACGTTTTTTCAATTGTTTTTCGGTTTTTTTCATTTTTTTTCGTTTTTACGTTTTTCTTCATTCTTTTTACGTCTTTCATCGTTTATTTACGTTTTTCCGTTTTTCTTCTTTTTTTTTCAGGTTTTTCTTCGTTTTTTACGTTTTTCTTCGTTCTTTTTCGTTTTTTTACGTTTTTTTCTCCTTTTTTTGGTTCTTTTTAGCGTTTTCGTTTTTGTCAATTTTTTCCGTTGATAACTATGATGCATCTGAACTTGAAAATTCAGTGCATCATATTTAAAACATAAGGTGCATCATGGTACTGTAAGTTGTGAAAATTCAATGCATCATATTTATAAGATATGGTGCATCATGGTATTGTAAGTTGTGAAAATTCAATCCATCATATTTATAAGATATGGTGCATCATGGTAATGTAAGTTATTAAAATTCAGTGCATCATGGTATTGTAAGTTTTAAAAATTTAATGCATCATATTTATATGATATGGTGCATCATTGTACCGTAAGTTTAAAGATTCAGTGCATCATATTTATATGATATGACGCATTAATATCATATAAGCCTGAGTGCATCATGTTTATATAATATAATGCATATTTAACGATACATCGTAGTTAAATTGGGTACATATATAACGTATATTACTGTTAGATATAAAAATAGGATTTGCATTTGTATGTGTAAACTGGTCCTGCGACACTAAGTGCGACACTAAGATAGTGTCGGAATATCACAAAATGCGACTTTAAGAATAAAGTCGCAGTAACAAAGTCGCAGTCACAAAGTCGCAGGTACAAAGTCAGTATAAATACAGAATATAGATTTTCATTTCAGAAGTTGTTGAACCAGAGAGAAAAGGTGTGTGCGTTTGTATATCATATTCAGAGAGAGATTGAGAGCTTGTAACTGATTCTTAATAGCAATACATAATCATTTGATTACTCATTCATATACTTACATATACATACGTATACATACATTCGGTTTTCAATCAATTCATGTCCAAATCACTAGATTCGATCCAACAATTGGTATCAGAGCATTGATTGAATGATTTGGAAGTGATTACACGGTTCAATTGCACGAATCAAGCTCAAATTCGAAGAAAATTGCAAAATGGGTATTTGAATGAAAATGGCGGTTAAATTCAAATAGAAGGAGTTTGAGAGTGAATCTGATCAATTCAACCGATCAAAGTATTCTACTAGTGTTGAGGATCATACAGGAATCAATTACAAGTTTAAATTTCAAGTTTTGATCCAAGCTCAGATTTGGTGAAGATGATGAACAGTACCTGCGAACTTATCAGCTTCTGCGACTTTACTTCCGCGACTTTAACTATAAGGTCGCATATTTGCTTCTGAGACTTTATCTTTGCGATTTTATTGAGTTCTGCGACTTTATCTCTGCGAACTTATCAGTAAGGTCGCATACAGTAATTGAATCTTAAAAAAAAAAAAAAAAAAGGCGGGAAAATTTTACAATTATCAAAATTTAAATTTGAGCTTACCGTTGACCATCTTTGGTTTGAGAAAATTTTTATTTTACTCGGGCAATATTCAAAAATTTTGGAGGGAAAATTCGTATTCGAAAAAAATGTCTCGAGAAGCACTCGCGATCGGTACCAAGGATAAACCTCCAGTCTTGTTTAGAGGAGATTATTCTCAATGGAGAGACAGGTTTCTGGATTTCATCGAAAGGCAGGATAATTATGTGTAGGATCCCAGAAGGGCTGACCTTACACACTGAATCAATATTACACAATCTAAAGCGCGGAATTCAATAGATTATGCTTGAACGTTTAATAGACAAATGTAAAACAAAACACAAGAATTGCCTTAACACATAAATGAGTTGCTATTACTTGATCACGAAAATCACAGAGGCTACAGAGATTATCTGATGTCAAAAGCCGAAAATAGCAAAAACTATTGACAAATGAAACCCTAAACAAATTTATATAATTATCTATTTTAGGCAACTAGGCGATATTGACAATATCGCTTGAGCGATATTGACAATATCGCTTGAGCGATATTGACAATATCGCATGAATCAGAAGTTGACCTAAATAATTACAACTCGAAACTTAGACCAAGTGACAGACACACTAAATGCACCAACAAACTCCCCCGTGTCTTCAGCTTGGTCTTCAAAAGGTTTCAGTCTTCAAACCCATCCAGCGGGAAATTTTCCACCCGCGTGGATTCCATGGGTGACGCAGATATCGACAATTCTTTGGAATTGTTGAGCAAGCTTTTCATTCGTCGGATTACCTCTGTAATACCTTATCTTGTTGTCGAACAGCTTCCTCATATCCTCCTTTGATAGATTTATCAACCTCATAGGATCAAAAACTCTAAACTGCGTCTTTTTTAACCCATAGAGAGAAGTCTTCTCAGGTTCAACACTTTCTGGCACAAATACCAGTACAGCTTCTCCAGTCTGGCTGTCAAATTCCCAATAGTGAAATCTTCTTAGAAAATTTAGGGGAACTGATTCCAGAACGATCCTCTTTACACAATCAGCTTTAGGATAGCGCATTCTGATTAAAGGCTGATTTGTAGCAGGATCTAGCCGGTTCTTGTAATAGATTCGTTTACCCAACGTCGGCTTTATAAAACTGTATCTCTTAGTACGGATTTCTCTTTGAATTGTACTCTGGATGAAGTCTGCACGAGTATTTCTGTTTGGATTTATCAGCTGTAACTGAGCAAGCCTATTTAATTCTCCTTTAGGCAGGGAGCTCAGTTTCTTGAATGAGAACTTGAAATACTGAACGCCATCGGTTCTCTTGATTGCGAACCTCGAGTCCAGAACCTTCCAGCTCTTGATTAATCCTTTATATCTTCCCCTAACCTTATAAGACTTGCGCGTGACAGGTGCAATCTTTTCTTTTCCTTGTGGCCACCAGGAAGCCAGACGAGCCGCTCTTTCTTCAGCGGTTTCAGGAACCTTTGGAGATTCAGGCATTTCAGCCTGAGGTTCCGTCGAGTCATCAGTTGATTCATCATCTTCTTCTTCGGATGAATCAGACTCAACAATGGGAGCACCATAATAAAATTCATCTTCATCGAAAGCTTCATCTTCAGTCTCACAATCTGAATCTGCTTCTGGTGTATCCTCCCTTTCAAACTCAGATCTGTTGACCATTCGTGCAAGATAAGTCAAATCTGCATCCGAATAGTCAACAGCCAGTGGTCTTGGTTGTCCAGGTATTTCCTCAAACGAGAAATAATCTAAACGTGGTGCCGTTTCATTACCTGATTCAACATTTACATTTTCTGTTTCAGGGGGAGTTACATTTGGTCTTTCCCTATCACCTATCTCCCCCGAAACGACCACTTGTGACTCCAAAAGAACAACCCTAGACCTAAGCTCCGCATTATCTTTTTCAACAGCTTCAACTCTTGTAGCTTGAACTTGGATGACGTCAGCTTGAGCATCCAGGGTATGTTGCATGGTATCCAGCCTTTGTATCAGTTCTTGGATAACCGAGGGATGCGGTTTTACAGGGGTAGCAACCCGCGGTGTATCCAGAGGCGTGGAAGAGGAAGAGACCAGACGAGCTGCCTTAGATTTCTTTGGCGGTGGAGGTACAAACTCGTCAGAATCTTCAGAAGAGTCACGTACCCGCTTATCCTTCTGCGGTACGTGCTTCTTGCCGGCAGCTATTCTTCTCTGTATTCTTAAATATCTCCGAGAGTTAGTGCGCCTGATATGTTCAATTTCGCGAGGTGGCGGAACTAAACCCTCAGAGTCACTGTCAGTGAATCCGCCTGCAGGCTCAGGCTCAGAAGAATCGGAGTCAGTGGACCCCTCAGAAGTTTCAATGTTGTCATGTGAGGTATGTACTTGACCCTGCACATCAACATCGACAAAAATACCCTCCAAAGGGTCTTCCGCAGCTTGTACGGGAACATCGGCAAGATTTTCCAAAACTGGTGGAGGAGCAACGGGATCAAGATATCCCTCGTTCGCCGGCGGCTGATAATTCGGGTCAACGATATGACCGAAAAGAGGGGTATCAGGGGAAATCGGAACCCCTTTGCCATTTGAGCTCATTACCCCAAAGATCCGATTGGACATCGGGGTTTGACGATAAACACGGGTGGCATCAGTTGCCAGACCCGGGAGCTCTCGATTGATCAATAATTGAATAAACCGAGGGTACATGTACCAACGGTTGTCGCCAAGCTGTGCATTGTCGACCATAGCCCTGAAGATATAACCAGAGTAGTTATAGGGCTTGTTGTAGATAAGGGCGAGCATTGCAGAGACTGTGCGAAAGCTAGCACCATCGTACCCAGCTTTGCGATTGGAGAGGCACAAGATAAAAATGTGCATAAGCCACCTCCAGACACGCGTCAGATTTCCCTTGCGATACTGATCCGAATGTGGACCAGCATATCCCATACGCGTCATCGCCCCAACGATAAACTCATTTGAGAAGAGAATCGGCATATCAGCAGTATCGTTGAATCGAAGTACATCTCTGATAAGTTGTTAAGAGATAATGACTTCGCGTCCGTGCACCGTTGAAATAAGGCGGGTATGCTCCAGTGCGGAATTTACAGATGCATTCCTCCAGAATTGCCCGACGTGATCACGATAAATAGTATCGGACGCCGCGATTGCCGTAAGAATTCGCGAACGGCGCAGGAAGGCAATCAAAGGTCTGAAGGGCGCAGACGACTCCTTAGAATCATCCAAGAAAGCCATAATATTGTGACGATTGTCACATTTAAGATCAAACTGCGCGAAGTCTTCCATATCTGCAAAATTAACACAAAACACAAATCTCGAAAACAGTTAGTGATTTTAATGAAAACGGACCAGAAAAATAAGTTAGAAAACAAAACTGGGCCCAATATCACAAACTGTTTTGGGCCTGGCCCAATTCAATTTTGGTTTAGGCGATATTGAACATAATATCGCTTAAATTGAAATTCAATTTAGAATAATATCGCTTAGATTTTGCAATTTTTGGAAATTAATCCAATTTTAGCGACATTTACACAATATCGCCCCACAATATCGCACTCATACGGCACAAAACCCTAGGTTCGAAAAATGGCATGAACGGATGATCCAAGGGTTAGAACTTATCACATAGGCAATGAGCAATACAAAAATACTTTCTAAATAGGTTTTAACTACAGTTCAATCGAGAAATACATGAAATTCGAAATGGATACTAAACCCGAATTGAAACTAGCCAAACAAGCATCAACAATAAAAAAGAAAAACGTTAGAAGCATACCTATTGATGAGATAAACAAGGGTGATCAACAAGAAGTGAGTAGATTGAAGTATGGATCGAAAATACGAAACAAAAAAATGACAGAATTTGCAATATCGCGAAATCGCCCACAATATCGCACTCAATATCGCACTCAATATCGCTTGATTTAGAAAACGTATTGAAATCAGGAGTGCACTGTAGTATATATAGGGCTTCCTGATTTTGCGACATCGGAAGCGATATTAACAATATCGCATGAATTCAAACAAACTAGGCGATATAGCAATATCGCAGACAATATCGCCTAAAATGAAATTGAAATAGCGATATTGAAGCCAATATCGCTATTTAATCAATTTCAAAAGGTAATATCGCTTGCAATATCGCATGATCTCAATTTCAAACAATGAATTTTGACAAAATTAAACTAATTTAATTAAAAATAGAACAAAATTAACATAAAAATAAAAAGAATAATTAAATTGAATTTAATTTTGGGGACAATATTAAGTGGGCTGATCTAGGAATCATATTAAGATAACAAAATTGAACCATAAATTTTATAATTTTAATTTGATTATCAGTATATTGATCCAACTTTAAATTTATTTAGTTTTGCAAAACATATCTTGATTGTACTTTGCAACAAAATGATTATTGGTATTGTTTATCCACTTAAGCATAAAGCAAATGCATTTTTGAGCTAAGGTATTTATTGTGCAAGTGAATAATGTCATAAAGATTTATCAGAGACATACACCTAGTATCAAAACATGATCTTTAAGCTTTTATAACTTAGAGATAATATACAAGGGGAACATTTTTAAGAATCAAGGCAGCGGTGACAGGTCTGTGTAAGTTCACAACAAAGCGACTTATCTTGATTCAAGGTTAAAAGCAAAACCAAACTTAGGTCAAACCTTTGGCGACCAGATTATGTATCTTTGATTTTATAAGATATTTAAAGTTCATTGACTTTAGTTTGCTTAAAGTTTAGAAAATATACATGCTGAGACCAGGTCTGTATTTTCATACAACAAAGGAACACAGTAGTATAGAGCCCCAAATGTATTTCATATAAAATCTCAGTTTAATAAAAGAAAGTCAAGATGATATTTTGGTATTAAGACTGAAAGTCATACATCTCATGATAAACACCAGATGATATTAATCACAATTTTAATGGTTTTTGTTAATAGCTCAAAAATGTATAAGTTATGTCTACCAATACATCATATAATGATGTTAAAACTTTCAAGGATATGAGAAACATAAACTAAATAAACCTACTGATAAATCAAGGATAAAACTTAAAATTTTAAAGTTCAAGCATGCATCCTAATGTACGATCATTTCCCTAGTTGTTTTCAGACACAACTTAACGTCCAAATGTTGCAATCTTGCATTTCTTAAATGTTAAAGAACATTAAGAATGGCTATTGCGTAAACTCCTTTTTTTTTTTTTTTTTTTTTAAAAAAAAAAAAAACAAAGAACATAAAACTTTAACTAAGCATCATTTGTCACAATCTACTGTTTTAATCGAATGAAGTGTAAGCCTATCATTTCAATCAATTGGTCAAACCTAGTTCTAGAGAAGGCCTTGGTAAACAAATCAGCTTTTTGTCTATCAGTTTCTATTTGAACAAGGTTTATCAAATGCTTTTCAAAGCAATCCCGTATAAAATGAAACCTAATCTCTATGTGTTTGGTTTTAGAGTGTTGTACGGGATTTTTAGTGATACAGATAGCAGCATTATTATCAATAAATAAAGGAGTCATGGTTAAGAGTAAACCGTAGTCACGAAGTTGGTGTTGTATCCACAGAATTTGTGAGCAACAACTAGCAGCTGCTACATATTCAGCTTCCGCTGTGGAAGTTGAGACTGTAGTCTGCTTCTTGCATTGCCAAGAAACAAGACGTGAGCCTAGAAACTGGCATCCTCCAGACGTAGACTTCTTGTCTAAACTGCAGCCACCATAATCACTGTCTGAGAAAGCTGTGAGAGAAAATGTCTTCTCTGTTGGATACAATAGACCTAGAGTAGGTCTATTCTTGAGATATCCGAAAATCCGTCTGACCGCCTTCAGATGTGAAAGCATGGGTTTGGACTGATATCTTGAACATAAGGAGACAGCAAAAACTATATCAGGTCGGGATGCAGTAAGATACATTAAAGATCCAATCATCGACCGATATAACTTTGCATCACAAAGTTCCTCATCTTCATCTGGTCCAAGATTGTGGTTTATAGGAATAGGAGTCCCATACTCTCCACAATCATGCAAATCATATCGTGTTAACATATCGTTAACATACTTAGATTGATGAATGTAGATTCCCTTTGAGGATTGATCAACCTGAACCCCAAGAAAGAACTTCAACTCCCCCATCGCACTCATTTCGAATTCCGATTTCATAATCGCTTCAAAGTGACGACATAAGGATTCATCAGTTGAACCAAAGATTATGTCATTCACATAAACTTGAACTAGCAATTGACTTTTGCCAGTTCTCTTGATGAATAAAGTGCTGTCGATGGTACCACGCTCAAATCCATTCTTAATAAGGTGCGTTGCCAACCTTTCATACCATGCACGCGGAGCTTGATGAAGACCATAAAGAGCCTTATCAAGCTTGCACACAAAGTCTGGATGGTTAGAATCTTCAAAACCGGGAGGCTGTCGAACATATATTTCTTCAGCCACCTTTCCATATAGGAACGCACTCTTTACGTCTAACTGATAGACGCGAAACCCCTTAAAAGTGGCGTAGGCTAGGAATATACGAATAGATTCCATCCTGGCAACAGGTGCAAAGACTTCATCATAATCCAAACCTTCTTGTTGTGTATACCCTTGCACAACAAGCCTAGCCTTATTGCGAATGACCACTCCCCTATCATCACGCTTAACACGAAACACCCAACGAGTTCCAATTGGGTGTACACCTTTGGGAAGTGGCACTAAATCCCAAACCTGCAGCTTCACGAATTGTTGCAACTCCTCTTGCATAGCAGCAACCCAATGTGAATCCTTTAGAGCCTGATCTATCTTTGATGGCTCCATTTGGGATAAGAAGCATTCTTCAACATCAGCTTTTAAACACTCAAGATCATCAGAATTTGATGGATCTTCAGAGGAGACATCTGCATCCAGATCTCCAATCACTGCTGATGAGCTTCTTGTCTTAATACCTGAATCCAGATCTCCAATAATATTCTCAATAGGATGATTCTTGTGAATCCGAGAGATGGGTATTGGATCAGGTGTGAGGTTTGTTTCCAAATTGTTTAGCTCAACCTCTTGAGCGATAGGATCTTCTTCAAAATTAGGAAGAGAGGCGTTCATATCATCAACACCAGCAGGAGAAGCTTCAGGCGGTTGATTATCAGAAGAACTCTCAGGAACAGCCGAAGGAGAAGATTGGTGAGGTTGAATAGTATCCGGAGTCACACTGGAAGAAGGTGTATATGAAGAGTTATCAGGACTAAGATGTAACCCATGAAGAAGAGTTACAACTTGGTCCACTTCAACTAATTTAGGAAGGTTGAATGAGTTGAACAAATGATCATATTCAAACAACCAATCCGGACCTTTTCCTTTAGGAGACTCCGTATACTTTAAGCATTTTACCTCAAAATGTTCTTCAATCTTCCCAGTATCCTTGTTGAAGACCCTCTTGTTAGGAGAGTTAATCGAGAAACCTAGAAACAAGCCATCAAACGCTTTTTCACTGAATTTTGAAACCTTATCCTTTGTTATCATAATGGAGCAAGGACATCCAAAAGGTTCCAAAAATTTAAGGTTTGGTTTCCGGTTATTAAATAACTCATAACAAGTTTTGTTTCTTTTCTTGTTCATCAGTACACGGTTGAGAACATAACATGCCGTGTTTACTGCCTCTGCCCAGAAGGTGATTGGCAGATGAGAATCCGACAGCATAGTGCGAGCAGTTTCAATTATTGTTCTATTCTTTCTCTCAGCAACCCCATTTTGCTGTGGAGTTCTTGCTGCACTAAACTGATGAACAATCCCTTTACGTAGACAGTATAGTTCAAGACATTTATTCTTGAATTCCGTTCCATTGTCACTACGTATCCTTTTAATTTTCAAACTGCACAGGTTCTCAAGACGATCGAAAAAGTAGGTCAGAAGATCTGATGTCTCATCCTTTGTACGCAAAAAGAAGACCCATGAGAAGCGAGAGTAATCATCTGTTATGACCAGACAATACGACTTACCCCCAATACTCTTCGTGCTAACGGGTCCAAACAAATCCATATGAAGTAATTCCAAAGGTGCTTTAATGGAATTAACTTGTTTGGATTTGTGAAACTTTTTGTGCTGTTTACCCTTTAAACAGGACACACAATCATCCTCCAAAGCAAAGGTTTGCTTAGGAATACCCTCAACAAGATTGTGTTTCACCAGATAATTCATTTTCCTAAAATGAATATGACCCATCCTCCTGTGCCACAACAATGAATCCTTCGAAGAGGCCTTGGTTAGAAGACAGGTGTGTTCCTCAGCTTCCACTGTCCTCATGTCCAAAATGTAAGAGTTCTTCACTCTCGGTGCTCTAATCAAGATCCATTCCTCGGGAATCACAAATCCCGGCTTCAAAATTAAACATTCCAAATCTGTAAACGCAGCAGTGAACTTCTTGTCGCAAACTTGAGAGACGCTTATCAAATTGTGATTCAGCTCCTCGACAAAATTTACATCCTCAAAGCTCACTAGTCCATTTGTAAGAGTTCCAACTCCTGTAATGGTACCTCCAGAATCACCAGCAAAGGCAACATGTCCCCCATTGAAAGGTTTAACATCAGAAAGAAGGGAGATATTGCCTGTCATGTGTCGCGAACAGCCACTATCAACGTACCACTTGCTATTTTGACCTGTTGACTGTCACAACACAAATAAAAGGAATGTTAGTTTGAAATGGAGACCCAAGCCTTGATAGACTTGGGTAGTCCTGAGGCTTCATCAACTATTATCACATCAGTTAACACTTTATTTTTTAGTAAATCATTATCATTTACTGATGTGATAGGTTTAGATGACTCAATATTCCCTATACTTTTCTTTGTCCAAACCCTTTTTGATAACGCTGGTTGCTTGTTAATAACTTCAACCTTTCGAATTACCTTTTGAGTAGGTATAACGTTATTAACTTTTAAAATTGGAACATCACGAAATAATCCAGTTTGCTTTCTATTTTTTGTATGATGTAGATCTTTTCGTGATGCCCATTTTTTAGCAAGCATTGGACATTGATTTATGAGATGACCTTGCTTCTTACAGTAGAAGCATGATCGTTTTTCTTGAAAAGTACGATCCGAGACAGATAGTGGTTTTGGTGAAAACGAAACCGCACGAGGTTTACTCTCAGATACTTTTACTACACATGAGCACTTATGTGAACATGTTGGAGTAAAAGCTTTTACTTTTGAAATAATCTTTGGAGAAGGATTTTTGATTATAGCTTTATCATTATGAGAGTTCTCCTGGATTACTGGTTTCCTTTTAGAGCTTATTTCATCTTTATCTTCATTAGTAAATATGAAAGTTTCAGGTCTGAAATTATTCTTTTTAACTTTCTGAGTAACCTCATGAGTTACATCTTCTACCTCAACCACTTCTTCAACATTTGTTGAAGACACAAACTTGACAGTCTCAAGTTTAGGCTTAATACGCTCAGTTTTTTTTGAAATCACTCCTTTAAGTGATTTAGTCTGCTTGTGATCAACAGCCTTAAGAGTTTTGGGTTGATCATTACTGTTAACACTAACTGGCTTAACAACAGAATCAGTTTCCTTTTTAAAAACAGAAGGAACATAGTCTTTGATTTCATCCTGACAGAGAATAGGCTGATTCAAATTTGAAGGAGGAGGTTGATTATGATAACCAATTCCTGTCTTGCTCTTTGTATCAGTTCGCTGATTTTGCAGGATATCAGCAAAGACCATACTAGAAGTTGATATATTAGCAAGCTTACGTTTTAAATCAACATTGTCAGCCTGAGTTTCAGCAAGTTCCTTTTTAAGATGAGCAATCAGTTTAAGATAACTATCAATTTCATCTTGTTTATTATAAATCATAGCTTTTAACTCTTTCTTTTCTTCAATCATAGTTGTTTGATTGACTCCAAAGACTTTTTCATTTTGTTTCAAAACGTTGTTTGCTTCAATGAGTTTAGTTAAATCTGTATTTAACCTATCATTTTCTACAATGAGCCTGTTGTTTTTGCCAGTTAACTTTAGACAGTTTTCACAGAAGAAGGAATCACATTCTACCTCATTTTGAATACCCGCCATAAGAGCTAGGTTTTCTTGATCATCCATGGCAGAAAAATCATAAGCAGCTTCCTCTTCTAACAAAATAGCAGCCTTAGCTACTTCGGTGTCCTTCTTATATGGAGAAGGCTTAGTAAAACCCGAAGGTGGTTGTCTAGCCTTCTCACATTCTCTAGCAAAGTGCCCAAGATTTTGGCACCTATAACATCTGATCTTGGATTTGTCAAAACCCATGCTGGTTTTGTCAGACACATCTTCAAGAGATCTCTTACCCGTTCGTCTTAGATAAGTCTTAGTCCTTCGTGTCAGCATGGCCATGTTCCAACGCAGATCCACTCTTTCTAATTCATCGGGATCCACTTGAGCAAAATCCTCATCGGTAAGATCCACCGAGCTAATTTTCTTAGAGAGAAAATCATCATAGGATGAGAGAAAAGCATTAAATATTACTGCATGCTCATTCTGAGAAGCAGTTGCTGAAGACGACGACTGAGTTGGAAACGACGAAAATGTTCCAGTTGACTGATTTCCGGAAGTATAAGTCATTTTCGTTCCAGAAGTAGATGGCCCCGATAGAAGTGCGGTACTTCCATAGCCAAAGTTGCTATTGTCAGATACCAGAGAGCCTGACCGTGTGCTTTTCTTCTGAATGTCTAAAGCACAGGTTTCCAATTTTCCAATAAGCTGATCCAGAGACATAGCAAGAACATCTGGATCATTCTCCATCATCAAAACTCTTGTTTCCCAATGAGGAGGTAGAGCATTTAGCAACTTCTTGTTGACCTCTATAGTACTGAACTTATAACCACCTTCAGTTAATTCATTGACAAGACGTGAGTATCTACAGAAAAGATCCTTCACAGTCTCGTTCTTCAGAATATCAAACAGATCATACTATTTCTTCACGAGCTCTAGTTTACTCTGTTTGTACTCAGTGGTACCTCCACATCGTTCAGCTATCCCGTTCCATAGATCATAAGCTATGTCATGTTGTTTAAACATCTTCATAGCATCAGCAGGTAAGGCCATGGTGATAGCCGAGTGAGCCTTTCGTTCACATTCCCATGCCTTACGTTCCTCTACAGACATAGAACGAATAGGCTTTGGTGGAGGAATACCAACATGCTCTCCACTTGCAACTGGTCTCACATATCTCTCTAGTAATGATATTTCCATTTCCGGATCAGTAAACGCAACAAACGACAAAAAACGACCTCTCCATTCAGAGTACTCCATTCCGGGAGCAAAGAATGGAGGTTTATTTGCACTACCTACTTCAGCATTATGTTTTAACATTGCATTGACTGCTTGCAAAGTAGACATCTTAGAATGTATTAAAATTGATTAACTTTTGTAAAATAGTGAGAAATAACTTAACACTCTAAAGCGATATTGACAATGTCGCTTAAATCAAACCGATAAATGAGCGATATTGTTGATATCGCTATTAATATCGCTAGTTAAAGCAAAAGACAAAGTCAAACGAAAATAGGCGATATCACAGGCGATATTTCACTAATATCGCACAAATCAACTATGCGATATTGGGTTAATATCGCTAAAATCAATTAGGCGATATTGAACTAATATCGCTTAATGATATCGCTCAAATTAATGAGTAATGTCGCTTCCAATGTCGCAGTAACCCTAATGGCGATATTGAGTTCCAATATCGCTAAAACGGCTGTAAACCCTAAAAACACAACTTTCGAAGATCAAAACAAGTTTTAGGATTGAAACCAACGAACAATGATCCAGAAACTAAAATAAAAGTAATAAAAGATTAGTTTAACACTTAAAATACTCAAATGAACAGAAAAACTATTTTTTTTTTTTTAAAATTAAACGTTATCGAATATTGATTCAAATCAAATAATCCAATGATTGAATGGCTCTGATACCAATTGTAGGATCCCAGAAGGGCTGACCTTACACACTGAATCAATATTACACAATCTAAAGCGCGGAATTCAATAGATTATGCTTGAACGTTTAATAGACAAATGTAAAACAAAACACAAGAATTGCCTTAACACATAAATGAGTTGCTATTACTTGATCACGAAAATCACAGAGGCTACAGAGATTATCTGATGTCAAAAGCCGAAAATAGCAAAAACTATTGACAAATGAAACCCTAAACAAATTTATATAATTATCTATTTTAGGCAACTAGGCGATATTGACAATATCGCTTGAGCGATATTGACAATATCGCATGAATCAGAAGTTGACCTAAATAATTACAACTCGAAACTTAGACCAAGTGACAGACACACTAAATGCACCAACATTATGATATGCTACTGCATTCATTAAACGAAGGAGAGACGATTCCTATACACACACATGATGCTACTAGGGCTCAAATAGGAATGACTGAGTTGAATCAACTTCAGAAATCACAGAAGAATGCACACAAAGAGATGAAATCTTTCATTCTTCAGGGTCTCACAAATGACATATATGTTCAAGTTGATAGCTACAAGATTGCTAAAGAGATGTGGGATGCCATTGCTAGACAACAGCAAGGATCCAAAAGAGGTCAATAAACTAAGATGACTCATTGTCTTCAGGCCTATGAGGGATTCAAGGCAAAGACTGGAGAACAACTGGAAGCTACCTACAACAGATTCTGTTTACTGTTGAATGAAGTTCGGAAGAATAAGTTTGTAAAGCAGAACTTGGAGATTAACATCAAATTCTTGAACAACCTGCTACCAGAATGGATACAATATTCGAGCAATATCATTCAGAATCGGGATCTAACTTCTATTGATATTCATGATGTTTATGAGATTTTAAATCACAATCAAGATGAAGTGAATGAAAATGTTGGTGCTGAGGCAAAGGAGAAGGTTGATCCATTGGCTCTAATTGCCGAAAGGACTTACTCTCGTTCTCAAAAAGTGGTGAAAGAGCATAAATACCAATCTGATTCAGATGAAGAGGGTGTGGGAGTGATGAGGAGTACAAAGAGCTAATGAAACTGTTGAACATATTCAAGCAAATCTTATGATGATTCAATGAGAATTGAGAGAGTTTCCTTTGAATGTGTTTTTCTATTAAGTGTATAATGAATGGGAAACTTACAAATGATGAACCCTAACTAGCTATTTATACTAATAGGCTAGTCACATGCTTAATTACAATAACAAAGGTTTACAATCTAAAATTTTATTTCTAACAATCTCCCCCTGATTGTAAACTTTGCTTGGATTGTCTTCAATTCAGATATGTATCTTTTAAGCTTGAACTCGAGATTTTTTTATAAGCTGAAAACCACGTTGAAGCCCATTTTTGGCTATTTTGCCTCAGCTTTTATCTTTGAAGATAACTCTCGAAGATAAACTTGAAGACAAATCATTTTCTTGATCTTCAACGACAACTTATAATCTTGAATGTGTTGTTGGAATATTTCTCTTGAAAGCTCACTCTTTGAAAGCACATTTTCTTTATCTTAATCCTGAAAGTATATTCCACTTGTTTGTTGCCGATGAATCCTCTTTTGTGTATTTGATTTTAATGTATGAAAGATTTATGGTTTTGTCTTTGCAATCTTGGTCTTTCATTAATTCTCTGGAAGCTTCTCTTCTATTGCTCCCCCTCAATTGAATATTGATCTCTTGGAGCTATCACTTTCTAATTGTACCATTTTCGACTTGCTCCCCCTCAAATCAATAATCTTTTCATATTTTGAAGCCTTTTCAACTTCTAATTCAAACCTTTTCATATTTTGACTTGCTCCTCAATATTGATCTTGAATTCTTTTGCAGTCTTGAGAATCTTGTAATCTCTGCCTTTTTATTTGAGAAGTCTTTTATCTTCTAACTCTTGTACTTGTATGTTTTTGACATGGAGAATTTAGAACTTTCTTTTGAGTTCTAGCTTTCTCTTTCCTCTTTAATCATTTCTTTACATACGATTTGTTGACTTTGAACTTCTTCTCTTGTGTACTCTTTCCTTTTAAACTTCTTTGAGATAAATTGTCAGCAGTCTTCTCTCTATTTTGAACTTTCTTTTGACTTTATTTCTTGACTCTTAACTCTAGTTCTAGCTCCCCCTTAAATGTATATCTGAACTTCTGGAGCTTTTGACCTTTAGCTTTAACAGAATTTCTAACTTTATTTCTTTTCTTTTCAGTGCACTTGAGCTTGTAACTTCAATCATTCTTTTCTCCTCCTTCATGATGATTCTGATACATCGTAAACATCATGAATTCCGTTGAATGTTGTATCTTCAAATAAGCATCATATTGAAAATCAATTATCTCGGGATAGTGATGCGGAAAATGATAGTAAACTTAGACCCTCTCACTAACCCTCTCACTTAGACCTTACATACCCTCGCATCCTAAAATTTTGGAAGGTGGCTCCTGTGGTAGATCCATCCGGCTCTGGTGGATCATAGGAGATATTTGAAATCTATAACACTCGGTGCAGATTGCAGCTTTTGCCAACAATTGATCATGCATTGATCATTGTATCACAATGTTGTGATATGTGAACTTCGTCGGTTTGATGTATCAATAAAATTTCCTGCACCGAAAAATATTTAAAATCTTCCAAAGTGTTTGATAAAGACAAGTAGTTTTAACACTTGGAAGTTTTTATTTTGTACGAGCTCCCCCTCAAATATAACATACATTTCTTAAAAGAAAGTATAATAAGAGCTCGATCTTTTTCAATTAAAACGGGTTTGAACTGAAATGTTCATAAACCATTTTCATTTGAAAAACGAGTTATGAACCGATTTGTTCATAAGTCACCGAGTCTTTTAATCCGAGTTATGAACTGAGTTGTTCATAAGTCATATCTCTTTAAAACCGAGTTATGAACTAAGTTGTTCATAAGTCATTGATTGGAAATTTAGACAACAACTTTTGGAACCCATTTAAGCACAGTACCAATGGGTTTTGAGAATTTGGGAAACCATTTATAAGTTGTGTCTATTTGATTTAAAGACGTTGAATTCCATTTGGAATTGAAACTCGCTGTTTCATTTCGAAATAAGTTTCGTGGAATCAACGGTGAGTGAATTCTTTTGGAAGCAGGGGATACAAAATCATTCATTCTTTGCACCGAATAAGAAACGTTTTGTGGTGCAAGTGCAAACATTTTCGATTTTGAATAGTTGAATGACTTTGTTTGGGAAGTTTTCTTAGAATCACATTGTTTCGGTTTCCAAACTTTGGTTCTCTTGGGCAATTGAGAAACCGATTTGCATGAAAATTTAAAACCATCAGAATGATGAAAATTCGTTTGAGTAAATGTTCCAGGTGAATGTGATTTCTTACAATAACCCTTATTCTTTTGCAAAGAATAATTTGTAAACTGAAAAATCCTTTTTGAAAGTGGTTTGAAAGACTTATCCGTGTAAGTCTTCACTGGAACATTCACTTTAGGTTTCAAACTATTTTCTTCATTGAAAGCTTTCTTTTGGTCAAACTCTTTTCCTAAGTTCTTCTCCAATTCAAGTTCATGGGTAGATTTTGATAATGATGCTGAACTAGATGAAGATGAAGTACTTTGGAGCTGTTCAATAGCTTGTAAGAGAGTTGTTCGTTCTTGATCAAAATTTAGTTGTAGAGTGGTTATTTGTTTTTCAAGATCAAAAATTTTATTTTCCAAAATTAAATTTGGAACATAAAGTTTTGTTTTAACCACTTGTTCCATAGCCTCATATTGATCAATAACAGGTGTTGAACAACTTGGAAAATAATCCTCAGAAAGTGGTATTTTCCTTGTGCCATAACTCGCATTTAACTCTCTATAATTGAACGAAAATTGTGCATTTTTAGCTTTAGCTCTATTAAAGTTCTCAATGACTTCTTCTTCATTAGTTGTTTTTACAAAAGACATTTTTAAAATACTTCCCATGTGACCATAGTTATACAAGGTAGGTACTTTAGAAATAGCCTTTTGTAAATAGCATGGATTTTCAAAACCTAATCCTTCTCTTGGATTATAGAATTTGATATCCTTAGGTTTGTTGAGAAAAATGGTTTGATCTGTTTGACCACGTTTTAACAAAGCATCTTCAAGTTCTTTCAACTTGCTAAAAACTCTCTTATTCTCTGCAATTGCATGAGCATGTTGTTTAGTAGCAAGTTTTCCAACTCGTTCGGATTTCTCAAGTTTAGAAGATATCTGAAAGAATTCTTTGTGAAAAGATTTCTTTTCAATTTCAAGTTTTTCATACATATCTTTGTAATCTTCCATGTGAGTTCTCAAAATTAATTTTTCACGAGTCACAGTTTGTATGACATTAAGGTTAGTTGCCAGTTTATTTGCAAGTACATTAACCTTTTCTTTTTCTGAGTTTAATTGGTTTTGACACTCAGTTAGAACTTTAGAATGTACCTCATATTGTGTCTCCATTTGAGTTTCAAGAAGCTTGACTTGATGCAAAGCATTTGACCTTTCAGCTGATAGCTTTAGTACTTGATCATGTTCTTCCCAATACTTCTCTTCCCAATTTTCCATAACCGCTTTCTCGGCTTCCTTTTTCTCATAATATTCAGAAGTTTTCTGAACACTTGCTGTTGCACTCTCTTTCTTTGATTTTGATTTAGAATGCATCCTTTTGTAGAGACCTTGTAAATGCTCACACTCTTTGAATAGTGCGGTGGTTTCTTCATCATATTCGCTCTCAATCCCGTCTCCCGACATCATAAAAAATCGTTGCTTGAATGGATCTTTTGAAGATTAAAGATTTTGAAGTGTTTAAACTATTGATAAGTTTACAAAAGTATATGAACGCGACACTACTTATAAAATTGCAGAGATAAAGTCTCAGCTAAAGTCTCATCAATAAAGTCTCAGCTAAAGTCTCATGAATAAAGTCTCAGCTAAAGTCGCATGAATAAAGTCTCAGCTAAAGTCTCAGAAATAAAGTCTCGGGATAAAGTCGCGTGATAAGTCTCGGGATAAAGTCGCGGGATAAAGTCTCAGAGATAAAGTCGCGGGATAAAGTCGAGGGATAAAGTCTCATAGGCTGTTCTTCAGACCGTGAAGAACAGAAATTTGAGCTTGAATCAAATCTTGAAATTGAAACTTGTAGTTGATTCTTATATGATCTTTAACACTAGTAGAACACTTTGATCGGATGAATTGATCAGATTCAATCTCAAACACCTTCTATTTGAATTTAACCGCCATTTTCAAGTTTGAATCAATTTTTGAGGAATTGTATGATTTAACCGTGAATTGTTGTTCCTTTATGTTGTAGATCACTATTAGAAGCTTCGTTGATGCTTTAATTGTACAGAAACACACGATTTAATCGAATTTGATCAATAATCCGAATCTAACTCTAAGAATACCCATTTTGACTTTTTCTTCAAATTGGATGATCTTTAGCTGTAATTTGATGAAATTGATACTTGATACTTGTTCCTTGATCACTAAGCTTCAATTCTATCAGATTACTTTCACTAAAACACAATCAAATCTACGAATTTGATCTTTAAAGTAACGAATTTTGACTTTTGTTGACTTTTCTGTTGACTTTTTCTTGATGATTTCTTGATTAAAAACTTCAAATCTTCAATCACACAAGCTCTGATACCAATTGTTGAACATATTCAAGCAAATCTTATGATGATTCAATGAGAATTGAGAGAGTTTCCTTTGAATGTGTTTTTCTATTAAGTGTATAATGAATGGGAACTTACAAATGATGAACCCTAACTAGCTATTTATACTAATAGGCTAGTCACATGCTTAATTACAATAACAAAGGTTTACAATCTAAAATTTAATTTCTAACAGAAACAAATGGCTCTTATGACAAAGGCTATCAACAAGAAGTACTATAAAAAGCCTACTAGCAATCATCTACGTACTTCTTCATCATCCACTAAACGCCCAGAATACAAGAGTAGAAATGATGAGAACTACAAGGGTAAATTTGATGAGAAAAGAAGGGTTGAAAGACCACAAGGAGATGTAGAGAACAAATGCTACAATTGTGGTGGGTTTGGTCATTTTGCTAGGGATTGCAAGAAACCAAGGGTTCGTGATTCTGAGTACTATAAGGCTAAGATGCTGATGGCTAAGTAAAAGGAAGCTGGAAGGTGCTGTTAGCTGAGAATGATGCATGGTTGAACTTGACTGATTCAGAAGAAGAACATCTTGAAGTAAATATGGCTTTCATGGAAAATATCTCAAATGCATCCACAGAAGGAGAAGCAGAATCTGATTCTGAGGTACAAAATTCTAAAACCATGATCACAACCTTGCATGCTCTTAATCAAAGTTTAACTAAAAAGCTAAACTTAGAAAAAGATCATGTAAGTGAGCTTAGAACAGAATTAGAATGTAATTCTGATTTGATTAAAATGTTGACTCGGGATAAAATGGTTTTAAGAAACCATATGGAGGGTTATAAAACGAGTTCTGAAAAATATGAAAAAGAAAATATTTCTTTAAATCAAGAACTTCTTGGTTTTTTTTCAGAATGCAAAGCACTAAGAGAACATGTAAATTGTGTTCAACAACGATATGATTTAGTCAATCAAGAAAGGAATTCATGTTTAAGCAAATTCAAAGACCTTCAAGATAAACTGTTTAAGCGTGGTCAAACTGATCAAACAATCTTTCTAAATAAACCAAAGGATATCAGATTTTATAATGCAAGAGAAGGATTAGGTTTTGAAAATCCTTGCTATTTACAAAAGGCAATTTCTAAAGTACCTACCTTGTATGACTATGATAACATGGGAAGTATTTTAAAAATGTTCTTTGTAAAAACAACTAATGAAGAAGAAGTGATTGAGAACTTCAATAGAGCAAAGGCAGAAAACACACAATTTTCGTTTAATTATACTCAATTAAACGAAAGTTATGGTACACGAAAAATTCCTCTTTCTGATGATTATTTTCCAAGTAGTTCTACACCAGTAATTGATCAAAATGAAGTTATGGAATAAGTGGTTAAAACAAAAATTTATATTCCAAATTTAATTTTGGAAAACAAAATATTTGATCTTGAAAAAAAAATAACCACACTACAACTAAATTTTGATCAAGAACGAACAACTCTTTTACAATCTATTGAACTACTAAAAAACTCAGCTTCTTCATCTAGCTCAGTTTCAGTTTCAAAATCTTCTCTTGAAATTGATTTTGATAAACTCATGGAATCCGAGGAAGATTTGGAAACAACGTTTATGAAAAAGGTTGAACCACGTGTGAAACAATCTTTGAAACAAAACTTCTTAAAGCAAACAGTCTATGCTCCGATTTCTTCAAACAAGAGCATTCGATCAAATTTTTCAAATACTAATACTGGTGCTTTTCATGTTTCAGATCTAAAATCGACAAGTCATCATGTCAAATCCCGAAGTCAAACGTCTAAACAAGCTTTACATAGTTCTTATTCGTGTAACTACAATAATATCCATAGACATGGTTCATTGTATTCAAGGAATTCAAACATTTGTAATCCTACTTTGCGTTATTCTATAAATCATTACATGCATGTTAATGAATCTATGTTGAAAGATAGGATTGTAGCTAGACGAAATAATTACTATCTTCCTGCTAAACAACATCACTCAAGAACATGGGAATCAAAGGATTGGGATCAAAATCATTATCAATCAAAATGGATTCCAAAATCACAACTTTCAGGAACTACATGGATTTCTAAATCAACAAGAAAACCCAAACCAATCTATAAATGGGTCCCTAAAAAGAAACAATCCACCATTAACTGTATTAACCCTTACGAACTCGTTGCAAAATGGATTTCTAAGGTTATTTTAATGATTTGATTTTGCAGAAAATCTCGGTATGTGTTTGGTATCTTGATTCAGGATGTTCCAAACACATGACCGGAGATAAGTCCCTGCTAGTAAATTTTGTTGAGAAATTTATGGGGACCGTTCGATTTGGAAACAATCATTTTGCTGCAATAATGGGGGTTGGAGATTTAGTGGGGGGCAAAATCACAATAAAACGGGTGGCTTATGTTGAAGGGTTAGGTCACAATCTCTTTAGTATTGGTCAATTTTGTGACAAGGATTTAGAGGTTCTATTTCGTAGACGAAGTTGTTGTGTTCGAACTGAAGATGGACAAGAATTATTAACCGAAACTCGTGGCACAAACCTCTACACCATTGATCTAGATAGTGCACAACCCATGGGTGATGTATGTTTACTATCAAAAGCCTCTTCTCAACAACTATGGTTGTGGCACCGTCGGTTTTCTCATCTCAATGTTAATCAGATCAATAAACTCTCTCGTTCTGGTGTTGTTCATGGTCAACCTGAATTACAATATGATCAAGATCATTTTTGTAAATCATGCATACTAGGTAAATTGCATCATACATCACATAAATCCAAACCTACACCTAGTTAAGAATCGGTCCTTCATCTACTTCATATGGATTTATGTGGACCAATGCGCATTCAAACCATCAATGGCAAAAAGTACATTCTTGTAATCGCGGACGATTTTTCCCGTTACACATGGGTGTATTTCTTACAATCTAAATCTGACACACCAGAGACTCTCATCAACTTTCTCAAACAAACTCAAGTGAATCTGCAACTTCCTGTGCACTCAATCAGATCAGACAATGGCACGGAATTCAAAAATAAAACCTTATCTTCATATTTGGAATCGGTTGGCATTACTCATCAATATTCCGCTGCACGTACTCCACAACAAAATGGTGTCGTTGAACATCGAAATCGAACTCTTGTTGAAGCAGCTCGTACAATGCTCATATACTCTCAACTACCGCTATTCTTATGGGCAGAAGCTGTAAATACTGCATGTTTTACTCAAAACTGGTCAGTAATCCATACACGGTTCGGCAAGACACCTTATGAGATTATCAACAACCGTCCTCCAAATGTAAAGTTTTTCTGAATATTTGGATGTCCTTGCTATGTATTAAATGATCGTGAGGATTTAGGAAAGTTTTCACCAAAGAGTGACGAAGGAATTTTTATTGGTTATTCAAAGGATAAAGTTGCGTATCGGGTTTATAACAAGAGAACAAAGATCACTCTTCCAACGATGTGCAAATTGAATCACCAGAATCATCATCACCAGTTAGTTTATCATCTACTGAATTAATGCCAGAGATTTCACCGAATCCGCCAAATGTTTCCCCTGTTGCATTATCAAGTCCGATACCCTATGTTGATACTTCAAATACTCAGTTTGAATATTAACACCTACCGTTTGAGAGAAAATGGACCAAGTCTCATCCAAGTACTCAAATAATTGGAGATCCATCAGCTGGAGTTCAAACAAGGAAAGCTACTCAAAATGAATGTTTATATTCAAATTTTTTGAGCTCCATTGAACCAACAAGTGTTAAAGATACTCTACTTGATCATGATTGGATTAATGCCATGCAAGATGAGCTTAATCAATTTGAGCGTCTTAAAGTCTGGAGACTTATACCTAGACCACCTAGCAAATCAATTGTAGGTACCAAGTGGATTTTCAAAAACAAAAAGGATGAGAATGGGGTCATTATTCGGAATAAAGCTCGCCTAGTTGCAAAAGGGTACAGTCAACAAGAAGGGATTGATTATGAAGAAACATTTGCACCGGTTGCACGAATTGAAGCCATTCAGATCTTTCTGGCTTATGTTGCTCACAAGAATTTCACAGTCTCCCAAATGGATGTGAAAACAGCTTTTCTAAATGGCATTCTTAATGAAGAAGTATATGTGGGTCTACCAGACGGTTTTGTCGACTCAAAGCGACCAAATGATGTATACCGACTGGATAAAGCGCTATATGGATTAAAGCAAGCTCCACGAGCTTGGTACGATGTGTTATCCAAATTCCTTGTCCAATCCGGTTTCTCAAAGGGTACAATTGACACCACTCTTTTTATTAAGAAACAAAAAGATGATATCATATTAATTCAAATATATGTAGATGATATCATATTTGGATCCACTAATGCTAAATATTGCAAAAACTTTTCGGCATTAATGGTATCTAGATTTGAAATGAGCATGATGGGTGAAATGAATTTTTTCCTTGGGTTGCATGTTAAACAATTATCAAATGGCATTTTTATCAATCAACCCAAATATATTTTCGATCTTTTGAAAAAATTCCAAATGCTAGATTGTCAACCCATATCCCCACCCATGGAAGCTCGATCTAGATTAAATGTTGATACCACGGGTAAATCAGTAGATCAAACTTTATGTATTTAACTTCGAGCCGTCCAGATATCATGTATTCTACATGTGTTTGTGTTAGATATCAGGCAGCTCCAGAGGATTCACATCTTCAAGCAGTCAAACGAATTTTAAGATATCTTAAATATTCAATTGACTTGGGATTGTGGTATCCTAAGGTCACTGGTTTTGAACTAACAGCCTATTCATATGCAGATCATGCAGGTTGTAAACTGGATCGAAAAAGTACATCTGGTGGTGTACAATTTTTATAAGCTTGTGAGTTGGACTTCCAAAAAGCAAAACTGTGTTTCAACATCCACAGCTGAGGCAGAATATGTTGCAGCTGCTGTTTGTTGTTCACAAGTTTTGTGGATGAGATCACAACTTCTGGACTATGGTTTTAAATTTGAAAAGATACCAATCTATTGTGATTCTCAGAGTGCGATTGCTATTTCCTGCAATCTGGTCCAACACTCAAAAACAAAACACATAGATATTCGGTATCATTTTATAAAAGATCACATTGAAAAAGGGCATATCGAGTTATTTTTTGTCAAAACAGATTATCAATTGGCCGACTTATTCACTAAAACCTTTAGATGAAATACGATTTCACTTTTTGGTGTCTCAGTTAGGCATGCTTTCTCTTAAGCAATAATTTTTCAATTTCAACTCGAGATGCAAAATCCGGTCATATTTTGAGGGGGAGAATCAAAGAGTTGAAATATTTTGTATAAATGAGGCATAATGGTTTTTACTCAAATTCCGAGTAAAACCCGATCGTCAAAAGAAAAAGAGATTTTGTTTTTATAACTCACCTTCATATGTAATATTTTATAAATCTTATGCATATGTTAAGGGGAGTATTTTTCAAAATCCAAAACTTTCAAGTGTTCAAACCTATTTGCATGTTGCACAACACTTTGAAAGATTCTCAAAGACTTTTTGAGATTCCAAGGATTGATGGATAACCAAATCACCGTTTCAATCAAATTGCTTGGCAAAATGCTGTTTTCTATACTAAGAGCGATAGTTTAAAAACTACTTCTATAATCCTCCAGAGCCGGTTAGATTTACCAAAGGAGCCACTTTCCAAAATAGGATGAAGTTTAGGTCTTCAAATGAGGGAGGGTGAAATTACTAGTACAGAACAACATATTTTTTAAAACAAATGCCAACTGAGGGTGGAGTAGAAAAATTGAGTAAGGATTGAGTGAGGAGTGTGTGAAAGGGTTAAAAGAAAAAGAAAACCCTCACTAAACAAATAATCGGCGGTTAGCCACTTCTACTATCGGAAATCATGTGTTGATTTCTGGTATTGAAGGAGACATCATTGACCTAGTGATGCAATGCACATATACCCTCCTAACCACTCAAGAATTTCTTAACAAATTCTTGTTTTATTATTCTCACGGAGATTTTACACATAATCTATCGACAACTCTGTTGAAGTTTGTTGATATTGAAACAAGAGGACAGTCTGCTCCAGTCCCTGACATCATTAATGCACTTATCGAGTCTAGAGCCTGAAAAGAATATAATTTTAGGACACATGTGTATTATTACACTCTATGTCTAAGTGACATTATGCATATCTATGTGATATTGCTGGAATATTCATAGTGATACCTAAAATGGTATTCCACAATGATTGAATGGAAATCCTACCAATACTAACATCAAAGCCAACATTGATCGTAGGTCACTCAATTGAAACATTTAATTGATTCAATTGTTGTGCTAACTGGTAATCTATGAGATCCAAGAGTTATAGAATTTTCATAAATGTGTTTTCTGATTATACAATCAACTTTTCTGAGATTACATCAAATGAATCGTTGCTTACCTTTGGTTACTAAAACGAATGAGAAAAACACTCTTCCAAAAATGACATGTCCAAGATATTCATGTTATATCATAGTTACTATCAAGGAAGAATGACTAAAGTTACAAGCTCAAGTGCACTAAAAAGAAAAGAAATAAAGAAGAGATTCTGTCAAAGATAAAGGTTAAAAGCTCCAGAAGATCAAGATATACATTTAAGGGGGAGCTAGAGCAAGAATTGAGAGTCAAGAAATAAATTCAAATGAAATTTCAAAATAGAGCAAAGACTGCTGACAATCTATCTCAAAGAAGTTTAAAAGGAAAGATTACACAAGAGAAGACTTGAAAAGAGTCAAAACGTATGTGAAGAAAAGATCAAAGAGGAAAAGAGAAGACTAGAACTCAAAAGAAAGTTCTATTTCTATATGTCAAAGACATACAAACAAAAGATTCAAGACAAAAAGGTGAATCAAAGGAAATAGAAAGAAAGATCTTCAGAGACTTGAAAAGAATATTAGCTTCAAAAATGATATTCAAGAAAAACAAGATGCTAAATCCTAGGGGGGGGATTGTTAGATATAAAAATAGGATTTGCATTTGTATGTGTAAACTGGTCCTACGACACTAAGTGTGACACTAAGATAGTGTCGGAATATCACAAATGCGACTTTAAGAATAAAGTCGCAGTCTTTATTAAAGTCGCAGGAACAAAGTCGCAGTCACAAAGTCGCAGGTACGAAGTCAGTATGAATACAGAATATAGATTTTCATTTCAGAAGTTGTTGAAACAGAGAGAAATTATGTGTGCGTTTGTATATCATATTCAGAGAGAGATTGAGAGCTTGTAACTGATACTTAATAGCAATACATAATCATTTGATTACTCATTCATATACTTACATATACATACGTATACATACATTCGGTTTTCAATCAATTCACGTCCAAATCACTAGATTCGATCCAACAATTGGTATCAAAGCATTGGTTGAATGATTTGGAAGTGATTACACGGTTCAATTGCACGAATCAAGCTCAAATTCGAAGAAAATTGCAAAATGGGTATTTGAATGAAAATGGCGGTTAAATTCAAATAGAAGGAGTTTGAGAGTGAATCTGATCAATTCAACCGATCAAAGTATTCTACTAGTGTTGAGGATCATACAGGAATCAATTACAGGTTTAAATTTCAAGTTTTGATCTAAGCTCAGATTTGGTGAAGATGATGAACAGTACCTGCGAACTTATCAGCTTCTGCGACTTTACTTCCGCGACTTTAACTATAAGGTCGCATATTTGCTTCTGCGACTTTATCTCGGCGAACTAATTAGTAAGGTCGCATATCAAAGCCTAGAAATGACGAAATCTTTACCCATCAAACCGTCCAGATAAATAAGTTTACCCCGTAGATGCTGAAAAAGAACCATCCAGAGCAGAATTGAAAACATTATGGTTTAAAAAGGCTGAAAAGGAACCAGAGATAAAGTACAGGGGAGATATCAGGGTCAAGGGATCGGGCGATATGAATAAAGGCATCATAAGTTGGTTCTATGACAGTGAGCTCAAACTGTTCATAATTAAAAGATATGATGGAATACAGTACTTGAGAAACAAACTGAAGGTATTCAGCTCGTTGCTGAAAATTGAATTGAAGGAACTGGCCTGGATTGACTTGGTGAATCGTGGAAATAATCCTTACGCCTGGACTTTAGAAAGAATCGTTAGGTGTGAAGGAAGAGCGAATAAATTCATTGATTTAAAACCAAGGGCAGGTAAAAGAGTTCTTGACTTGACCAGGATTGATCCCACTACTAACAAGCCATGGATGAAGATGGTTTATAAACTAGTCAAGTGCTTGAAGAGGGTTCCATTGAAGAAGATGCCACAGGACGTTCTAGCAAACCTGAAATGGTGGTATGTTGATAGTGAAACTGCAGAGGCAGTAATGGAGGATAATGAAGAAAATGTGGTGCTGAGAGTGTACGACAGTTTACATCTGGTAAACTTGTCAAAGGATGATCTGATGAAGCTGCATGTCAACAAGATTCTCTATAGAGATAATTAGAGACACGAGGGCCGAAGATATCAAAAGGTTTTCAAAGTGTGTGTTGAGAAAGGGATCTGGGTTGGAAGTCATCAGAGCTGATCTGAAGATGCTCAGAAGACGAAGTAAAGACTGAAGACTAATAGAGTTATTGTCAAGGGGGAGTCTGTTGGTACATGTTTGTGACAACAGCTTCTATTATGTAATAGATTAGTTCTTGTAATAGTTTTTGATATTAATAAATGAATATTTTTTTATATGATTGTTTATTAATGTGTTAGAAATATACTTGTGTTATGTGTAAGTTCGTACGAACCTAGTCTGGTACGAATTTGGGAAGGTAAGTTCGTACGAACTTGTAAGTTCGTACGAACCTAGTTGCCTATAAATACAAAGTTCGAAATTATCATTTCTAAGCCTTTATACGAACTGAGATTAGTAGACTAAGTTCGTATGATTCAACATAGTTCGAATACATACGAAGTAAGTGTTTGTAAGTGATATAGACGTGTTTTAGACACTCGTATCGTTTCTTAGAGTATTCCGCACTCTAACAAGCGTTGTTACCCCGTTGGATCCGTTCAAGGGTGACCTACAATTGGTATCAGAGCATTAGAACTTAGCGTTTATGTTCAGGGTAAAGAAATCGAGTGTTACGAGAGTTTGAACCGTTAAAAGTGTGATTTCTTGCATCCAAACTTGTTTATTATCACTTTGGGTGTTGTAGTTCAAATTTGGTCGGTTGAAAGTCACTCAAAATAATGGATCTGAGATTGTGAGTTTGTTCAACAGCTTTCATTCGAACTTGTACGAAATTTGCTTTTTACTCAAACTTGTATGGCTGCATCGTACGAACTTACTTGAATCTAAGTTCGTACGAACCTACATTCGAACTTGTAAGTTCGAACAGTTTGAATTTCTTGTCAGTTAGTTCGTTTGACTTTGTTTGACCATTCGAACTTAGTGAATCTAAGTTCGTACGAACCTGTCCTCTTTGACTTTCTTTTACTTTACTAAAGGATGTCAAATCTCAACAAGATGATAGAAATGGATCACGAGGTTGGTAAGTCAGCCTCACCACCTAAACTTCTCAAAGGAAAAGACTACTTCTAGTGGAGGGATCGATTTGAATCGTTTGCGAGATTTCACGACATTCGTATGTGGTTGTGTATTAAGGATGGGTATGACACACCCACTTATGAATATGAAGGGAAAACTAAGTTTTGTACTTATTCTGAGATGAAGGATGAGGACAAGAAAATGTATGTGGCTGAAAATAAGGCCTTGTCTTCAATTACTATGTGTCTCCCACAAGAGATCAAACACACTTTTAAACATTACCAATTCGCGAAAGAGCTTTGGGAAGCGTTAGAAAAGAGGTTTGATGGAAACGATAAGATTAAGGAAAGTAGAGCTGACTTGTTGACTAAACAGTTCTACGTTTTCATGTGTATGAAAGGAGAGTCATTAGAGGAGATGATCACTAGATATTACCATCTGTTGACCGAATTGGATAACAACGGACTTTCATTCACTGAAACAGTTAGAAGCAACAAACTTCTAGAAGCGTTACCGTCAAAATGGGACATTTACACCTTGATGATCAAGGAAAGCAATGACTATAAAACGATGACGCTTGATGAGGTAATCGGAAAATTTCATGTTTATGACTTGAACATGCAGCGGAAAGAGACAAGATCCGATCAGGTTCAGGATCCAAGCGTTTACCACGGTAAACGGTCTGATTCCGTTGCGTCTACAAGTAATGGTGTCGCGGCCTTTTATACTGGTGAGGCTGAGACAGACTCGGCTATTAGAAATTCTGGTAGCAATGTCTGTTACATTGCCTCATCTGAAGACTCAGGGATTGATAGGAAACCAAAGCCTGGGACAACAAATGGTCTCAAATCAATGCCCATGAGTATGAAATCCGCTGAAGAGGAAGTAGCCCTGCTTGCCTCTATCATAGCTTCTCGTGAAAACTTCATCAAAGGTAAGATCACGGATCCCGAATTAATAAATGAGGATTATGATCAATTGGACCAAGATGACTTACAGGAGATCGACTTGCAGTGGCAAATGGCCATGATTGCAAGAAGAGCTCAACGATTAATGAACAGGACTGGGAGAAAGTTTGTGAGTAGCAAACTAGGATTTGACAAGTCCAAAGTTAAATGCTATAACTGTGATGGTTTTGGGCATTTTGCTAGGGAATGTCAAAGACCTAAGAGGGAACAAACTCCTAGTCATAATGAACAGAGACATTTCAGTCAAGGTTCCTCTGTTAACAAATAAAGCTAAGGAAGTAATCAGACTTCAAGAGCTCTAGTGGTTCAGTCTCAAGAAGGAGCATATGACTGGAGTTCTAAGTCTGAAGAGCCGCAAGCATTCATGGCCTCCATTAATGAATATAAGGAGGAAAGCAATGCGGGATCTGATTCAGAAAAGGAAACAACTACTGGGATATTGAGGTGCTAGCTGTTGAGACAAGAATCAAGTCACTGAAGTCAACTAAGGACATGAGCTCATAGGACTTCATTGCGTACATGGCAAATCTGGACGCTGAAAAGCAAAAGGTACTACTTAATCTCGATCTGGTAGTTAAAGCATGTGTCCTTTGTACTAACTTTCAGGAACAAGCTGAGAAGTTGGTAGAATCATCTGAAATGATAACATCTTAGCTCAAATCTTTAAAAGAAGAGAACATTATGTTGAAGCTCAGAAATTCAGAAATCTTAAACAAATCAAAATCTGAGAAAGCAGACATAAAAGTTTTAAAAGATAGGGTAAATGAGCTAAGTATAATGATGACTTAGCTCATGAACATATCTTAGAATTAACCAAACAATCTGCAGATAAAGAAAAGAAGTTGGCTGATGCTAAGGTTAGGATAGCGGACCTTAATAGAAATAACCTGGTGATCATAGAGGGATGGGTTACATAGAAAGCCCTCCTCCATTAATCACAATTACTCTTTTGTTGGACCGTTAAAGGACAGACCTTTCACAATGAATCAATATCAAATGCTAAAGCGCGGAATTCAATAGCAAAATCAAAGTACGTTAACAATTAAACTCAACACAATCAATCACAATAATATATTTAACAAACCAAACCAGATGTGATTTACAGATGAATGACCAGAGAGAATACCACAGGCTGCATAATTTCGTATTTCAGCAACAACAGATCTGAAACCCTAAACGAATTTATACTTGTCTAATCAGCCTGTTTAGCGATATTGTAATATCGCATATGCGATATTGTAATATCGCTTAAGCGATATTGCAATATCGCTAGTTCCAAAAACAAGACTAATTATTACAACTCGATAACCTAGACCAAGTGACAGACACTCTAAATGTACCAACAAACTCCCCTATGTCTGCAGCTTGGTCTTCAAAAATAATCTTCAGTTAAGTCTTCAATCAAACTCCTCTATGTCTTCAATATTTAGACACTCCCCCATTGAGATAGCATGGTCTTCATAATATTGATGTTCAGATTCATGTGACTGACACACCTTTTGCATACAATAAGATCTTCAAACTATATGACCATCTCTCAATCTTTAGCAGCTTCTCCAATATAATTTATCTTCACAGTCTTTGGAGAATAACCAACATCTTTTATATCTTCAATATTTAACTTTAACAAGATATGTGATATTGAATAAAACAACATAGAACTAAAATATTTTTGTAATTTTCTTTATAATTTAAAAGTAAAGAATACCAAAAAGAAAATAAATCGGGGATAAGATTGTAATATGTCTGCTTAAGGATCATATCAGGATATCATGCATTTATTAGGAAATAGTAAGTGTTATTTTGATTATCAGTATATTTGTCCAAATTTAAATTTAGCACGCAGAGTTAACTAGCCAAAGAGACAATCAGGAACAAGACGATTAGAGGTATTGTTTTTCCACTTAAACATATAACATACTCAACTTCAAGCTTAGCAATTATTGTGAGAGTGAATAAGTCTTCGTGAATCTCACATAGATATACCCCTAGTATCAAGTCATGCTCAAAACTTCGATTGATTAGAGAAAGCATTTGAATTCAACATTTTTAAGAATCAAGCCAGAGGTGACAGGTCTGTACTTACGTACAACAAAGCGACATACACTTGATTCAGGTGCTTGCAAAACCAAACTTGGTCAAACCATTTGGCGACCTTGTAAGTAATCTTTGATTTTATAAGATTTGAAAGTACTTTTGACTTAAGTTTGCAGTGTTTTTGAAAGTATACTGACTGAGACCAGGTCTGTACAAACGTACAACAAAGGAAACAGACAGCATAATTCCCCAAATGTGGTCATATACAAACTCAAGTTAATAGAAGCATGGCATGCTGACACATAAGAAGTAAGACGCATTGTCATACATCATATGATGATCATCACAAAAGATCAGACACAGATTAAGAGATTTCTTAGTTGCTCAAAGATGAGTATGATAATGCCTACCAATACATCGTGCAAGTAATCAGATGTCTAGAAGGTCAAGTATAACAGATACGTGATAAACCTACTGATACATCAAACATAAACCTTAAAATTTCCATTTTGTGTACATGTCACCTGATGAACTATCATATTCCAAGTTATTTACAGACACAATCCAAAATGTTTTCCAGAATTAAGAATCTTGCTGTTCAAATTTCTGATTTTTAAATTACTCCCCCTGAACAGCAAATTCTTTTCTCAATTCTAATTCAAAGGTTATCCCCTAAAACTTAAACTAATTTGAAATATATATATAATTTTTTAATTTAATAAATTTCGCAACGTTACATTTCTTGGATACTAAAAAGTATAAAGAGTGGTTGTTGCATAAACTAACAAAAAGAACAAATAATGACTAAATAAAAGTTCCAAAATCACATATCAAGTCAAATCAATTCTTTTTAACCACGTTATTCCGTCTCGAAACGTTGATAAACTCAGCCAGTCAATCACAATGCACATCCTTGCAGTCACTAAAAATACAATCTATCAAAAAGCTGACTGCAACACCACAAACAATGAAACATTAGATTTTATGGGACACCCAAGCTTTGATAGGCTTGAGATGTCCATTAGCGTCCATAATCATCACATCAATGAGTTTATGATATTTTAAAAAGTCACTTGATTTCATTGTTGTTTTGTTTGTGGATTTTTGTTTCCACACCTGCTTAACATTGGATGATTTCTGATTAACTACATCAAAATTTCTAACCAGCGGTTGAGAAGATATAATGTTATTAACCTTTGAAATTTTAACATTACTAGATGACTCACGTTGTTTTGATCTCTGAAAGTTTCTATATTTATGATGACGTGGATCATTTCGTGATGCCCATTTTCTAGCAAGCACCGGACACTGATTAATAAGATGACCCTGCTTCTTACAATAGAAACATGATCGTCTCTCTCGGAAAGTTTGGTCATCACTCGACAGTGGTTTCGGTGAAGGAGATGACTTACGAGGCTTGTTTTCAGGTACATTTACAGCACATGAACACTTATGTGAACATGAAGGAGTAAATGTATTTGCAGTTGAAGAAATCTTTTTAGAAAATATTTGACCTCTACCTTCGGTAGTAAGTATTAAATTTTCTGGTTTTATGTTATTCTTCTTAACTTTCTTTGTAACCTCGTGAGTTACATCCTCCACTTCCACCACCTCTTCAACATTTGTTGAAGGCACAAACAAAATAGGTTCAAATTTAGGCTTAATAAGCTCAGCCTTCTTTTTATTTGAACTTGGGACTTTAAGCAACTCAGGTCGCTTGACATCAATAGCCTTAACAAGCTTAGGCTGTGTAACCTCTTCTGCTTTGATAATAACTGGTTTCACAACAGAGTTTGTATCCTTCTTGAGAACAGAAGGGACATAATCTTTTATTTCATCCTGTGAGAGACTAGGCTGATTCAAGTTTGAGGGAGGAAGTTGGTTGTGATAACCAATTCCTGCCTTACTATTTGTATCAGTCCTTTGACTTTGCAGGATGTCGGAAAAGACCATAATAGATGTTGAAATGTTTGCAAGTCTTCGTTTTAAATCAATATTATCAGCTTGAGTATTAGCAAGATCCTTTTTAAGATGAGCAATTAGTTTTAAATAGCTATCAATTTCATCTTGTTTGCTGTAGATCATAGCTTTCAACTCTTTCTTTTCTTCAATAAGTGTCTTTTGATTTATTACAAAAACTTTTTCATTATCTTTTAACACTCTGTTCGCTTGAATAAGACTTGTTAGATCTGTATTCAAACGATCATTATCTACGATGTACCTGTTGATTTTACCAGTTAGTTTTATACAAGAATTACAAATAAAAGAATCACAGTCTACCTCATTTTGGACATCTGCCATAAGAGCTACGTTATCCGTAGCAGAGAAATCATATGGTTCATTGTCCATCAGTAGAGCAGCCTTGGCGATCTCAGTTTCCTTCTCACATTCACGAGTAAAATGACCTAGGTTTTGACATTTATTGCATCTAATCTTTGATTTGTCAAAACCCGTGCTTGTCTTATCAGTAACATCTTCAAGAGATCTCTTTCCAGTTCTCTTCAAATATGTTTTAGTCCTTCTTGTAAGCATGGCCATGTTCCAACGAAGGTCAACTCTCTCTAGCTCATCAGGATCAACTTGAGCAAAGTCTTCATCGGTAAGATCTACCGAGCTAATCCTCTTCGATAAAAACTCATCATATGATGATAAAAACGCATTGAAGATTACTGCATGCTCATTGTGTGATGCAGTAGCAGAAAAGGATGGTTGGATTGAAAAAGAAGAAAATGTTCCTGGTTTAGATTCAGAAGTAGACGGCCCAGATAGAAGAGCTGTACTTTCATATCCAAAACTACTATTATCAGGAAGCAAAGAGCTAGATTTTGTGCTTTTCTTTTGGATATCCAAAGCACATGTTTCTAATTTTCCAATAAGTTGATCCAAAGACATTGCCAATACGTCTGGATCACTTTCCATCATTAATACTCGAGTTTCCCAAGAAGGAGGTAGAGCATTTAGCAGTTTCTTGTTGACCTCCATTGTCGCACCCCCAAGACGCGTGGCAGCGGAAGGTATGGGGTGTCATGGGGGCGCCGACCAAATCAAATATCACAACACAAGAGTTACAACAAACGAGCTCTATATGAGACGTTTTCAAAAATCATTACATTACAAATTTAAAAGCGTTTACATAAAAGCTAGGAGTTCGCATCCGGTTCGTAGAATCACATAACTATTATTACAAAATATAGTAAATGCAATCTAATTCCTTGGTTGTTTCAAAATATGCGACTCGAGCTATTGCTTCCAAAGCATCCTACTGCGGCTGGTCACCTGAGAATACATACTAAAAGAGTCAACATAAAGTTGGTGAGCTCATAGGTTTGAAAACAATTGATATTATATTATATGGAACGTGTGGAACACAAGATTTCCTGTTTGTATCATCCAACAATGATAGTAATATATTACAAAAATGTAAAAGAGGTGTATATTGTTGCCATGAGCCCATAGTTCGAGCTTAACTGCGGTGTCGGGTCACAATCAAGTGCCACGATCGTGGTGCCTCCCAGCGAGTGCCTAATCCAACACTCGTAAGAACAAATGATAATGCGTCCGTTTGACCAGTTAGTGCGACTAACCCGGACGGGGGAGTCAATCCCAAATAGTACTATTCATTAACATTCACGCTATATCGATACTAACAAACTATGTGTGGGGGACTTTCAGGATTAGTTAAATAACTCATGCAACCAATATATCGTGTTTTGTACTTGCGTTCACATAAAATAGCAGTTGTTAAAAGCAGTTGTATGTACTCTCACCCCTGAGTGGAAATAGTAGAAAAAAAAGGGGCTATGAAACTCACCTGAGATTAGCCTGTTACTTAGCAAATAACAAGTAGCAAGCAATTCGTGTTCCCAATAGTAATCTTCTAACGCCCTAGACGTATAAGATTGTGTAAGCAGATGTCTCAAAAGACCATCTATAGTGATTGTATAAGTGGAGGGTCAATGTCCACTTATAAGTTAGTAGTTCACTTAACTAGTATGTCCGTTCTTGTTTACTTTATTGAAAACGTGTACGACCCGTTGGTGAAAGTTTGTGAAAACATAATGTTGCTTAGTGTGGGAAGTGGGTGAAGCCCACGGGGGTCCGAGGGCAGCGCCCCTGGTGGCGGGGTCCAAGGGGTGGCAACCCCTGGTGGGGTCCAAGGGGTAAGGCCCCTGGCTGGGGTCGAGCTGGGTTTTTAACCTACATCTCTTTAGTAAAAATGCTTTGATTCTGGGTTTTTAGCGACACAAGGCTTGTATCGCTAATGTGATCTTGGCGACACAAGGTTAGTGTCGCTAATGTGGTTTCGGCGACACAAGGATAGTGTCGCTAAGGTGACGGTTCAAGGCTATAGCGACACAAGGATAGTGTCGCTAATGACTACTGGGCTTCAGCGACACAAGGACCAAAACATATCAGTTTTTCCAATTTTATTTCGTAATCTAAATGTTCGAGAAAAAATCCAAGAAAAATATATGTTGTTTCTTATTATGTTAGGTACTTAAAATAATTTTTATAGAATTTTTAGACGAATTTAAGTATTTATAAAAATTATGGATTCTCACAAGGGTCAAAAAGTAGCCAATCAGGAGACATGCAAGGTGATTGAGTTTCTGGGCAGAATGCGTGCGTTTTTGGACAAGGTCATCTAAATGACTATTTTTCTCAACGAAATTTATGAACTTTTGGCGGTGGTTTCAAGTCTTTTAGAGATGTAAATCTCGAGTTATGACTAAAACAATGAGAGACAAATTTCTGCCTTTTTACCCAGCCCGCTTACATGTTTTTGTAAAAATTATTTCAGGTATCAAACGAGCTCCAAAAATTATGAGACCAGTGGAAAATGAAAGATAACTTCTTAAACTTAATTTTAGCCTTTTGAATCGTTGATTTTGGTCAAGTTTTGAGGTAGATATCACCTCCCAAAGTTGGACAAATTTTCTGGCCGGATTGCATGCAAAGTTCTTGCATGTTTAAAGTTATGAAAAACGATTTTTATGTATTCTTTTGGACATATATTAGTTAAGTGAGCACTTTAACATGTTTATAGGTGAATTACAAGTATTATAAAAGAGTTGTATGTTCTTACAAGATTGAAAACGGATTGAAATGGAGAGGAAGGTGAGGAAAGAGCTTGATTTCTTGACTTTTCTTTGAAATTATGGTGGCGGCTTGTGGTGGTGGAGTGGTGGTTGGTGGTGGTGATGAGGTGGTTGATGGTGGTGGAAAGATGGCAGATTTTAGAGAGAGAGAGAGAGAGTTGAGAGTGTAGAGAGAAGGAGGAGAGAATTGGTGTGGGTTGTGTGTGTGAAGTGAGGTGTAGGGGAGGTGTTTTGTGGGGTGGGCTTGGGCTTATTTGGGGTGGGTTTCTTGGATCAGCCCAAGCCGAATTGGGCCTGGCCCAAAAGTGTTTCGGGCTCGTGACTCGTTTTCTAGACTTCGTGTTTTGTTCCCCGTTCGTTTAAACGTTAATTTGCGGTTTAAAAAGTTGATAATTTACGTCGAGCTTTTGTATATACTTTTAAATTTGTGAATAATATTCGGGATAGGTAAGTATTCTTAAATTATTAAATTGAGTTACAAAAGTATATTTCGGGTGTCAATCGGGTGTCGGGCTCGGTTTGCGCGTTTTTGTCGCGTTTGATACGTTTTAAATAAAACGTCAAGGTTTTTTTGTGTATTAGTATTTGAAATAATAATATAAGGTATATAACCACCATTTTAACTATAAATATGATTACGTTATCTATGGAAAGTTTTCACCAACGTCGTATAAATAGTCGGACCACGTCCGGTTGTTTCGCGTAATTACGAAAAATTACGAAGGTGTAATTCAAACAATTACGTAAGTGTACATACACATATATACAAATAGTTGCAAATAATCACAAGTACTTAGCCTAATACATAACTAAATACACGAAATTTGAGTTCTAGTTTAAGGTAATCATTACCCTAAAGAGTCGGGTGTCACATCCATAGAGCTAAATTTGTGTCCACCCTCAGTCAGCTCATTCACAAGACGTGAATATCTACAGAACAAGTCCTTAACCGTCTCGTTCTTCTGAATATCGAACAGATCATACTGTTTCTTTACAAATTCCAGCTTAATTTGCTTGTATTCAGTGGTACCTCCACATCTTTCAGCTATACCATTCCACAGATCATAAGCTTTATCATGGTGTTTGAACATATTCATAGCATCGGCAGGTAAAGACATGGTTATAGCAGAGTGAGCCTTTCGTTCACATTCCCATGCCTTACGTTCCTCAGCAGTCATTGAACGAATGGTTTTTGGAGGAGGAATACCCACATGTTCTCCACCTGCAACCGGTCTAACGTATCGTTCAATTAAAGGTATCTCCATTTCAGGGTCGGTAAACGCAACGAACGATAAGAATCTCCCACGCCATTCAGAATACTCCATTCTCGGAGCAAAGAATGGAGGTTTATTTGCAGAACCAACTTCAGCATTGTGTTTCAACATAGCATTCACAGCTTGTAAAGTAGTCATTTTTAAAAATTTCAAATTTGTCCGAACGAATTTTTTCCCTCCAAAAATTTCAAAATTTTGGTCGAGTAAAATGAAAATTTTTTTTAAACAAGAATTAGGCAAAGGGAAGCACAAATTCAAATTTTGATAATTGCCGAATTTTCCCGCCTTTTTTTTTTTTTTTTTTGAAATCAGAGGAAAAGGGCGATATCACAGGCGATATTGAGAACAATATCGCTAAAATTAATTAGGCGATATCACCAATATCGCTAGTGATATCGCTCAAATTAATGAGCACAGAATTAACAATGTCGCTGAAAACCCTAATGGCGATATTGATGGTAATATCGCTATCAATATCGCTAAAACGGCTGTAAACCTTAAAAAAATTATTTTTTACTAATCAAACAAAAATAGGGTTAAAAAATGACGAACACAGCTCCAAAAATCACTAAAAGTACTGATCAAATAGCTTTTAAGAATAATAAACAATTTGTTTATAGCAAAACTAGTTAAAAAGACTTTTAAACGTACGAATATTGATTCAATAAACCACTAATCCAATGATTATTGGCTCTGATACTACTTGTTGGACCGTTAAAGGACAGACCTTTCACAATGAATCAATATCAAATGCTAAAGCGCGGAATTCAATAGCAAAATCAAAGTACGTTAACAATTAAACTCAACACAATCAATCACAATAATATATTTAACAAACCAAACCAGATGTGATTTACAGATGAATGACCAGAGAGAATACCACAGGCTGCATAATTTCGTATTTCAGCAACAACAGATCTGAAACCCTAAACGAATTTATACTTGTCTAATCAGCCTGTTTAGCGATATTGTAATATCGCATATGCGATATTGTAATATCGCTTAAGCGATATTGCAATATCGCTAGTTCCAAAAACAAGACTAATTATTACAACTCGATAACCTAGACCAAGTGACAGACACTCTAAATGTACCAACATCTTTTATTTCTGATGATGCTGAGATGTCAAACATAGATGATTCTGTCAACCACTCAGTAGTTCCAGGTCTAATGCAATTTGTTAGACCTGCGAAAGCTGAGATTGTAACTGAACCTGAATCTACCTCGGCTGACACTTCCAAAACACCCATTTCTGAAATAAAAATAAATTTTGTAAAAGAGGGTGTAATGGAAAAAGAGAGTGTCAAGGAGACCTTAACTAGAACTACTAAATTTGTTTCACCCCAATCTGAAATTGAGAATGTAAATACTAAAATCGATAAGGGTAAACAAACTGAAACTGTCTCCTCTCCTAGTTTGCCTAACATGGACAACCAAACAGATCAAAAGGCTTTGAATAGGGCCTTTGTGAAACGTTTTTGCTTCGTGTGCCATCAAAAGGGGCATGTTGCAAGTATTTGTCCAACTAAGGGCAAAAGTGGAAAATCACAGGTGAAGAAAGACCAATCACCTGTGAAATCTGTTTTGTCTCCTAAAAGGAAAAAGTCTCCCGAGACGACTAATATAAAACAGAGATTGTTCAGCAATAATGCAGGGACATCTGAGAGGAATGGGTTGGGATTTAAGAGAACTTCAAGTTCTCAAAGAACACAACCTTCACAAAAATCTGTGAAGTTCACGACCAATGACAATACTAGGAGCACTACTCCTGCTGCAGGAAGCTCTCATGGACAGTCATCTAGGTCAAAGACTCCACAGAGATTTCAAACTCCCAACAGTAGATTTACTAACCCGAATAGTAATAATAGGAATTATAATAATTCAAATTATAACTATCCATCTAGGGCTAGGTCTACTTCAAACCCTAGACCTGTTAATCCGAGACTTTTCCAATAGTCTCCCGAGCGAAAGCCTAGTGGCAGTTCCTCCCAAAGCATCTAGCTCTATTAATAAGAGTAATGGATACTTGAAGGAACTTACATTCGTTGATGAGGATGGCCGACCCAAGACTGTAGTGGCTTGGGTCCCCCTTAATGACTAATTGTTTTAAGTATTTGTGCAGGAGTTAACTAGAAGAACTATTAACTGGTGGTACGTTGATAGCGGTTGCTCACGGCACATGACGGGGGAAAGGCAAAATCTTGTGGATTTCGTGCACAAGAAAGGAGGATATGTTAACTTTGCTGGAGCAAAAGGTGGACAGATCACGGGAGTAAGTAATGTCACAAATGGGAAAATAATTTTAGAGCAAGTCATCTATGTTGAGGAGCTGAAACATAATCTCATGAGTGTATCTCAGATTTGTGATAAAGGACATCCTGTCCATTTCATAGATAGAGAGGCATTAATACTGAAACCAGGATTTGTCATACCAGAGGAATGGATTTTCATGAGGGCACCTAGGAAGAATGACACATATGTGATGGACATGAGTGTTGCTAAATCTTCTCAGGAGTCGACATGTCTAATATCCAAAGCCTCTGAACCTGATTCACAATTGTGGCATAGGAAAATGGCTCACTTGCACTTCAGAAAGATGAACTTTATAGTCAAAAATGGACTAGTGCAAGGTGTTCCATTGATGAAATTTGGATTAGAGGACCAGTGTCTACCTTGTCTAAAAGGAAAACAACACAATAAAACATCTGGTAGAGTTGAGATTGTATACAACATACAAGTCACATCTTATACCCCAGCATTACAAACTGGACCATAATGGTTATTCAATTATGATGTTGTCTTCAAGTCTTTTAATCTTCCTATCCTAAGTGACATTGACACTTTAGGATTAGAACATGTAATGCTGGATGATGGTGAGAACAATGGTTTGCGCCTAGATCTAGCGTTCCGTGTACAGAAGACTTAACTGAGAAAGGAAAAGAAATTAGTGACGATCCTATTGCGGATAATGATAAAAGTCTAAATGACATTCCATCTTCTTCAGAGGTTATAGAGTATGTGCAAGAAATTGTTAACGATGATGTACCACCTTAGGGGGAGATTGGATCAAATATAAGATCTGACCTACCAGTTGATACTACGATTTCGACTCGTGTGAACAAGTATCATCCAATTGATAACATAATTGGTGATCCAAGTTCTAGAGTGAAAACTCGTAGAGAAATTTCTGACAGCACAAGCCTCTATGTATCGATCCAAGATACTAGGATAATATATAAATGCTTATACAGCTGTTCTATTTCTCAATTAGAGCCGAAAAATATCCAAATGGCTCTTAAAAAGAACTCCTGGGTAGAAGCAATGCAAGAGGAGCTTGCACAATTCAAGAAGCTCAAAGTTTGGGAGCTAGTTGATCTACCAAAAGGAGAATTTGCCATAGGCACCAGATGGGTGTTTAAGTGTAAACGAGATGATAGAGGGATAGTAACACGGAACAAAGCAAGGCTAGTTGTTCAAGGATTTAATCAACAGGAAGGGATAGATTATACTGGGGTGTTCGTACCAATAGCAAGGCTAGAAGCAATTCGATTGTTTCTAGCATATGCTGCACATAAAAGAATTAAAGTCTATCAACTCGATGTAAAGAGTGTCTTTCTATATGGTAAAGTTCAGGAATTAGTGTTTGTCCAACAAGCTCCGGGGTTCAGTGATCTAGACTATCCAGACCGAGTCTATAAATTGGATAAGGCTCTGTATGGACTACATCAAGCACCCAGAACTTTGTATGAGACACTATGTACCTATCTCTTGGAAAATGGGTTCAAGAGAGGTCAAATAGATAGTACATTATTCATCATGTGGAAGAAGGGTGATTTCCTACTTGTACAAGTGTACGTTGATGACATAATCTTTGGATCATCTGACGAGAACATCTGCAGAGACTTTGAACAAGTGATGTAGCGACGGTTTAAGATGAGTACCATGGGAGAGTTAAACTTCTTCTTAGGATTACAAGTTGATCAAAAGAAGGACGAATTCTTTATTCATCAGACGAAGTATGTGCATGAAATGCTCACCCGTTTCAACATGAAAGATAGTTCGTCTTATGGCACTCCGATTAAACGGAATCATTATCTTGGACCAGATGCTGAGAGTACTGAAGATGTGGATCCGACTCAATATCGAGCCATTATCGGTTCTCTCATGTATTTTACTGCTTCAAGACTTGACATAATGTTTGCAGTCTGCTTGTGTGCTAGATTTCAATCAAATCCTAAAGAGTCACACATGAAGGCAGCAAAGAGCATATCTGAAGGGCAAACCGAAGCTAGGTCTTTGTAGCCTATACCGACTCAGATTATGGCGGATGTAACTTGAACAGGAAATCAACCACGGGTGGTTTTCAATTACTAGGTGGTCGCATTGTATCATGGCAGTGCAAGAAACAAACCACTGTCGCCATCTCAACCTGTGAGGCTGAGTATGTAGGGCAGCCGGTAGTTGTTGTTCACAAGTTTTGTGGATACAACAACAGTTGCGTGATTATGGTTTAAATTTCTCAAATACCCCTATTTTGATTGATAATTAGTCAACCATGTTCATAACTGATAATCCAGTTAAGCATAGTAAGACGAAACATATTGATATTAGACATCATTTAATTCGTGACTGTGCTGAAAAATATATAATTAAATTAGTGATGGTACCCACTGATGACAATCTAGCCGACCTGTATACCAACTAAATGGGATGAGTAATCCTCAGTAATTATTTCCTACAAGAACTTTGTCTAGTTGTAGTTTATATCTACTTTTATCTTACACTTCTTTTATCTTTGCAAATATAAAGAAAATTGAGGGTCACTATACTATTGCAAAGAAATGATGAAATCATTACCCATGCCTAGAACATTTTAAATGTGTGGCCTTTGGATGTAGGACATACACAGTAAAAGTATCTAAAATGCAAAGTACTTTATAGCTTCACTATTCGATGTATTGGTAGGCATTAGACATAATGATTTTCGAGTACTTAATCTATACTAAATAATGCGATATTTCTGTGAAATCTTTATGTTGATGTACGACTTAAGTCTTAATTTTTAGGAAATAGATTGTACCTGAATGCTTGCTATCGGATAAATAATTAAAATAATTCATCTGGGGGGTTCACTGATTGTTTCTTCTGCTACATCTTGAAACATGCTGACCTAGACTCAGTTAATGTATCCTAAATCTGGAACAAACTCGACCGCGAAACAAGAATATCGTTTTCAAGGTCTCTAGTCAAACTATGTCGCTTTGTTGTACGAAAGTACAGACCTGTCACCTCTTGTTTGATTTTAGATTTGTTTGCTTCTAACCCTAGTCTTGTCTTACAGCTTAAACATGTACCTATGTGCATTGTTGATAATACAAAATGACTTGACTTTAAAGATGACATAAAAATATGCAAAATATCCGATACATGATATTCTGGACTTTCTCGATTCTAAGGGTATATCAACTGTAAGATACATATTAAATCGTCAACAATAATCAAATGTGTACTTGAGAATTCTACATGTCAAATGTTTAAGTGGACAACAATACCGATAATCGTAGTATTCTATAATTTACAACAAATAATAACAAAGGAATAAATCAAAATTCTTATCTGTGTATTGTGCTCATCATGGCTAATTCGATCTTTGTATCAGTGACACTCTCAAAAAGATTGTACGTTTCAATAATATGAACAAATTCATATTTGCATTTTAAATTTTCTGTTATTTTATCTTATTTTATTTTATTTAATAAAAGTTCTTCATTTACGGGAAATACGTACATTCAGTTTGATTCGTCGGTCAAACCCTGCTCCGTTAAGTGCCGAAGTATGTTGGTCTTTGCAAAATCTCCTTAAGTTTGAAAAATTGAAAATTTAAAAAGTTTGAAAAGTTTGAATTTTTGGCTAAGTGCATCTAAGTTCGTACGAACTTAGGATGGTAAGTATATAAAGGGCTGACCGGGTCAAACCCTTTATGCTTTCAAACCATTCGAACTTACTGTTTTCACTATATTCGGACTTAATCTTGCAATCCAATCCGTGTTAGACCATTCTAAACCAATAGAAATCATCCCTATACTTACACGAACCTAAGTAAGTAAAAATCTCATCATTTGGATCATTAAAACATGTTAAACTCAAATTTAAAGTGGGTTTTTATATAAAAAAACTTTAACTTGAAAATTTGACGTCTTGAGGGAAATAGATACTTTTTTCTCTACGGGTGATGCAGGATCTCCGCCTGCTGATGAAGCCGGAAAAAGCAAGGCTACTGATTCTGAGGCAACTGAAACTGATGCCGATGATGATGATGGTGATGATGATGATGATGATGATGATGATGATGAGGACCGACCCATGATTGGGTTCCATGGTTCTCGGGGTGTTTTACTTGACCCCAAGGCGGCATTGGCCAAGGAAAAGGGAAAGAGAAAAGTTCAAGAAGAAGAAGAAGATACGGATTATTTTCCAGGGGGAGATGAGGCCGTTGACTCCGAAACAGAACAGTGTGAGCTGCGGGCTCGTAAACGCCAGCGCTCTACCGGCGTAGTTATTCGTGAGGGTGGTGCTCCTCCCCGAATCATAACTCCAACTCCTCCGCCCGTTATTCCTCCAACCGTCCAACCAACAACCACATCTACTGCTCCACCTACAACCGCAACAACAACAACTCCAGAGACTCCACTTCCCGAACCTCCTACCACTTCAACTACCGCACTTCCATCGGTTACCACTCCTCCAACTTAATCGACACCGTCTATCCCCAACCATGCTGCTAGTCTCTCTGATACGGACAAATTCACATATCTTGAGGGCCGGATCACAAGTTTGGTTGATATGGTTGTAGACTTGACTGCTGTTGTTACTAGTCAAGAAATCCGAGTTAACAATTTAACGGATTTAAATCACCAACTTGAGAAGAGAAATGATAAACTGGAAGAGATTTTAAGTGAGAATATGATTCTTCTCTTTCGGTTGAAGCGCAAGGTAGCTCAGGGGGAGATGATGAGCTGTAAAGAAGATGAGTTGAGACGAAAAAGAGATCATGACCATGACAATGATCCCGAGGCTTCAAAGGAAGGTGAGCTGCCTAGCTCTTCAACTGGAAGGCTAGTGCCACAGGCTAGGGGGAGTCAAGTCAAAAAGAAGGAGCGAGTGGTTCAGCTCAAACTCCTGTCAATCTGGATGAATCTGACACCATCGAAGCATTGCTTGTATTAGATGAATTTGATAGCGATGGGTCAGAACTTGAAGAAGGAGAGATCTTTAGTACAGGCTTTGCAGATTGGAAGTCAGACGAAGAAATGGTTCAAGATACAGATATTGATATTGATGAACACGTCGTGGTGAAGCAACCTGTCACTGAAGTGATAATTGAGACTGAAAATGGTGAGAAGATGTTAGATCGCAAGGATCTAGAATCAGAAGATGATGAAGTCCTTGACGATGAGATAGATGCTAAAAAAGGACCGCCTAGAGCAGAATTGAAAACATTATGGTTTAAAAAGGCTGAAAAGGAACCAGAGATAAAGTACAAGGGAGATATCAGGGTCAAGGGATCGGGCGATATGAATAAAGGCATCATAAGTTGGTTCTATGACAGTGAGCTCAAACTGTTCATAATTAAAAGATATGATGGAATTCAGCTCGTTGCCGAAAATTGAATTGAAGGAACTGGCCTGGATTGACTTGGTGAATCGTGGAAATAATCCTTACGCCTGGACTTTAGAAAGAATTGTTAGGCGTGAAGGAAGAGCGAATAAATTCATTGATTTAAAACCAAGGGCAGGTAAAAGAGTTCCTGACTTGACCAGGATTGATCCCACTACTAACAAGCCATGGATGAAGATGGTTTATAAACCAGTCAAGTGCTTGAAGAGGGTTCCATTGAAGAAGATGTCACAGGACGTTCTAGCAAACCTGAAATGGTGGTATGTTAATAGTGAAACTGCAGAGGCAGTAATGGAGGATAATGAAGGAAATGTGGTGCTAAGAGTGTACGACAGTTTACATCTGGTAAACTTGTCAAAGGATGATCTGAGGTTATTTTCAGTACTTGGATGGAATTCAGTCCTTGGACGAATCGTATGATAGAGTTCAACATTCGGACCTTGACTTAGAGAACTCCATTTCTGAGGTTATTTTTGATATTGCTTTTGCTTCTTTATTGAATCATAATTTTGAATTCAATTGGGTAAATCTGTAGCTTTTAACCCTAATTATGAGATTTACAATCATTATTTTGCCATCATTCATGGTTTTGTATTTATATAGTCATACATACCATCACTTGAATTGAGAAGTGATGCACGGCCACTTGAAATCGAGTAGATTTCAGAGTAATGAGAAATTTATCTTGCCGTTTGAATAGCATAACTTGGATGTTCTTGGTTCAATATATATGTTCGTACTACTTCTTTCTGTTAATCCCAAATAAGATTGCCTAAATAATAATTACTATTATGCATCTAGTTTTATTTTGTTTTTCCAGATATGGAATCAAAGGGTTCAACAAAGCTTTGATTCCAACAAAGCACATCATTGTTCAACGAGAAAAAGATTAGGGTTTGTAGATTATCTTATATGTCCATTTCTTATAGCACATTCAACTGTTTTAAGTAATTGTGATTGTCATGCTATGTTAATGATTTGAACCAATCTTTTTGTCTAATGGAAAAGTTGATTCCTGATCAATGCTCTTCATAATTACGCACCCGAAGATGGTACCTGCACTGTCCCTATCATGATTGTTTTATTTTCCTTTCATTACCGGTTGGAACTGAAAGCAAACACTTAGATATGGTGGGTTTATTAGATCAAAACAATGTTTTACAATGTTAATTGTAACGGAAGCTTCAATTAAGTTGATAATTTCAGAAAACAATTTTATAAAACCCACCAAGATCCAATTACATGTTAATTAAGATTCACAACCATAGAGTGTTTAGAGTTACAACCTTTGTAGTTCTTTGGACCCTTTTGGCAATTAGAGTGTTGATGAAGATAACAAGAGCTTAAGATTAGAACTCCTCTATAGCTAGCTCACCAATAGCACTTGATCAACACTAGATGCTCGTCTTAATACCCTTGTAGTAACTAAGTCTTAAGCTCTTAAGAACAAATCTCAATTTGTCTTAAGAGTGAGCTTGAAATCTCTACTCTTTCAACTACTAACCACTAGATAGAATTTGGAGAAGAGAGAGTAGTGGAGAAATGCACTAACTAGAAGTGTCGGACCGGAAGGTCCAGAAGCTTCGACGAACTCGGATTAAAATTGTCAAAGTTCGTTGGAACTCGAAACGCAGCCCAGAATTTACATTGGAGCGCGAAGACGAAATGCGAAGAAAACATCCGCATCTTTTTGAATATACTCCAGTTGCTCAAAGCACTACTTAGATTTCGGGACGAAATCTCTTTAACGAGGGGAGAATGTGACAACCCTCAAAAACCAGTATATTTCCGTACATCCTAATCATGCATTCTTATGCTAATTCCCTCTTAACTGAAATCAATTTGATTTAAACTGAGATAAGTCTAGCACACGCCCACGTTGCATCTTTTGGTGCACACTATTTTAATGTTGAATGCATTTCGTTTACGAAATTATTGAGAATTTCACGATTTAAATCGGATGATTTCCGATCAAACTACGAACGTCGGTGATTAAAATTTTATAAATAAGGTAAAGCTATTTGATAAATAAATAGTAGTTATTTACTATATTATTATGCTAGGTTGAGAGCATGACGTTTTCGGATAATTGAATCAAAGCGAATACGATTTAATTTGAAACGCAAAGGTAAATACAAATATGTATTATATTAAACAAAACGTTCAATAACAAACGATTATTATCGAAACGACTTACAAATATTTAATTCACTTTGAATCTCCTAAATCTCCCTAAGTTACCCTAATTATCTAATTAACACCTAACTAATCACTACTTAACCTAAAGTACTAAAATATCTACACCTAAACTAGCTAGACAAACAAGTGACAAAAGTCAAAGTTTGGCCATGAATCCCCCTCCCCTCTTTGCCGTCCATCCCTCAACCAACACCCACACCACCACCTCCTACTTGCCTCCCTAGTTGGTTACTTTAACACTCAATGCACCATACTTGTTCAAAATTTAATAATATATATTCATCATGCATGTGATTTTGTGGAGACTTTAAAGAGCTGATTTTTAAACAAATACAACACACACACACACAACTTAAAATTCTGCACATCACTCTCTTTCTCTCCACTCCCATCGTCACCCTCATCATCACCATCCTTGATTACCTCCATTTCTTTATTTCTTCAAGAACACCACCTTGAAGCCACCATTTTTACATAATCTCTACATCATCTTAATCACTATTTTGAGCTCTTAAACATGGCTTAATCATCTTCTTGATCTCATAATCTTGAAGTTCAAACATTTAAAGGAAAGCTAGCAAATTTGGGTTTTATATTAAAGGATTTCGGGTTGAAGATTCAATTCTTTTCTTCTTTTCTTGTTATAATCATTCATCCTAACTCATTGTAAGGAAATCTCTATTTTCATCTCTTTATTTCCTTAGTTTTGTATGATTACATGCTAGATGTTCACTCGTTTGTTAAAATCAACTATATATATGTTAAAAATAGTTGTTTGAAAGATTAAACGGTTAAAAATGTTAAAACTATTTTAAAATGATCAAGAACGTAATGAGTGTTAAAAATGAGTACCTAGATATATGATATTGATAATATGTATATTATGATGTGTTTGAAAGTGTTAAAAAAATTGGATTTATGGCTAAAATGGTGAAAGAATCATTAAACGAGCGAAAAAATGGGTTTATAAACGAAAAGAAAAACGAGACTTTAAAATGAGTAACAAAACCCTTGAATATCTTATTTTGACTAAGAACATGTTTAAACATGGTAAAATAGCTAAAAGATATGTGAAATTTGGGTTTAAATTAGGTTAAAAAGGTCAAAAATCCGTCATTTAACAGCTTCCCGGCAGGATATTTGAGTTTCTAGCGGGAAATATTCCCGTGACAAGTTTCTGTGACAAATTTCCCGTTTTAGACACTTTTTCCCAGCGGGAGATTCGATTTCCCGACAGGAAATCTTGTTTTTCAGCCTTTGATTCCTTCTTGAAAGTTGTAGCCCTCTGACTTACAAAAATTTGTACATTTGAATCACCTCAATTGGAGTTCGTATGAGAGAGTTATGGAAAAATTCGTGGAGCGTCGCCGAAACTACAGCACTTCTTCGTTTTTGATCTTTTCTTCAACGTTTTCATTCGTTTTCTTCTCGCATCCGTTCCTAACGATAATAAACACATTTAAAGCATATTAATTACCAAAAGTACATTAAATTAATGATAAATATGGATAAAAAGCGAGACATTGTGAGGGTAAATCATGTATGAAATGAACAATTCGAATTTGTAAAAGGAATTATTTAACGTCACGTTTTAGACGAACGTTGAAATTGTGCTAAGTTTGACATTTAAAAAAGTCAAACCGAGTTCTACATGAATTTAATAGTGGCTTGTTAATAACGAATGTGGTGGAAGATGATTGTTATGTTCTTATTATGTGTCTCTATTGTTATGTGATTAATTGTTAGGTGCCTAAGGAGATGGAGGTGCATATTGGAAAATTGTCAATCTCCAAGTCAAGGTGAGTATTATAGTGGTTAAATATGTAGGTTAAGTACATAAACCCGGTTTATACTCATGTAAGAGGGCTTATGTGCTTAAATTGGTAAGTTGTTTGAAGGTAGTGTAGTAATCTTAATTCAACTGTTAAGAATAACGGAGATGTACTTATCTTGTGCTAATCAAAATATAAGTATGTAAGTATGTTATTGTGTCAATATGTTAGTTATTTTGAATTGAAAAATGCAGGTTGCTAAGTTAATTGGGTGTGGGGTTTGAAAAAGTGTGAAAACGGGTCGTGGTAATTTGGGTAACTGTTGGAAAACTACTTTTACTAATTTTTGAGAGGCTGTACAGATTGGGGTGTTATGTTCTGGAGAAAACCGATTGTAGATAATGAAAGTATGGTCGAAGGTCTTTAATTTAATATAAGATTCGTTAAAATCGGACATGTCTAAGTGGTCGAAAAGTGGTCGCAAAAATAGCCTGCTGGGCTGTTTTTGCTGAAATTCCTGCAACTAAAATGACTTTTGGCAGTTTTTGAAGGGCTGTGAATATGGGTGTGTTGTGTTTTATAAAAAGGTAAGAGTTGTACATTAAAGTATATTCGAATGTCTTTGTAAAGGTATAAGATATGTACGTTTTGGAAATGTTTAGAGGGTCCAAAGGTCATGTCCAAAACAGGGGTTCGGTGCAGAATGGGTGGGAGTATTTTTGTAAAATTTAGTTGTCCAGTTGTCTTTAAGCGGTGTGGTAAGGGATGTAATGTGTTGAGCCTAGTTATATATGGGTAGACATTCACTTGAGTACATGTATAGTGTTTAATCACAAGGTTAGGTCATTGACCTAATTAGGTGTTACTTGTTTAATTGTTATATGTTGAATGTTGAAAGTGGTAGAATGATATGTATAAATCTTTCGATGAATGTGGATTATCAAGTTGACCAGTTGGTTGTTAACATGTTGCTGAAATGTTTATTCAGTAGGTTATATATATAATTGTTGTTTATATGTATGTTAGTTGAACATATGATCATAATTTATATACAGGTTAGTGGTTAAAAGTTCAATTGCAGGTTGATTGTTGGTTTCATCTTGTTATCGAATACATGTTACTAGATGATTTTGAATGGATGGTGAATTACAGGTTGATAGCTAATATAAGTGGAAAGTTGAATATCAGTGGCTATAGTTGATCACAAGACGTGAAAGTTGATTACAGGAAGTTAATAAATTCCAAGTTGATAGTTGCTCAAGTTAAAATGCCATTGGTGTAATGGCATACTTATTTTCATTTCCTATAATCTCACTAAGCTTTAGCTTACTGTTTTAATTGAATTGTTTTGTAGATTTGAACGGGTCGGGTAAGAAGGATAAGCATGGGAAGGGATGGGCATAATGCAATTGTGGATGAACATTCGCTTGATACTATATGAGAGATAAGTTTCTTAAATCATAGTTGTGACTACTCAACTTGTTAGATTTGACCCATGTGTTCGTAAAGGTGTCAAAATGGGTCGAAAATGACTTTTATATGAATATTGGTGAAAACTTATGGAAACTCCTAAGCATTGTTGTGACGATTTATATTTAGTTGTTTAAAATGTAAAGTGTTGGTAAAAATAAAAAATAAAATAAATTTCTGGGTCTCACATGATTCTTATATCTTGTTCATCTTTGTTGTGTGTATTAGAACAAAAATCATGCCACCCAAACGTCGAACTACCGTAAACAGCCAGAGGAGCGCAAGACCTACCAACGCAGAGTCTGTTGAAGAACTCGTCGCCCGACGAGTTGCGGATGCCATTGCCCAATATGAGGCAAGTCGCACTTGCGAAAATGCCGTCAGTGGCAGTGGAACTACGCATAATGTTACTGGGAGGAATCGAGTTGAAGAACAAACCAATGTGACCAGAGGACCCGAGGAGGCCCAACGTGGGTGTTCATACAAATCATTCTTGGCTTGTAAGCCGACAAACTTTCATGGTAACGAGGGTGCTATAGAAATCGTCCATTGGATTGAGAAGATGGAGTATGTGCTTGATATCAGTAATTGCTCACCTGACTGCATGGTAAAGTATGCTACTTGTACTTTGTCTCACAAGGCTTTAACATGGTGGAAAGCCCAAGTTCAAACACTCGGAAGAGAAACTGCTAACTCCCTTTCTTGGGAGGATCTGAAGACTATGATTTTGGAAGAATTCTTTCCCCGCAGCGAACTCCAAAAGATTTGAAACTAAGTTGTGAGAGATAAAGATGATTGGTTCTGACATGACTGCCTACACCACAAAGTTTCAGGAGCTGGCCTGCCTGGTGCCACACATGGTCACTACTGAACACAAATGCATCGAAAGATACATATGGGGATTGGTGCCTCAGATTAGGTGTTTGGTGACGTCATCCCGACCTACCACATTTAAGACCGCAGTAAATTTGCCGTAGAGTTTGACCGATGAAGCAATGAGAATGGGAACACTAACGAATAAGACTGTTTTGGGTACAAGTGGACCAAGCCGGGTCGAAGGGAGAAACTTTGGGACGGATAAGAGAAAGTGGAATAGCGGAGGAAATGACCCGAGAGTATTCGTGACAACTACCTCGACAGCAAGTGGTTATCAGGGGAACCAGCCAAAGTGTGGCAGGTGTGAGAAACACCATGAGGGTAGGTGTACTTTTTGTGGGAACTGCAAACAGTGGGGTCATCCGCCCAATCAATTAAAATAAACCCTACCAATCGAGCCAACAATGACCGTCGAAACACAACATGTTTCGAATGTGGAGACTCAACCCACTACCAAAACAAATGTCCCAAACTCAACAACAACAACAAAAAAAACAACCGAACTAACAACAACGCCCAACCTGCACAGGAAAGAGCATTCGTCATTGGGGCACAGGAAGCGCGCTAGGACCCCAACACAGTCACTGGTACGTTTCTTGTAAACCAACAATATGCTTCTGTATTATTTGATTTGGGTGCCAATTTAAGCTTTGTGTCTGCCGAATTTAGATCACTACTGGGAATAGAATCCCGTAAGTTAGACACTACGAACACCATAGAATTAGCTAACGGTAAACTCATTAAATCAGAAGAAGGATGTACCTTAACTCTCGAGGGGCATCCTTTCGAAATTGATTTATTGCATGTAGAACTAGGAAGCTTTGATATCATAATCGGAATGGATTGGCTATCCAATAATCGCGCCGAAATTCTATGTTTCGAGAAAGTTGTACGAATTCCATTGCCGTCTGGCGAAACCCTAATAATCCAAGGAGAAAAGAAAAGGAGTGCTCTGAAGATGGTTACTTGTATGAAGGCTAGCAAGTACCTACGAAAAGGGTATCAAGCATTTTTGACACACGTTGTGGAAAAGAAACCCAACGAACGATGCATAGACGACATACCTATAGTACGAGATCACCGGGGTGTGTTTCCTGAAGATTTGCCAGGACTGCCACCCCCGACACGAGTCGAATTCCATATTGATCTAGTACCTGGAGCCGCACCGATTGCACGCTCACCATACCTTCTTGCTCCATCAGAAATGTAGGAGTTGTCCACACAATTACAAGAACTCCTAGACTTAGGATTCATCGGACCGACCTTTTCACCTTGGGGAGCTCCGGTGCTATTCGTAAAGAATAAAGACGGATCTATGCGGATGTGCATAGATTACCGGTAGCTGAATAAAGTAACTATCAAGAACCGATACCCGTTACCACGCATCGATGATTTATTTGACCAACTTCAAGGTTTTAGCTTTTATTCGAAAATCGATCTACTTTTTGGTTATCACCAATTGAAAGTTCGAGAAGAAGATATAATAAAAACCGCATTTAGGACTCGTTATGGTCATTACGCGTTCCTATTCATGCCTTTTGGATTGAAAAATGCACCAGCTGTGTTCATGGATCTTATGAACAAAGTCTGCAAACCATATCTCGACAAATTCGTCATCGTATTCATTGATGACATCCTCATATACTCTCAAACGAAGGAAGATCACAAACAACACCTGAAGTTAATCCTCAAACTACCGGAGAAAGTGAAGTTGTATGCAACGTTCTCTACGTGCGAGCTTTGGATGCGGAAAGTTCACTTCCTTGGTCATGTAATAAACGAAAAAGGAATCCATGTGGACCCATCCAAAATTTAGGCAATTAAAAACTGGGAAGCGCCAAAAACCCCAACTGAAGTACGTCAATTTCTTGGTCTAGCTGGCTATTACCGTCGATTCATCGAAAACTTTTCCAAAATAGCCTAGTCTGTTACCTCGTTAACTAAAAAAGACAAGAAATTTGATTGAGGCGAGAAACAAGAAGCCGCCTTCAAAGTTTATTGTTGTTTGATGAGCACCAACTATTTGATAAAATTTCTCAATGAAAATATCATGTAGGGGTACAGTTGGATTTCCTTCCAGATACCTCTTCTTTCGATCAGCTTCCCATTGCAATAAGTGTTATGATAGTATATGTTTTGCATTTTCTCAATAATGTAGAAGAGATGTATTTTTTTCTTTTCATTCCTAAAAGAAAGTTGCTAAAGGGATATGTATGTAAGTTTCTGTATGCACTATGCACCAACTTCATCTTTCCCTTTTATTTTAAGATACGTTAATTTATAGGTGACGAAATAGGCGGGTCTAATGGGTTGGGTGGTTACTGGTCCAAAATACGCCTTGGGCCAATGAAACAATTATTTTTAATTTAACATAAACATATATGGTTCCTAATAACTGTATTCATTTTGTGATCTGAAAATGTGTTCTTTTATATCAAGGGATTGGCCCAAGTTTTGTACAAAGGAATTTGCATCAAAATGTGCATGACAGAGCTATGTAGTTCTGGTTCTTTTGTCCCTGATAGATGGATCCAATATTTCGAGTCATGTTATGTTAGATTTATTTGAATTTTTGTTGTTTATCAATAAATCAAATCATTTATATTTTTTCCATTTCTTTTATGTAGGCATAGCTTGGAGGAATCATACGGCTGACATGCATATAATTTGCAACTTAGCTAATACTTCGTACCAGTCTAAATCTGAATATACGATTGGTCCTGATGTTTGGTTCTTTCTTATTCGTAGTTTATTTAAGAAGGTTGCCAATACAGAAATCACAAAATGAAAGAGCGTAAAATTAAAAAGACAGAAAAAAGTGCGATAGTTGTTGTGATGTATAAATGTGGACTGAAATTTGAGGCCTAAGTTTGTCTATGGTTATAATTTTCTATTTGTCTAATTATGTGTTGATCGGTGAATTAGTTAGTGAGTGTCTAAGCTTGAGAGTTGTTCTGAGACTTGATTGATTCATTTCGTGGTCGGTTGTAATTGTTGGGTTAATCCAGATCATATAGCTAGATCTTATAGTATTTTTTTTATAAAATGAAAACATCTTATATGACTTTTATAGCTTTTAGAGATGTCTATTGATTTTTTGTTGTGATGTCAAGTTTGGGGACCACTGTATTTGTTGGACTCTATGTTCTGGTGTTTTTATCATGCTTGCATTTAAGTGAAGTAGATATTAAGATAATATTTAAATTTGTTAAGCTTTAGTTAGACAACTTCACTATCTTTATGTATGGTCACATTTTTAAAAATCAGAGTTTTAACATTCAATGCATTGTTAGATAAGTTTATCGCTAATAATTGCACAAAATTTAATAATAAAATTTTTACACATTTAACGTCACAAATCATATGTATAATTAATATTAATATATATATATATATATATATTTAAATAATGTTTATGACAAAATTTAATATATATATATATATACATATAATAATAATAATGGGTAGAGTTCCGATAAAAACACCTTAAAAATAAGAACGGGTAAGAACGCTTCATATCCGCAAATGTATTCCAGAAAATCAATAGATTCACATTCCTACATCTCAAATATGTGGAAAAAAATAGATGTACATCCTTATAAATGCTTAAAAATAAAAAAAACGATCGATGCACGATTTTAGATGAAAAATGTAGAATTGTTCATCAATCGTTTTTCTCAAATTGTATACATTTTTAGAAATGTACATTCATTTTTCTTTGCATATTTGAGATATACAAATGTGAATCCAATGATTTTGTTGAGTATAAGTGCAAATTTAAAGCGTTCTTACCGTTCCTTTTTTGAAGTGTTCTTATTTGATTCATACTCTAATAATATATATAATATAATATATCAAATAAAATTTTTTATAAACATTATTTAAGAAACCCGTGTTATCACGGGTCACTTAACTAGTTATGGTTTAAAAAAGAAGTATACGAAAACGGTCTAACAATATGACTTATAATCATCACATTGAGGATTTATTTTCCATCGTAGATTATTTTGCCTACTTAATATTTTGTACTTTCCCACTTAAATTTAGTATTAAAAGAGAACACTGTTCGATGAAAATACTTAGACAACTTAATTGACATCCTTAAAGTTTGGATATTAATGCTTAATTAAGTGGACTGAAGTATAAATTAAATTTTATTACATGTATCAAATTTTATTTTAGTCTATTATATGTATCATAATTTTAATTATTGCTATTGTATGTATCCAATTATTTATTCATATGGTAGCCGGTACAGAGATACTATTAATGATGTAATAACCGTGTATTTTGACACGTCACGTCATTAAAAATGGCTGACTCATCATCATTTACAAATAAGAGGAGGTCGGAAACATATAACAGTCATTATTGAAAGTTCAAGACATACAATAAAACAAAATGAAGTTTGATACATGTATTAGACTTTGAGTTACAGTTTAATACATTACCAAACACTATCTTTAGAGTTTCTAACTTTTGCTAGGATAAATACAAAAAGTATTTACACGAACTTTGTCAAGCGAAACCTTTGAGTTAGCAACAAATTAACTTAGACCATTCGCAGTCCTAACAATATGTCATGGGGTGTTGTGGGTGCCACAACAGCACGATAAAATGTCATCCCACAACACTATGTAGCGGTGACTTCCACGACACTGTGTCGTGGGAGCTAGGGCCCACTGATTTATCTAACTTTCATTTAAAAAAATCAAATACATTTAATTAATTAAATAATATATAATTATTAAAAATAACATTTAATTCTTGAAATAAAATATTACAATCCTAAAAAAAAGTTACTGAGATACAACAACTTAAAAATAAACTAGTTCTGAAAGTTCCTAAGAAGAATCCAAATTTCTCGGTGAGATCATCTCGATGTTACGTTATTGAGTATTTCTTTTATCTTTGCTTCACGTGCCATAACTCGTTCTCGAAATCTCTGACGGGGTCGGTTAGACGGATCGACGTGCATCTCCTCCTCAAGTGAACTTATTGCAAAGTCGTTATCCTCTTGGATCATGTTGTGCAATATCACGCAACTGTATAACTGTCTTCTCATCTTGTTCACGCTCATAGATCTAGTTGGAGTCTTTAGAATTGGAAACCTACCTTTAAGCACCCCAAACGTTCGCTCGACATCTTTTCATGTACTTTTTTGGAAATTCTTAAACTTTTTTTTTCTCTCGTCAGTAGGACATGGATACGCCTTATAGAGCGTTACCCAATCTAGATTAACACCGTCAGCGAGGTAATATCTTTTTGTGTAACCATTCACTTCAAATGGTGTCGGTTTTGACGTATCGAACAACGGGGATTGGTTTATAACTTGAATGTCGTGGTCCGAACCCGTCATGCCAAAACTTTATGTCGTATCCACATATTGTATGAAGTCAGTTCATCGGGGTCGTCTTTCTTGCGTGGGTGAACTTTTAGCAACTTCACGTTCTTTTTCTTCCGCTTTGTATTGTTGCAAAATAGCAACAAGTTCGTCGTCTTCCAAAAAATATTCAGATACGATTTAACGATTGCATTTTGTGAGAGTATTTGTGATTGTGTGTATGTATCTATACTAATATATAAAGCATTTAACCCCTCCCCCACTTTCTCACTTTTTAAAATAGATCTTCACCATTGAATATATATCACCTTTAATCTCATCCCTTCATTTAATTTTAACCTACCTAAATGATAACACACCTAACAAGTAAACAAACACTTTTGACCAAAAATCTCACATAATAGCTTTATTTGTCTCCCTCACATATTTGCCACCTGAACATAAAAACACCTAATAAACACCATAGAAAATACACACATCAAATGCTAATAAATATGATGCCGAACCAAATCATTCGGCACCGCTTATTTGCACGGGTACAAGACTAGCTTATAGATATCTTTGAAATTGATGCGTTAGAGCCTCTTGTGCGATAACTATTTAAGCTTGTCTTGTGACTGTGAATAGAAGCACGTGTCACTTGTGGTAACAGTAGTATTCATATCAATTAGATACATGTCTTCATGCCTCTTAGCAGTCAGCAATTGTTTACCCATCATGTCAAATATCGTTCCAAACTTCTTTCTAAACTAAACCACTTTCATTCTACTTATGAGTTGACTTATATCGATTAGATTATGTTTTAATCCAACCACATAAGCAACATTCTTGAAGGTGACATTCCCATTGCTTAGAGTACCAGAACCTTTGGTATTCGCTTTGAATTATCTCCAAATGTTATAGCTAGACCATCTTTCTCCTTATAGCCCAATAACAAGGACTTACATCCAGGCATATGCCTTGAACATCTACTCTCCAGGTACCAGATTTGCTTGTTTTGAATGCCTTATACAAAATTGTAGCTTTCCAATCATCTGATTGTATATTGGTATCTGCTTCCCTCATATCATCAAGAAATGTATCTGCTTCCCTCAATTGCTTTGTACTTAGCTTTGTACTTGGCAGCCTTGAGTAAGTATCTGCTTGAGTGATGGTTTTTTGGACTCACAGTCAGCTGCATAGTGTCCAATCTTTCCACAGTTATAGTATTTTGCCTTAGCCAACATTATTGTTTTGCCAATATTGCCTGTCCTAGCTCTTCTGCTGAATCTAAAGCTTGATTTGTTTTTCCTTCTATTAAACTTTATGACTTTCTAGGCTAGCATAGCCATTCCATTTGCAAAGCTTTCTACATCATCTTCATCGCAGCTCTTCATCACTTGCTTCTACTTCTTCCTTGCCAGTTCTTAGTTTACAAACAACCATAGTTTTTGAATTCTTTCTTTTGGGTTCAGCAGCAGCAAGGGCAACATTGGAATGCTCAGGATATTTCGAGTTTTCCTTGACATTCTTATCATGCATGGCTTTAGATTTCTCATGATTCATGAGAACACCATAGAGTGAAGCTAGAGCAAAGTTTTTGAGAGTATGAGTAACTTTGAGTGATGTAGCAAAAGATTCCCATGAAGGTGGTAAAGAGTCAACAAATTTGTTAGTTACTTCAAACACATCAATCTTTTCCTCTATGCTGGCTGTTCATGAATACTTTTGTGTGCTAGGTGAACTAATCATAGGAATTCCTTTGCAACTAGCTCACAGACATACTTTAAACAAATTTACACCAAATGATAGGATCTCACTATTGTCTGAGTATAAAATAACTTTAGTGTTATAACCAAGTTATTGTCATTATAAAATCTATATAAAGGATCAATATAAAATAATAGAGCCGCTCCACCATTTCTCGTGCTAGTTTCGTGGGGTCCATAACGACAAACCGCGAGCACAGCTCACGCTCCATCTGTGCTGAGCCCTTGCTCACTCGACAATTTCGAGCACAAGTCTACTGCAGGTGGTCTTACTTCTAAATTATTGATGCATTTAACAGATAATCGTGAACATGGAACAAATTTGTGTATTCAAGTTTAATCGCTACTTCTAAATATTTCTGTCATAATTAAGAAATGTATACAAGTTTAGGCTTGATTGTTGTTGTGCATCTAAGTGTTTGCTTTCGGTTCCAACTGGTGATGAAAAGAAAATAAAACAATCATGATAGGGACAGTGCAGGTACCATCTTTGGGTGCGTAATTATGAAGAGCATTGATCAGGAATCAACTTTTCCATTAGAGAAAAACATCGGTTCAAATCATTAACATAGCATGACAATCACAATTACTTAAAACAGCTGAATGTGCTGTAAGAAATGGACTTATAAATAATCTACAAACCCTAATCTTTTTCCCGTTGAACAATGATGTGCTTTATTGAACCCTTTGATCCCATATCTGGAAAAACAAGATAAAACTAGATGCATAATAGTAATTATCATTTAGGCAATCTTATTTGGGATTAACAGAAAGAAGTAGCACGAATATATATGTTGAACCAAGAACATCCAAGTTATACTATTCAAATAGCAAGATAAATTTCTCATTAGTCTGAAATCTACTCGATTTCAAGTGGCCGTGCATCATTTCTCAATTCAACTGATGGTATGTATGACTATATAAATACAAAACCACGAATGCTAGCAAAACAATGATTTTAGATCCCATAATTAGGGTTAGAAGCTACAGATTTACCCAATTGAATTCAAAATTATGATTCAATAAAGCAGCAAAAGCAATATGAAAAATAACCTCAGAAATGGAGTTTTCTAAGTCAAGGTCCGAATGGTGAACTCTATCATACGATTCGTCCAAATTCCTTGACACCTGTAACAAATAATTTATTATTATAATAACTGAAAATAACAGAGTTAAAGTAATTGACGTTATACATGTGCAAGTGTGAAACTATACCTGTGAAGGTGAGAAGCCAGATGGACATGAAGGGAGAAGCTTATACTCATTCTCCATCAAATCATATAATAATATTACTGCTTGCTTATGATTGTTGATCAACTAATACAGATCGTACATTCGTGCCTCACATAGTAAGAGTCCGCCGTTTTTGATAAAAAGAAGGAAAACTAAATGAGTGGAAAGAGAGAAAAACAAAAATTAAGAAAGAAGTCCAACAAAGAGTTTAAAGTTACCTCTGTTTCATGATTCGTCTCCAAGAATAAGAAACATATGTTCAAATTTGTGCGCCGCAAATAAAGTAAGACATTTTATAAGTATGATATCTTTAATTAAACAAGTCATCTTCATGTTCGATGTCTGTACACGTGGCAGCAGACACGAGACGATTTAGTTTATTTGATCCCCGATTGGGTTGGGTCATTTTTAGATTTTCTTGTAATGGTTGATAAAATTGGTCCGTGTGTATCTCATATTACGGTGTGGTCTCTGGTCTAGTATTGTGTGAATTTTTTTCTTAACCCGATATTTCGCTACATAAAATGTACATCGAGCGCATGTAATGACTGAAATACCATTTTTATAACTTTTATTCAAGTTTCTAACTTTATTTATTTCTTTATCTGTTTATCTTTTACTAAAATACTCTCTCTATCCCAGAAAATTTGTTATTATCAATTACATCCAAATGACTAAATCAATTGCTAGTAAAGTATTTTAAACAAATAACTACTTAATATATGACAATACTTACCAAAATATAACAGTTTATAATGTAAAGCAATAAAAACACAATTTGTCACTCGTCAGTTATAATAATATATAAGGCAATAAAGAATTACAAGGAGTTTTTGCAAAACTAAGTAAATAAAATCTAACTTAAAACACTCTGGAATGAATGACAAATTGTTCTTTACTAATTCTCGTTACACAAATACTTGCTTAAGACTATGAGTTTGAGTATGAAAAAAATAGGACTCGCTGAATAAGTCGCCGAAGTGTTTAACCGAGAGTAAATACACACACTAAATGTTTATATGAGAAGTACATTTATTTGAGACAACATTCTCATTAAATAGTCAAGGAATGTTTGTAAAGTTCCTTTCAACCTTTGATGTGCCGCATTTTGATTGGAAAATACATGTTTCTTTAAATGTTATATATAGAACACTACGTCAAAAGGACAACGGCGATGAACAAGGAAAGCAATTGTTCACGCTTTTACGAATGTCCCTTTTTGTACCTCAAGTTAGATATTATTCAAAAATTTAATGAATGTCGACTAGGAGAAAGAAGATTTGGATCATATACACATTTATCAAATTTCGTTGATCCTTGTTAAAATTATCATACTTAACTTTGACACATTATATTATTACAATACGAAAATTTTGTATAGTCGAGTCATCCCAATTGTTGTTTATCTAATGTTGTTTACAACAATGTTTTACTTTGTATGAGAACTTTTGAGCCCATAAGAGAACAAACTGCAAATGGTAATAAAACACAAGCCATTTAATACTGGTATAATTACACACAAATTTCTCATAAAAATCACATCACATAAACAAAAAAAAGAAAAAGAGAATTACAAACCAGAACACACAAACTTATACAAAACTAATAAGCAAGATACACCGTGAATTGAAGCAATGTCTCAGTACCATCATTGTTCTGCTGGTTTGTACCCTGGAAAGTCTTGACAATAGCATGTCCCTTAGCATTCACATACTTTCCGGTCCCACCCATCACCGCCAGCTGCGACTCTGCCACCGCACTCCGGTGGACACCCATAAAGCTCAAACTATCAATGTAACTCCCATGCATAAACATCACAGTAAATGCCATTGTTTGACTCTTTCCATCTATCGAACTCGATACATAAAACCCTTGTGCCTTTCCAATCAACCCTGACCCAAGCTCATGTCCTTCAGTTAATTCGTCATCAATCACTGTCAATGTCCCGAACATAAATTGTTGCAACGCATTTCCTTGAGGTAGTTGTCCACCATTAATGGCAGCAAACACGTTGTTATTGTTGTTGTTGTTGTTGTTGTTATTGTTGTTTTGGAAAACACCGGAAGTGGTACCACCTAGCCCGGTTAGGAATGGGAGATTATTGTTGTTGAGGATCCCATTGTTGCCATCGTTTTGTGGAACACCGTTGTTAACTGGGAGATTTGCACCGTTTGGTTTGGCAAATGGTACTTGACCGTTGACAGCTGGATTAGTGACGGCTCCAGTGACAGCTTTAGCTGAAGGGTTGGACCCACCGAGAATATCGTGCATGAAAAAGGTAAGTGTATGATCAGGACCTTCAACAACAGGTACTGCACCACCACTAGTAGCTGGGTTAGGTGGGATGGCGCCCAAGGGGCTTACGTTGGCACCTACTTCAGGTGCAACCACAGGGACCGCGGTCTCTAGTTCCTTACTGAGGGTTCGAGCCGATGTGGCTAAAGAGCAGGTGGTGGCTAGGACTAGAAGGGAGAGTAGTGAAAAACAAGTGAAAGTAGAGGTTGCCATTAAAATAACTCTGATCAAAATAAAGAACGATTAATGTTTTAGAGTGCTATGGTGAAATGAGATGTGTTTGAATGGTGAAAAATATCTGTATTTATACATTTTTTTTTAAAAAGGAGAACGCAAATATGGTTTAGTTGATAACATGGAGTTAGTAAACTAAATTGTGAACAACTACTACAAGAGTTAGTAAACTAAACTTGTGCCAATTAAATTGTAAACTACAAAAAGGTTTCCTTCACATAAAGTAGAACAATTCCAACCCGTTTGCCAGAAGCAAATTTCCAGCGATCCTTATTATGTGTAATTTATGTTAGTGGGGTCCAATCTAAAACAATTTAGCTAAAAGAAAATCAGCCACGTTGCTTGAATGTACCCAAGTGTATTTTTAATATCTTTTTTTTAAAACAAATATACATCCTATAACTGTTCTATTCGAAAATTTACATTATTAATCATAGTATTACAAACTCTGTAATTATACTTAACACATTATTAATTATATAGAAAAAAAGGATGCATAAATACTTGTTGGATAACCGACATGACTACATTAAAATCCTTGACCAGCCGTTGCTTAGTAGACCACTATATGGGTCCAAATGTCACATATGATCCGATCCTACACAAGATTAACTAAAATTAGACTGAAGACACACTGATTAATTGTTATTCGGTGCAGGAAACATCAGCTTTTGCTCTTTCATCGGGTGTCGGTGTATGGAACACAGTTGCGTTTCTTTGAGATAGTGATGACTTTGGGACTAGTCTATGCTGTGTATGCAATCCTAAGAAGGGAGATTTGGGGATCATTGCACCACTAGCCATTGGTTTCTCGTGGGTGCAAACATCTTAGCTGGTGGTGCATTTGATGGTGCGTCCATGAACCAGTGGTCAGCTGGACATGGAACAGCCCCTGGGTCTACTCTGAGTTTTTGTCATCTTCAATTAAGTTGCAATCGTATTTAACACATTAATTAATTGTATAAAATTTAGATTATCATTAAGTCTTAAAAATTTTGTAATTATCTTTAACACAACGAGTTCATAAAATACAGATGCAATTGTTGGATGACCTGACCTGACTCAACCCGACCAGTGATGACATTTGGACCTATCCACATGGTGAGACCAATTCTGGCACCAGTGAATGGTCACTTTTATCCCCACAACAAGTCCTCACAACCAATGCTTCCCAAGACTCCAAATCAGGGATCATTAGTGTTGGGACATATTATTGTGACAACAGATCTAGCTTGTAATAGGACTAGTGTATTTATTGTCAAACTTGTATAAATTGGTTTAGACTCGTAAATATATGATATTAACTTGTTATTATTATTTGTTAAATGTTATTGAACAAGTATCGATTTCAAGTTAAAGTCAAAATTCGCAAATTGAGAAGTCAACTCGCAGGTTTGACCTGCGAGTTGAGATCTCATCTCACAACCATCTGGACTCGCAGCTCTCAGCTGCGAGTTGAGATCTGGGCTCGCTGATATCTGGACTCGCAGGTCTTACCTGCGAGTTGAGATTTGGGCTCGCAATCATCTGGACTCGCAGGCCCATGGGCTGCGAGTTGAGTCAACTCGCAAAGCCCATGGCCTGCGAGTTGAACCAGATATAAATATTTTAATGCTGCTCATTATTAAAGGGAGACCTAGAAATCCGTGCCAGAAATACACACACCAAATATTTTAAGTATTCTCTCCTCGAAATCTGTGCAGATATAAAAGCATTTATTGAATAGGCTCGGTTTTGATTGTTTAACACTAGTTAATATCAAAACGAAGCTTGTTAATTAATTGCAAAGTTATATAAGCAATAAACCTTAAGTATTGAGGGATTCCGCACCTCAATACCTAAAAGATAATCCGTTATCGCTAACCAAGATCTAGAGACTTACAATTGGTATCAGAGCTTTCGGGCTTAGAAACATTGTGGTTACAAGGTTTTTGGTTATATAACATCTTTAGGGTCGTTTTTCGAACGAAATCTACGGATTTATTCGTAAAATACCAAAAAGTTTCAGTTCCCAGATTTCGAGGCGCCGTTTTGCGAGTTGAGATTAGGGTTACTGTTATCTGCGAGTTGAGATTAGGGTTTGTGCGAGTTGAGTTTCTGCGAACCGAGTTCCATTGCGAACTGAGTTCCTTTGCGAACTGAGATTTCTGCGAAACGAACTGAGATTCCTGCGAACCGAGTTCCATTGCGAACTGAGTTCCTTTGCGAACTGAGATTTCTGCGAATTGAGTTTAGTTGCGAGTTGAGATTTCTGAATACGCAAGATAACTTAATTTTTGATTTTAAAATGTCTGATTTGAGCCGAATGATCGAGATGGAACACGAGGTTGGCAAATCTAATGTTCCACCGAAGCTACTCAGACTTGAGGACTATTATGGGTGGAAAGACAGGTTCGAAAGCTACTGTAGATTCCATGACATAACTATCTGGCTGTGTATTAAAAACGGATATGTTGCACCTACAGCTGAGGTAGGGAACGCAACAGTGATTGTGACTTATGATCGAATGAATGACCATCAGAAGAAAGAATTCACCATCGATAATAAAGCACATTCTTCAATTAAGATGAGCCTTCCTAAGGAGATCAACCATCAGTTGAAGTCCTTTCACACAGCTAAAGAGCTGTGGGACGCTCTAGAAAAGAGATGTGAGGGGAGCCCTCAGGTGAAAGCTGGTAAATGTAATCTTCTAAAAAAGCAGTTTATGGTATTTAAGGCTTTTAGAGAAGAAGATCTTGAGGCTTACACCACCCGTTTCTATCATCTATTAAGTGAGCTTGACGACCATGCTATCTTTTATAATGACAAGGAGAAAACCGACAAGTTTATTGAGGGTTTACCTTGTAAATGGGAGATGTACGGTATCATGCTGAAAGATAATGATGAAAGATATGCAACCATGACCCTAGAGAAAGCGATTGATAAACTAAGGGGTTATGACTTCTCTAAGAAAACGAGAGATACGGATTCTGATCATCTACAGAATCCTGGTCTGTACCATGGAAAGACTAGTATCTCTAATTCCTCATCCAATTTGACCACGGCTTTGTTTGCAGGTGAAATTGATGAGATTGGAGAAAAATTGACTGAGGATCTCTGTTTCATTGCTTCGGATAACGGTGATAAACGAAACAGGAACACCACCTCAGATAAATCCACTCAAGGGCATCATAAGATGCCGATGAGTGTGAAATCAGCCGAACAACAACTTTCTGTGTTGGCATCGTTCGTTGCTTCTTATGAAAACTATATTCAAGGGAAGATAAACGATCCAGCACAATTTGATGAAGATTATGATCAGGTTGATCCTGACGACTTAGAGGAAATGGACCTCCAGTGGCAACTGGCTATGGTGTCAAGGAGAGTAAAGAATTTCCTAAAGCGTACGGGTAAGAAAGTAGTTGGAAATCGACCAGGTTTTGACAAGTCCAAGGTCAAGTGTTATAATTGTCAAGGTTACGGACACTTTGCCAGGGAATGCCAAAGACCAAAGCTTGATGCTGGATCTTCAAAACAAGATTCGGGAAGTAATCTAACTTCCAAAGTCTTAGTGGTTCAGCAAATAGATGGATCTTATGATTGGTCTACACCATCAGAGCAAGCTCTCATGGCTGAGATTGACGATCAAGAGAAACAAATTGAATCCACTTCCTACATGCCAACTACTGAAGAACTTCAAGCTAATGTGCCACACACTGAAGTTAAGGGGATTGAGGAAGATGTTCTCTACATCAACTCGACAGAAGAAATGAGTCCCAATGATTTTGTGGCATATATGGCTGATATTCAATCCGAAAAGAAAAAGGTATGTCTAGATCTCCTTACTCTCACCGATGTATGCTATTTAGTTACTGATCTTCAAACACAGGTTAGTGTCTTTGCAGAATCTAACAAAACCTTGACCTCAGAATTAGACTTAGCTAAGTCTGATGTTCGTCGGTTAGGTGAAGATAAATTAGCACTGAACGAGAAGATTAAGAGTGATACTCTAGATAAGACCAGTCTGACTGACATTATAAATGAACAATGCATTAAAATAGACGGGTTATATCTAAACCTTAATGAGCTTAATAGAAATATAGCTATTAAGGATAAGGAGTTATCAGAGTCAAATATGAAACTGGTAGAGCTGAATAGAAAATTTGAAGGTTATAGAACTTCTTCTTTGACCTTAAATAGAATAATTGGCTCTCAACGTAGTGTAAAGGATGTTACTGGCCTAGGATACTCAGATGTCCCTCCGCCTTTTAATGCCAATTACACTGCTTCCACTTCTGTTGACTTAGAAATGACAGACGTTAATCCTGAGACTGAGGATTTGGAAAATCAACAGTCTATTGCATCTGAGATCCAAAAGGAGACTGTCAATGATTCATCTTTAACCAAGAGTACAGTCAAATCTCTCACTAAAGTACAATTCGTATCAAGTGGGATGATTGGAAGTACTGATGGAAATAATGAAGTCATTAAGAAACATAAGGAGTTACCTTCAGTGTCTTTTGATCAGATAAAGAAGGAGTCTGCTAAGACTGCTAAGTCACGAAAGCAGATGTCATGCTTCAAATGTCATCAACGAGGACATGTCTCTTCTTGTTGTCCCAATAAGAAGAATGAAGCTGCTCCTAAGCGCGAGGCCAGTGATAAGTCTAAAAATATCTCTAGCATAGACAGGTTAGGTACCAGACCTGGTATTGGTATTAAACCTGTGACTGCTCTGAAAAGAGATGCATCTCACAGTGTCTCGCCACCAAAACCTAAACGGCATGAAAACTCTGCTAAGGATCAGGTGCCGTCGAAGTTTATGACTCCGAGAAGGAACCAAAGTCATTTTGAGATTGGTTCTACATCTCGCACACAAGGAGTTTACCAAGGGTCCTATGATAATCGTAGCCAAGGGCAAAAATCCCAGGGTTATATTTCGGGGAGGGTTGGAAATCAATCAACTTATAGACCCAGGACCACTAATCATCAGCAAGCTGATGCGTCTTCAAAGGTGACCAAAGCTCCCAATGGGAAAAATGGTTACTTTAAGGAGCTACAGTTTGTTGATGATAAGGGACAAACCAAGACCGTAATGGCTTGGGTCCCTCTTGATAACTGATTGTTTACAACTTGTATGTGCAGGAGCAGACTGGGAACAATGATAATTGGTGGTATGTTGACAGTGGATGCTCTAGGCACATGACAGGAACCAGAAGTCTACTGACAGACTTCAGAGGTGGACTGAGACAAGGAGTGCACTTCGCCGGTGATAAAGGAGGAGTAATTACTGGGAAAGGAACTGTTTCTAATGGAACTTTGACTCTAGAGGATGTGAATTATGTTGAAGAACTAACGCACAACCTAGTGAGTGTTTCCCAAGTCTGTGATAAAGGTCATCCTGTTCTCTTCACTGAGAAAGAGGCCTTGATCCTGAAGCCTGGTTTTATCATTCCCGATAAATGGATACTGATGAAAGCTCCAAGGAAGAAGGACATTTATGCTATCAACATGAATGCTCCTATTACTTCAATGGTGTCTACTTGTCTGTTATCCAAGGCTTCAGAATCAGACTCTCTCCTATGGCATAGGAAAATGGCACACTTAAACTTTCGAAAAATGAACTATATAACCAAACATGGGTTAGTTCTGGGTGTACCACCGAAGAGTTTTGCATTTGAAGACAAGTGTATATCCTGCTTGAAAGGAAAACAGCATAAGAAACCACACAAGTCTAAAAATGTGAACTCTATTTCCTCGCCTTTTGAGTTGCTACATATGGATCTCTTTGGCCCAATAAGCAAGAGAAGCATAGGTGGCAAATGGTACTGTCTGGTTGTCACAGACGATTTCTCTAGATTCTCTTGGGTATTCTTTTTGGGATCTAAGGATGAAACTCCGGGCATTCTTATGGAGTTTCTAGATCTAATAGAGAACATCTATAGAAAAAGAGTTAAGAGAATTCGTAGTGACAATGGGACCGAGTTCAAGAATTCTACATTGAATGTATATTGCTTAAGCAAAGGCATTCAACATCAATTCAGTGCACCATATGAACCTCAACAAAATGGTGTTGCTGAAAGGAAGAATAGAACTCTAATTGAAGCAGCGAGAACAATGCTTGCAGATTCAAGGCTTCCGGTCATATTTTGGGCAGAAGCAGTGAATACAGCATGTCATGTTCTCAATCGGGTTCTTACGGTGAAAAAGCAGAACAAGACATGTTATGAGCTTTTGAACAAAAAGAAACCGAACTTAAAAGGGTTTGAACCCTTTGGAGTTTCATGTACGTTGTTGAAAACGAGTCATCAACCTAAATTTGGTGAAAAGGCTGACGAAGGATACTTCCTAGGTTACATGCCTAACTCACCAAACAAAAGGGCCTTCAATAAAAATTCGGGACGTGTTGAAATAGTTTATAACATCGAAGTTACGAGCTATACACATGACTCACATAAGGGATTGGATTGGCAGTTTGACTATTCAGATCTTTTCAAGTCATTTAAAGTCCCTATCAGTGACTATGTCAGTAACTCAGACATTCCTGAGCATTTATTGTCGGGAGATGAGGATCCCACTCCTTCTCCAACATCGAGTGCTCAAACGTCTGATGCTAGGAATATTGTCGATACTGATGTTGTCCCCCCTATCGAGTCACAACTACCTCAAGATGATATACCTCAAGAGAGTGAAGATCCTGAAATTGCTTCTCAAAGGGTTATGGATGATGTTCTTACTCCTCTGAGACAATTAAGGATATCAACTACTAATGATGGTATACCACCCTTGGAGGAAATTGGTGCCAACTTACAGGATGATATTCCAGTTGAACCTGTTACTTCAACAAGAATTAATAGGATTCATCCAATTGATAATATCATCGGTGATCCAAATTCTCCTATTCTGACTCGAAATCAATCTAAAGCTAGTACATCCACTCATTCAAGCTTGTATGCTGAAATGAACGAGACAGGGATTTCAAATCTATGTCTATATTCATGCTTTATCTCACAAATTGAACCTAAGAATGTTCAGATAGCTTTGAAGGAAAATTCGTGGGTCGAGGCAATGCAGGAAGAACTGTCTCAGTTCACAAAATTGCAAGTTTGGGAGTTGGTTGACCTACCTGTTGGGGAATATCCAATTGGAACTAGATGGGTATTTAAGTGCAAGAAAGACGATCGAGGAATCGTAATTCGCAATAAAGCTCGTCTAGTTGTCCAAGGTTTTAATCAACAAGAGGGGATTGATTACAATGAAGTGTTTGCGCCTGTGGCTAGGCTTGAAGCAATTAGGTTATTTTTAGCATTTGCAGCCTCAAAGAAAATAAAAGTATTTCAGCTGGATGTTAAAAGTGCCTTCTTGTATGGCAAAGTCAAAGAAACGGTGTATGTTTCTCAACCACCGGGATTTACTGATCCAAAGTATCCAGATAGAGTATATCGTCTCGATAAGGCTCTATATGGATTACATCAAGCTCCGAGAGCGTGGTATGAGACACTGTCCACTTATCTTCTTGAGAATGGATTCACAAGAGGAAGAATTGACAGTACACTCTTTGTGAAATGGAAAAGAAGAGACTTTCTACTTGTTCAAGTATATGTTGACGATATCATCTTTGGGTCATCTGACGAAAGGATGTGTAGTGAATTTGAAAAGGTTATGAAGAACAAGTTTGAGATGTCAGCAATGGGTGAATTGACATTTTTCTTAGGATTGCAAGTCGATCAAAAGAAAGATGGATATTTCATTCATCAGACTAAGTATACTAATGAGCTTCTAGAACGATTCAAGATGGAAGAATCAAGAATTTTTCATACTCCTATTCCGGAAGCCCATGGTATTGGTCCAGATACATCGAGTGATAGAGACGTGGATCCTACTCTTTACAGGGCCATGATTGGATCACTAATGTATCTTACAGCATCAAGGCCTGATATAATGTTTGCAGTATGTGTCTGCGCAAGATATCAAGCTACTCCTAAAGAATCTCACATGCAAGCAGTAAAACGGATTCTTCGTTACCTCAAAGGGAAACCGAAGCTGGGAGTTTGGTATCCGACTGATGGAGACTTAGATTTTGTGGCTTACACTAATTCTGATTACGGAGGATGCAATCAGAATAGAAAGTCTACAACCGGTGGATGTCAATTCCTAGGAGGTAGACTGGTCTCTTGGCAATGCAAGAAGCAAACCTCAGTAGCCATTTCTACATGTGAAGCTGAGTATGTTGCAGCTGGCAGCTGTTGTTCCCAAGTTCTGTGGATACAACAGCAATTGCTTGATTATGGGCTGAATATAACAAATACGCCTATGATGATTGATAATGAATCAACGATCTCAATAACCAATAATCCAGTCAAGCACAGTAAAACTAAACATATTGATATTCGACATCACTTTATTAGAGACTGTGCTGAGAAAAACCTGATAAAGTTAGCTAAGGTTCCATCTGTGGATAATTTAGCAGACTTATACACCAAAGCGTTCGACAGAGCTCGATTCGAGAAATTGGTGCAACTAAATGGAATGAGAAATCCAGAGGATTAGTCTTCCATAGAGTTATTTTGTAATAATTAGCTGGTCTTATTTATTAGTTTATGCCATTTTTAAAAAAAAAAAATAAAAAAAAAAAGGGAGAAAAGGGGTTAGGCGTATGGCATTCATTTGCTTGTTACCGTTGGGGAATCGCCTCCGATAAAGGTTAAGTCTTTATCAACTGGGAAATGATAGTAAATTAGAGGAATCGGCTTAATAAATGTAGGTAAAAGTCTTAAGTTAGATGTGTTAGTAGATTCAAATTTGTTACATGAACTTTACATCTTTAAAACCAGGCTTTTACTTATCTTTATTTTAGTATACTCCTCTCTCCACACGATATAATCTACTTGAAAAACTTTAGATCTAGATAGCTTCATTATATGATGTACTGGTAGGCAATGTCTGCTTTGATTTCTGAGCATATAATAAGCTATAAATCTTCTGTGTGTTATCTCGTGTGATTTACTATATGACGTATGACATAAGTCTTAATTGATGAAAGATAGTCTGACCATACACTGTTATCAAGAATCTATGAAAATATGTCAAGACAAATAATAAGAATTATGGCTGTTAGTGAAATTACTGGTGTCTCTATTGTACTAAGTACAGACCTGACTCCTTTAGTTTTGCCAATAGTTTCAAGCTTGGTTTGTCTATACTAAGGGATCTTCTGTTGTACTAAGTACAGAACTAGAACCACTAGTATCTACAAAACGAGTTTGATATTTGTCACATTTACTCAAGGGTATGTCATATGTTTCGAAAAGAACATCATTTAGTGACCTCTATCTTGCAAAGTGAAAGATACAGTGTTATGTGTTTTACTAAATTTCTCAGTATGTCATTTTTGAATCACATTTGGTAATACACATACAAACAATAAAAGGTTTGCTCGGAAATCAGTATAGACTTTGTTTATATGGATTATAATACCAGTAATCATCTTGAACTATCTATGATATTTAAATCACTTCATTTTGACATGAATATTATATTTTGTGGAAATAGGTAACCAAGTTATACTCTTATAAATGTAAGTTGATAAATGGTTAAGTTATGAGTTCTTATGTAACTTATTGTGAATTTCATAAGGTTTGCATACTAACAATCTTCTTAGATTTTTTACTCATCATTTGGTTCAGCTGTTTCTTTCTAATATGATCCCACTGTCGATAATTTCTTAATGCCCTCGATTAGGATCTATTTTACTTTATTTTATTGTAATTTTATTTTAGTCAAAGTGTTTCATTAATACAAGGGTACTTGATACCAATGTTTATTATGAATCATTGAACTTTTATTTATTTCATTTTATCTTATTTCTCTTTATTTTATTTTTCTTATGTTTCTATTGTTCGTATTATTGCATCACAAGTGAAAGATCCTCAGATTTTAGACTTGTGCACGATTTCCTAAGTCTCACAAGTGAAAAATACCTTATTTTAGACTTGTGCATTTTTTCAAGAAAGACAAGTGAAAAATATTTTATTTTAGACTTGTTCGCTATTCCATAAGAAAAACAAGTGAAAGATCCTCAGATTTTAGACTTATACGCAATTTGGACTTAAAATTGACGTTTTGTAATTAAAATGTATTTTTAAACATTTTTTGCGAACCGAGAACAGGGCTGCGAGTTGAACTCAACTCTGCGAGTTGAGTTCTGCGAGCTGAGTTCAAATGGGTCAAAAGGGAGGCTGCGGGTTCAAACTTCCACACACTTGCGAATTCAAACTCCTGCGAACTCACACACACACTGCGAACTGAGTTTACTATTTCATTCATTTTCAAAATTTCGATTTGAACATCAGCCGTTTGACCTCATAACTTTTATCCACTTCACCTTTGCGAATCTTTTGAGGTAAAAATCAAACATATCCACCGTGTAACTTAATCATAATCCACATTTTAAATAAAATGAGGGTTTTGGTTTTTAAAATTTCAAATGTCATTCAAAACTTGCTCAAATGGACAAGAAACCTTAGGTTTATGTTAATCGGAGCATAGTGGATAAAATGACATAGGCCGATTGACTTGTAACTTGCTAAAATTGAAAATTAATTGTGATGTCATTTCAGCAGTTCATCCTGCGAGTTGAGATTCAACTCAACTCGCAGGTCAATGGTCAGTCAATCCTGCGAGTTGACTTGCGAGTCCAACCTGAGAGTTGACTTGCAAGTCTGACTTGCGAGTTGAACTTGCGAGTTGAACTTGCGAGTTGAACTCTGCGAGTTGACTCTTGCGAGTTGACTTTTGTTGACTCTTGCGAGCTGACTTGAACTCTGCGAGTTGAACTGGCGAGTTGACTTTGGTTGACCTGCGAGTTGAACTGGCGAGTTGACTTTGGTTGACCTGCGAGTTGAACTGGCGAGTTGACTTTGGTTGACCTGCGAGTTGAACTTGCGAGTTGACTCTGGTTAAACTGCGAGTTGAACTCTGCGAGTTGAACTGCTTGCGAGTTGAAATTCTTTTTAATTTGTAATTTAATTTAATTTACGAACTCTAGATTTTTATTAATTAAGAGTTATAAATTAGTTAACAATTAGACGTGTAGACTTAAATGAAAACACGTAAAATTGTACACTTTAAATGGTTATAAGGCTTACGACTTTGAGTAATAAGCTGTATTACCTTTAAACGAACATTCGAACATTAGATTTATTGAATTTATATATAATGAACGACTATAATTGTTAATTAAGTTTCTTAACTTAATAGTTCAATTGTAGTTCGTAGATTATATAAGTCTCTCAATATTTGTTAAACTAATTGTCTAACATTTGTGTGATCTTTGATATTACAGATATGGCTCGACAATTCGTTGGACATCATAATGTTCTGGTCGATTTAGACGTAGATGCCCGTGGTGCATCTAGATTGACTCGGGTTCTTTCTTATCTGGCACGATCGAGGATTCGATATGCTATCACCGAGTCACCGGCCCTATCACGAGATATACTAACCCAGTTCTGGGCTAATATTGTATATGATACATCGGTGAATCCTCCAGTCATCCAGACAAGAATAAATGATCGTCCTGTTATCTTTTCTGCTTCAGATCTTAGGAACATTTTACAGTTGGGAACTGTGGAGCTGGAAGATGGACCAACTGAGTTTCCGTTGGACTTTATCGAGGGAGCTTTAGGACGTATGGGGTATGTTGGACCCAAGAGAGGCCGTCAGTTTCTGAAAGCTCTCGTGTTCGGAGAATGGAGATTTTTACTCCATGTCTTGGTCACGATCTTTGGGCCAAAGAAAGGAGGATATGATGAGCTTAGCTCTTCTCTATTATCGGCTGCACTGTCACTGGTTTACAATAAACCATACAGTTTTTCAGACTATGTTTTTGGAGAATTTGTTAGACAAATCTTGGGAGGTGTCAGGTCTCAGTTTATGCTATATCCCAGATTTTGTATGCTTATCATTCGGGCTTCGATTCCTGACTTGCCAGACTTTCAAGCTGATTTTAAAGTTGATACCATAGGGCTGAGGGCTTATAATGCCATGTTTATGCAAACTTCAAGGAGGTTTGAGATGCAGCCACAGCCGACAGAGCTGTTTGGGTTTTTGCTTAATCCAGATTATGTGACGCCACCAAATCATGGTTGGCTGGATGTTGATGTGGCAGAGGGTGCTCCTGAGCCACAAGAACTGATCGAGGAGGTTTTGATTCAGGTGCATCAATCTGGGCAAGAGATTAATGCTGATGTTGCAGCCGAAGTGGTGCAACAAGTACTGGCTGATACTGATGATGCCAATGATCCCATCATGCAAGATGTGGATCAGTATGTTGCTGAAGCACCAAGGGTTGCAGAACCCACCACTGAGGCACCAGAGGCTGCCGGTCCATCGGGCAGAGATGGAGAAGCTGCTTCGGCTTCTGAATCTGAGTCTGATGATGATGATGAGACTGGACCACCAGGGTTTGTCTCCGGTATCCCTGAAGGGATGATTCGTCAAGGATCAAAGTTGATTATGGATCCGGCATTGAAGTTAAAGAGGAAAGCCGTGGACCAAGATCCCGATTTTGTTTTGGTTGATGAAGATGAGGATGAAGAAGAAGAGGAGGAGGTGCTCATTACTCGACCTCGCAAACTGCTCAGACAAACAGCTTCAACCTCTGCAGCTCATCTACAATCCAGTTCTACGCCCTTAGAGGCTGAAATGATTGCTGCTTTGGTTCGCCCGTCTTCGCACCCAACCACCAAATCTAGCAGGGTCGCAGCACGTCTATTAACCGATGTTGCTACCGAGATAGCGAAGAAAATGCAACCGCCCGCTCCCACGCCACCAACCACCACTACTGCTGCTCCATCCACCTCCTCTGCGACTGATTCTGATCATATTAATAGCTTAGAGTCCAGAGTTCGAGAGTTGGAAGAAACCGTCAAATTCTTGATTTCTCAAATGCTGTCTATGTCTGATAACATGACTAATCAGAATGATGCCTACTCACTGCTCATCAAGACGAATAACAATCTGATAGATGATGTAGCTGACAAGCAGAGGCAAATTGATAGACTTGATCGCCTGGTCATCAGCCTTCTGAAGGACAAGCCATCTCAAGGGGAGGTATTGATATATCAAGAGTCCTGCAAGGAAGATGAGCTGGCGAAGAAGAATAAGAATGATGAAGACGATGATCCCGCAGCTGGAAAAGATAGTGAGCTGGCCGGTCCTTCAACGACTGGTCAGCAGACTACATTTCAGGGGGAGTCTGCTGAAGCAAGTGGTAGTGGAGCTGGTGCTGGTACTGCGAAGGGTGGAGCTGAAGAAGGTGACACTTGTATTAATATAGATTGAGTGTAATTATTAATACATTGTAACTTTGAATCATTTTGTAATTAAGATGTTTGAACTTGAATGTTTAAAATGTTATAATTATGAATGTTCGTATATTATAAGTCTTTTGTAATTCTAGATTGACTATGATCGATAAAAGAGTTATAGGATCATATAATATATGATGTTCGCATATTATAAGACTTATTCAAATTTTAGATCGATTATCATAATCGATGAAAGATTTGAATAAGTATATATAATATATTTCAAATACACAAAGGGATTAATAAGAAAAATCTTAGATTGATTCAGGGAAATCAATGAAAGAACTTATGATATTAATCTATTTGTGTATATATTTCTATAGGTCATGAAATGTTGAACTTATCAGATTCTGAAGGCGACATGCCAGATGAATTAGATGAGGACATTGACTTTGACCTCGAAGAAGGAGAGTTTGTACCTCCTGAAGATTGGACTTTCATTGTTAATGATGGGGCAGACGACTGTGTAGATCTTGACGCTGATGTTGTTGAACACATTGTAAGCCCATCTAAAACTAAAGTGGTCATCAAGGAAGAAGATGGAGAAAGGGTTGTTGAGTTAGATGAAAGTCTAGATGACTCAACCAGTTCTGAATCAGAAGATGACCTTCCAGAGAAACTCAGAAATAATCCCATGTTTAGACCTCTGAAAAGGAGAAAGCAAAAGGTTGGGATGTCTGAAGTAGATATAACTGGAAAGAAAGCTCCAAGGAAGGGGATCATCGGCTGGTATTTTGATTCTGACTTGAAACTTTTCGCTATCAAAAGATTTGACGGAGTTCAATATTTCGATAAGAAGCTTAAAGTATTCAGTTCGCTTCCTCGATTTGAAGTTCGAGACTTGGCACGCTTAGAACTGATAAATCCCAGTAATGATCCCTACGCAACGTATGTTGAGAGAATCATTCGGACTGAGGGTAGATCAATGAAGTTTGAGAAGATTAAGCCAAGAGTCGGAAAGACGATCAAATTAAAGGAACGAAGTCAGAGAACTGGCCGAAGATTAAGGAAGAAAACTTATCCAGCTGTCAAGTGCATACAGCAGATACCACTAAAACCTATGCCACAGAATATTCTGGGAAATCTTCTGAATTGGCACGTGGATTCTGAGACTGGTGAAGCTGTCATGGTTGAAGCTGATGATGAAGTTGAAGGAGGAGAAAGAGTAATTCTGACAGTCTATGACCATCGACACCTGATGAATCTGTCAAAGAAGGACCTATTGAAGTTAAACGAAAATAGGATCCTGACGACTGAAGCATGGGGTGATCTTGCAAGAGATTATCAATTAATGGTGAAGACTTGTGTTAGAATGAAGATTCATATGGGCAGTAGAATTTACAAGTGAAGACCAAGGACAAAGTTGAAGATAACGACGCTAGAGCTATTGTCAAGGGGGAGTCTGTTGGGACATATTATTGTGACAACAGATCTAGCTTGTAATAGGACTAGTGTATTTATTGTCAAACTTGTATAAATTGGTTTAGACTCGTAAATATATGATATTAACTTGTTATTATTATTTGTTAAATGTTATTGAACAAGTATCGATTTCAAGTTAAAGTCAAAATTCGCAAATTGAGAAGTCAACTCGCAGGTTTGACCTGCGAGTTGAGATCTCATCTCACAACCATCTGGACTCGCAGCTCTCAGCTGCGAGTTGAGATCTGGGCTCGCTGATATCTGGACTCGCAGGTCTTACCTGCGAGTTGAGATTTGGGCTCGCAATCATCTGGACTCGCAGGCCCATGGGCTGCGAGTTGAGTCAACTCGCAAAGCCCATGGCCTGCGAGTTGAACCAGATATAAATATTTTAATGCTGCTCATTATTAAAGGGAGACCTAGAAATCCGTGCCAGAAATACACACACCAAATATTTTAAGTATTCTCTCCTCGAAATCTGTGCAGATATAAAAGCATTTATTGAATAGGCTCGGTTTTGATTGTTTAACACTAGTTAATATCAAAACGAAGCTTGTTAATTAATTGCAAAGTTATATAAGCAATAAACCTTAAGTATTGAGGGATTCCGCACCTCAATACCTAAAAGATAATCCGTTATCGCTAACCAAGATCTAGAGACTTACAATTAGTCTTTTCATCATCTCCTCCATAACAAAGAGAGCATCGTCCATCTTCCCATTGCTAACCAACCCCATAACCAAACAACAAAACATTTCCAACCGTGCACAATTCTTACTAGTTAGCATTACATTTACAACCTTTAAACCCTCATTGTCACACCCCCGCCAAATGTGAATAAGTGCGGAAGAACGGGGCGTGACACGCATCCTAATCATCGTGGCAGGTGTGGGTCCCAATATGCATGAAGTCTTACAGCATAGCTAATTTCCTAAAAAACATATTTAAAACGTCAACAAAATGGTTGAGTGAATTCACAGGTTTAAGACTCCATCATAAACCATCGTTGATTTAAAATGTAAATCATAGCGTATCATCCATGGCAAATTGTAAAATAAAGTTTGAAACTAAGGCAGTGATCCCCCGATAGGTTTGCAAGGCCTATGAGTTAATATGTCAAAACTAAGCGTATAACCAAATCACGACTTATAATGAATCGTTTGCCTTGGACAATGTAAATATACGATCCTCGATGCGAAACAACGTCACTAGTTAGCGCGACTAACCAAAACAGTAGGAGGGAACGTCACCTCGATAGTACCATCCGTATATTCAGTGGCTAGCGTAATCTAGCTAATGGTTATAGTCATTTTAAGCAAAAGGACTTCTATGCACTACAACTTGAGAACTTAGGCTCCCATAAAGATACGTGGTCAGGTTTTCAATAATCGTATGAAATTAGTTATATGCTTTTCACCCCAGATTTTGAAAGCAGTAAAACAGTAAAATAGGGGATGTGAACTCACCTGAGTCAGAGCGTGTTAGTGAAATGTGTTTAAGTAAAATGAGCCCAAATAAGTCTCTTAGCGCCCTAAACGCATGACGTCACACGTTTATAGTCGTTTATGAATTTCTATGCTATCACGTTATAATGTGTATAGTCACAATGAATTAATATGCTTGAGTCCACAACCAAACCTACAACCGATAAACCTTTGCCCCAAAGAGAGATGCCCTATCGTTGGCATTTAGGATGATGGGATGCACTCACGTGGCCGCGTGAGTGGGGAGGTGGTCTCGCTCCCAAATAGTACTATTCATATGCATCATTTGGCTCATATAGAGTTAATGGTCCTGTAGATATACCGGGGATTTTAGATACGATAGAAAACAAGCATATAATCATGTTCGTATAAACTTCAAACATTCAAGAAGTTATTCGTAATCAATAAGACATTTTAGCCATGTCAAGTATTCGAAAGTAAGCATAGCATAGCATTTGTAAATCAAGGATAACATTTGTAAAACGAGCATAATATAAGCATAACATTCGTAAATCAAGTAAAGCATAAGAATAGTATTTAGCATGCTTTTCACCCCAAAACATTTAAGTAAAACGTTAAAAAGAGGGGTTGTGTAAACTCACAGTCTAAGCGTGAGCGTATGGATGGATTTAACGCGCGTGCCGACCGGGTATGACTCCCATCCAAGTCCTAAGAATACAAGGTTTCTAATTAGTTTCTCGACTAATATGGTTTGTTAGGATTGCTTAGCTATCTAATTAAATTACAAAGTGCCGCTAAAGTTCGAATTTCTATTTAATTTACGTTATCGGTACTTGTTCGAGTTGTGAACAATAATGGAAATATATGTATACAATATCCAAAAATTACCAAACTTAGTATAAAACATGAAATATAGTTCACAAATTTTCTGTGAAAATTTGGGGATTTTCAGACTTATGAATTATTTATAATCATTTTATGCCTAAAAGTGGGATAAAATGTTATGCTTATACTGGAACTTTTATAAGATCAGTTTCTTCCCACTTTTAGGTTTGTGTAAAATTTTCAAGCCGTTTTGAGCACTGGAATTTTGGTTCCTAACATTATGCGTTTTAACGAGACGTTATTCGGAAAACATATCAAAACACATCCAAAGAGTGTGAAAATGAGGATATTGTCATTTTATGAGGAAAATGACAATGGAATTTTCCCATAATTATTTGGTGTCCAAAAGTATTTTTCATGATTATTTCACCTTTTATAGGCTTTATTTGCATTAATTTGGTAAAAATACTTATGTTTTTCCTAAAATTCCCATTTTTATTTTCAAGACTCTTTTCATGATCTAGTTACTAAGAAAAATAATCCCAAAAATTTTAACACGTTTTACCTAACACTTATGCATTTTTGAATCATCACAACACAAGTATTTACAATTTACAAGATTACAACAATGCATGATGTTCATGCATTTTCTAAAAATATGAGATCAAAAAGATAGATTACTATCTTTTTATTCTACTGAGATACACTTGTTAGGAGTCTAAAAATAATTTTTTTTAGATTTATTGAACACCTTAAGTCCCATGAACATGTATTACAACAAAAATGCTCACAGGAAGGTTGTTGTTTGCGCATCAGTTTTTTGTGATACATTTGGAGGTCGAATACTCAATGGATTTGAGTGAGACCAGTGGGGTTTTAAAGTTAAGACATTAAGCTAAATTCCAGAAGAAAAATCAAGATTTTTGGACTATTATTGACTGAGTTATGGTCGATCAAAGTAGGGTAAAAATCTGGACAGATTACATAGAAGACAAAAGTGATCTTTTTGGTGTGTTTTCACTACCAAACGATTTTTAGACCTCATCCAATGATTGAGGCCTTGTCTTTTATGCATGAACATGTGTTTTACATAAAGATAAACATATTTTACCAATTTAATCCATTCAAACTAGCAAGAACAAGAAAATAGATACAATAATATCAAAAAGTTGACTTTTTCGGTTTGATTCTTGGTTTAATCATAGGTTACCCTTCTTTTACACATGAATGTGTATAAGGTGTAACCTACAAACCATCAAACCTTACATGAGGATTTAAGCCATGAAAAAGGGCATGAAATCCATGAAATGAACATGATAAAAGACGGAAATGAAAGCTATGATGAGTGGTTATACCTTAAGGATCTTGTATTAGTGTAAGAACACCTCTGAAATGGTGATTTAAAGATGAAAAGGGGGATGGAAATTCTGGAGTTTAGTGTGTATTTGTGTGTGTTTTCTTTGAGAGAAAAGAGAGGAAATGATGAAAGTGAAAGAGTGTGTAAGTGTATATGTCTTGCATGGAATCAAATTGAGTTAGTGGAGGTTTTGAGTGGGTTCAAGAGAGTAGGCTGCAGATTTTTGGTGGGTGGAGGGGTTATTTCCTCATTTTATTTTGTTAATTGTAAGGAAATAAAGTCTTATAAGTTGTACAATTAAATTGATGTAAGTTTGTATGTTTTGTAAGATTTAATTGTGATGTTTTGAGAGTTAAAGTTTGAGTTGTAAAACTTGATTTTTATAAGTTTATAATTTTCATCATAAGGTATTTGATTCGTTTACGGTTGGTATTCGCGGATTAATCGTGCGGTTTCTGGTTGCGTTAACCGAGTTACGGAATTTACGATTAAATTTTGGTTTTTGCGATACAATAAATATTTTGTGTTGATGAATGAAATTAAATTTCATTTGTTTTCTTTGGCACTTTGTAACCTAATTTAATGTTGTTCATGGTCTTAAAGTTCGCTAAGCAATCTCCTAAAACGTTACACGATTTCGGTAATTCACGGTTTCGGTACTTAAGGAGTCGTGACCTAGACTTTTCACTAAGATTTAAGAGTGTTGTAAACGAAATTAGATAGACTAGGAATTTAAGTGCGTTAATGACTTGAGATTTTTGACGGTTGTCACATATAGTTCACATATTTTCTGTTAAAATTTGGGGATTTTTAGACTTATGGATTATTTATAATCATTCTATGTCTAAAAAGTGAGATAAAATGTTATGCTTATACTGGAACTTTTATCAGATCAGTTTCTTCCCATTTTTAGGTTTGTGTAAAATGTTCAAGTCGTTTTGAGCACTGGAACATTGGTTCCCAATATTATGCATTTTAACGAGACGTAAATCAGAAAACATATCAAAACACTTTCAAAGAGTGTGAAATTTTGAGGATAGTGTCATTTTTAAAAAAAAATGAGACTGGAATTTTTCCATAATTATTTGGTGTCCAATTTTTCATGATTATTTCACCTTTTATAGGCTTTATTTTCATTAATTTAGGAAAAATACTTATGTCTTACCAAAAATTCCCATTTTTATTTTCAAGACTCTTTTTATGATCTAGTTACTCAGAAAAATAATCCTCAAATTTTAACACATTTTATCTAGCACTTATACATTTTTGAATCATCACAACACAAGTATTTGCAATTTACAAGATTACAACAATGTATGATGTTCATGCATTTTCTAAAAATATGAGATCAATAAGATAAATTACTATCTTTTTATTCTACTGAGATACACTTGTTAGGAGTCTAGAATTTTTTTTTAAAAATTTATTGAACACCTTAAGTCCCATGAACATGTATCACAACAAGATTGCTCACAAAAAGGTAGTTGTTTGCGCATCAGTTTTGTGTAATACATTTGGAGGTCGAATACTTGATGGATTTGAGTAAGACCAGTGGGGTTTTAAAGGTAAGACATTAAGCTAAATTCCAGAAGAAAAATCAAGATTTTTGGACCATTATTGACTGAGTTATGGTCGTCAAAAGTTGGGTAAAAAATGGACAGATTGCATGCATGATAAAGTTAACTTTTTGGAGTGTTTAAACTACCAAATCATTTCTAGACCATTAAATCTTTTAAATCTTTGTTCTAACACAATCATGGTCTTAAAATGCAGCCATGATATGTTCGAAATGATTTCCAACACTTTTTACGAATTTAAACAAACAAGAACAAGTTTTGATCATATATAACATCAAAAAGATAATTTTCGGTTTGATCATGGGTCACCCTTAACTTTTTACACATAAACATGTGTAAGGGACAACTTAAAAACCTCAATTTCATATGAATGGATTATAGCCATGATGAAGGCCTAAAATCCAAGTATTACATGAAAGAAAGTAAGAAGAATGCACGAAATGGAAGTACAAGTTGGTAGTTTTACCTTTGTGTTCTTGTTTTTGTGTAAGAACACCTTCAAAGAAGATGATTTTTAATGAAAAATGGCTGGAGTTTAGTGTGTGTTTTTGAGAGAGTTTGTGTGTGTCTTTGAGAGAGAATGGAGACAATAAAGTGAGTGGGTGTGTTAGGGAAATGGTGTGTTGGTGCATCGAAACTAGAGCTATTGTCAAAGAGGAGTCTGTTGGTGCATATTATGTGACAACAACTTCTAGTTTGTAATGTTTAGTTTTAGAAGTCATTTTGTTAATCATTGTAATTGTTAACTTTAGTTTTGTATGTGTATTTTGTAGGTTCGTACGAACTTATAGGTTCGTACGTGTAACACCCACTCTTGTGACTTAGGGGTAATTCGGTAATTTCCATAACCTTATATTTAATTATAAGTTTTATGTTATATTAACATGTTATTTACATAGGAGAATTAGTTGAAGGTCAAATTGTTAATTGTGTTAGGTAAACTATTAATAGTTTTAAATTAAATTAGTGGTCGGTAAAATAAATAACTTGTTTCGCAAATCGGTTTTCGGGTTCCAGACAATCAGCCAAATAAGATAATATAATTAGAAAGCAATTATGTTAGTTGGTGATATAAATCACCTAACCTCTTTCTTTTCATCTCATTGTCACCAACTTCATTCTCCATTTCTCTTGCATAGTTCCTTGCTTAAATCACGAACTTAACATCAATTGAGTGTGTTATATGTAACATCCTCCCCATCGGCCTAGTATTTTTCGGTAAATTCATTTCCTTATTTACTTTATTTAATTGGATCAATTTATATGAAATGTTTGAGTGGGAAGTTGTTAGGAATGATTAAATGGGAATTACGGTATTTTTAGTTTAAAATACGGATATGCCTAAATATTAGAACTAATACCATCGTGTGTTAGATTAATGATAATAATACATCGTAGTATACGTAAATCAATATATATATAAACCAAATTCAGGAAATTAATCCTCATTTCATCACCATCTTCATCTCACACTAGAACACACCAAGAACACACACTAAAACACACACTTGAAAATTGAAGCTCAAATCAAGCCCAAAACACCTCCAAATTGTGTCATTAGATTCGGAATTCAATAAAGATCATTTCTACAACTCGTTTCTGTGGATTAAATCAAGTTAAAGGTTAGTTTTGATTAGTTTTAAGTTTTTACAAAAATGAGAGAAAAGTTAGTAGGTTGGAATTAATTATGTGTTTTTATGTTAAATTGATGAATTTCGAGTGTTTGTTTATGTATTTACGAAGTGTTGGAACGTTCAATTGGTAGAAAAACGCTGTTAGAATTTGATTTGGGAATTTTTGGTGAAAAATCAGCCCAGTTTCTGCAAATACGTAGATGAACTGGTTTAGGCGATATTGGTGATATCGCCACCAATATCGCAGGTAATTTCGCGATTAATTTCGCTTGCAATATCGCTAGTGATTTGGCGATATTGGCAATGTCGCTATGGCGATATTGGCAATGTCGCTATGGCGATATTGGCAATGTCGCTATAAGTTTTGTGAAAATCTTACTAAAAATTGAATTTTGATGAAATTCGCATGGTCACTCGGAATCGACCAAGTAATCAAGACTATGTACCATAGCCCAGTCGGTTTTTGGCCTTTCGGGGTCGTCTTGGGCTTCAAAATGGCATTTTTCAGTTTTTTAAATGACATTCCAGGATTTTCGAGTTTTGTTCCAGATTGAACTCTTATTTCCTTAGACTTCAGGGAATTACCTGCTTATAAGAATGTGCTATTATGATGATTTAAACTCGATAAATGTTTATTATCTAGATACTATGCGTTGAGATATGTTATACGATTACGAAATGAGTTACTAACTCATTATCTGTTGTATTCTCAGATCAGTCGAAGACTCAGTAATATTAGAATTCTGAGAGGTGGACAGTAGCAGACAGGTGAGTGGATCTGCAACTCATAATTTGAGTTAGTTGTAATAATGTGGTTACAACAAGTAACGTAGACTTGATAGACTGTTTAGTCTGAATTATGATTGTGAATATCTGCTTGCTATATTTGTGGCCTTCGGGCATCTGTGTATTCAGAGGTCAATTGCGATTGGACTTGGCTACTACTGTGTTCAACACACGTTCCAGATACATGTGTTGTCACTGGAAAGTGTGTTGTTGTGTTGTAGTGCCAGGTTATCGGCCTATTCTGTATGGGCCTTTACAGATTGTGGTAAGTGTTACTGTGGGCCACCGCGGCTGTAGGGTTCCGCAGTAACCGTTGATCCTCTTGAGTTTATGTGTTTTACATGCTTAATGTAAACGGATTGTTATGCTAAGTTGAATTATTAGTTGTACATTCATTCACTTAGCTTCGTGCTAATCCCACCATTTCTCTTCCTGCAGGTTATGTTTAAGATTGTGGGTTAGGCAGGAAGATGGTTTTTGAAGAATGTTTGACACGTGCTAACTCTGATATATTTACAGATGTTTTGTAAATTAACATGTATGTGGTCTTTGTGTAACAATTATAAGTGTTTTGTTTCGAAAATAGTTAAATGTTATAAATTCGCGAAAAAAAAAATATGGAATTTTCTGTAAAATAAGATATAATATTATTGTTATCCATCGCTTCCGAGTCAAATTACATATTTAACCCTGAGATAATTTAAGGGGTGTTATATTATAACCTGCTGTGAATCATCATCATCTTGTTCTTAATTTTCATTGTAAGCATTTTTGCTATTTTTGGTTATAAACTTGAAATTTCGTTAATTCTTGAAATGATGTGTGAAATTGAGTTTGAAAGATGTTATTTGATGTATTAGAAAGGTTAGAAAGCTGGTTAGGTTGATAGGAAACTGATTTTTTGAGTTTGTGAGTCGAAATGGTTCGTTTTTTTGGGTAACAGCGGTTCAGTTCGCAATTCTGAGTTCATCCTGCGAGTTGAGTTCATCTTGCGAGTTGAGTTTTCCTTGCGAGTTGAGTTTTGCCTTGCGAGTTGAGTTTTGCCTTGCGAGTTGAGTTTTGCTTTGCGAGTTGAGTTGCCCTGCGAGTTGAGTTCATCCTGCGAGTTGAGTTTTCCTTGCGAGTTGAGTTTTGCCTTGCGAGTTGAGTTTTACTTTGTGAGTTGAGTTGCCCTGCGAGTTGAGTTCATCCTGCGAGTTGAGTTTTCCTTGCGAGTTGAGATTGGCTTGCGAGTTGAGTTGCCTTCCGAGTTGAGTTGGCCTGCGAGTTGAGTTTTTTTGCAAATTCTGAAAGTGCATAAGTAAAAGGTTATACTTTTAGTGACCAAAATTTAACAGATTCTTATTAACTGCGGATCGAACTCTTATTAACAAATTCTAGATTACAAGGATCACCCGCTTGGATTAATAAGTTATAATAATGTTTCGAAATTTGTTAATTGAATAAATAATTAAACAAACGAATTGTTATAACTTGATATAAATTGATGGTTGTAGAGCGATTATATCCGATAATTGCAACTTGGTGATTGTTTGCCATTTTGATACTAAGTAAAGAAATATGTTATACGATTATGGAAAGAGTTACTAACTTCTTAATTATTATATTCTCAGATCAGCAGAAGACTCAGTAATATAAGATCTCTGAGTGTGGGTTGAGACAAGTCAGGTGAGTGGATCTGCAACTCATGATTTGATTTAGTTGTAACGGTGTGGTTACAACAAGTAACATAGATATTGATAGACTGTTAGTCAGATATGTGATTGTGTATCTACTTGTTATACATGTGGCCTTCGGGCATCTGTGTTGTTTAGAGGTCAATTGTGATTGGACTTGGTTACTAATAGTGATCAACACAGGTTCCAGGAGCATGTGCTGTTGCTGGAAACTGTGTTGTTGTTTAGAAGTACCAAGTTATCGGTAAATCTTGTATCGGCCAATACAGATTGTGATAAGCGTTACTTGAGGGCCACCGCGGCTGTAGGGTTCCTCAGTAACCACCGATCCTCTTGAGTTTATGTGTTTTCGTGGTTAATGTAAACAGATTGTTATGCTAAGTTGAATTATTAGTTGTACATTCATTCACTTAGCTTCGTGCTAATCCCACCATTTCTCTTCCTGCAGGTTATGTTTAAGATTGTGGGTTAGGTAGGAAGATGGTCTTTGAAGAATGTTTGACACGTGCTATAACTCTGATATATTTATTGATGTTTTGTTAATTAACATGTATGTGGATTTTATATAACAATTATATGTGTTTTTCTTCGGAAGTAGTTAAATGTTGTAAACTCGCGAAATTTTATGGTCCTTTTTGTAATATAATATATAATATTATTTTTATCCATCGCTTCCGAGTCAAATGTCAGATTTAACCCTGAGGTAAATTGAGGGGTGTTATAATTATATTACAATCTTAATAAATACAAAATCTTGTTTCATCTAGCTTCACCTTCATCAGCACCCGTTGACTCAGTTCCAACACCAGCACCAGTCTCAGTACCATCACTAGCACCAGACTCCCCCTGAATATTAGCCTGCTGACTTGTCATAGACGGACCAGCCAGCTCACTATCTTTCTGAGCAGTATGATCATCGTCTGTATCATCTCGTCTCTTCTTTGCTAGTTCATCCTCTCTGCAGGACTCTGTATATATTAACATCTCCCCCTGAGATGGCTTGTCCTTGAGAAGGTTTGTGACCAAGCGATCAAGTCTGTCGATCTGCCTTTGCTTATCAGCTACATCATCTACCAAAGTGGTATTGGTCTTGAGCAGCAGTGAGTAAGCTTTAGGTTGTTTAGTCAAATTTTGAGACAGATACAGAACTTGAGATGATAGAGTGGTGGTGAAACTCTCGAACCCTAGACTCCAAGCTGAGAATACGTGCAGAATCAGTCATAGGTGAGGATGAGGGAGCATCAGTAGTGATTGATGGAGGCGTGGTAGCAAGTAGTTGCAATTTCTTAGCTATCTCAGTAGCTACATCTGTCACAATCGAGCTGCAACCCTGCTTGACTTGGTGGTCGGATGTGAAGCGGGACGAACAATAGCAGCGATCAGCTCATCCTCAGAAGGCATCGAAAGTGATTGATTTGGAGCAACTGAGCTGGAAGCACTTTGCCTAGCACGTTTGCGACAACGAGCCACAAGCTGCACATCATCTTCATCTTCATCTTCATCCTCTTCAAGTAAAATGAAGTCTGGATCCTGATCGGCGGCTTTGCGTTTTGTTTTCTGTGCCGGATCCATAATCAACTTGGACCCTTGACGTATCATTCCAGCCGGAATCCCTGATACAGAACTGGATGGACGAGTCGCATCATCCTCAGAATCAGAATCAGAATCAGAGGCAGTATCGCCATCACGTCCAGTCGAACCAACACCACCAGATGTCCCAGCAACTGGGGGTGGTCCAGAAGTACTCGGACCTTCAGCAAGATATTGATCGATATCTCGCAAGATCGGATCATTTGCATCATCATGCTGTACCAGCACGTCTTGCACCAGTTGTGCAGCAACTTTAGGATTCACCTCTGGCCCAGGTTGGTTTACCTGATCCAAAACATCCTCTATCAGTTCTTGTGGCTCAGGTACTACTTCAGCCACATCAACATCAAGCCAACCATTATTCGGTGGCGCTACATACTGAGGATTTATCAGAAATCCAAATAATTCTGTCAACTGGGGCTGCATCTCAAAGCGTCGCGAGGTATGCATAAACATCGCATTATACCCTCGTAGCCCAATAGTATCGACGTGAAGATCTAGATGAATTGCCGGCAGGTCAGGCATACTGATTCGAATGATCAGCATACAGAATCTCGGATAGATCATAAACTGGGATCTAACAGCCCCCATGATCTGTCGAACGAGCTCCCCAAAAATATAATTCGAAAAACTGTATGGTTTGTTGTAAACCAGGGACAGTACTGCTGATAGCAGTGAAGGGCTCAGCTCATCATATCCGCCCTTCTTGGGACCAAAAATCGTGACCAATACATGCCACAAAAACCTCCACTCGCCGAACACCAGGGCTTTGAGGAACTGGCGTCCTCTCATGGGTCCGACGTAGCCCATACATGCTAGTGCTCCCTCAATGAAGTCCGAAGGAAACACTGTGGGACCAGCTTCTTGCTCGACGGTGCCCAACCGTAAGATGTTGCGTAGAGCTGTGGAAGAGAAGACTACATGGTGATCATTAATCCTCGTTCGAATAACTGGAGGATTCACAACTGTATCATACTCGATATTATCCCAGAATTGGGATAATAAGCCCTGTGATAATGCAGGTGACTCGGTAATAGCCAAGAATGTGAGAATCCGAGCCACACGGGAAGCACCTCGTGCAATGACATCTAGGTCAACCAACACGTTGTGATGAGCTGCAAATTGTCTAGCCATATTTGCAATGTATAAATCACACAAAGGACAAACAATTAGTTTAACATATATTGATGAACTTATATAATCTACGAATCGTAATTGAACGATTAAGTTGTGAAAGTTAATTAACAATTATCGTCCTTAATTATATATATAGAGTCAATAAGTCTAACTATTTTCTTAACCGGTTACAAAAAGTCGCAAGTTAAAGATATAACTTATCACTTAAAGTCGTAAGTCATATATACAGAGCATATGGTTTTACATGTTCACATGTAAGTCGACACGACTAACCATATAAAATATGAAATATTAACTTATAACTCATAATGAAGGTATTAATCGAGAGTTCGTAAATTAAAATAAGTAATCAACTCGCAGGTCAATTTGCAGAAAAATTCAACTCGCATATCAAGTCAATTCGCAAGCTGACTCGCAGGTCAACTCGCAGACCAACTCAATCCGCAAGTCAATACGTAGACCAACTCAATCCGCAAGTCAACTTGCAAACCAACTCAGTCCGCAAGTAAAACAAGTCAACATGTCAACTCGCAAGGCACTTTTGAGTTTCAATTCGCAGGGTCAACGAGTCAACAGAAGTGTCAACTCGCAAAGGCGAGTTGCGAACTGAGTTTGAACTCAATTCGCAGGATGAACTGACCTTGCGAAGTAAAATTAAAAACACAATTTTAGCAGGTTTGAGTACAATCGAGTTATGCCATTTTGTACTATATACAATGATTAACATAAACCCTAGGATTCTTGTTATTTTAAGCACTATATCGTAGTATTTTGGTCAAGTGTTTAAAACAAAACCCTCATATTATAAATACGTCGATTTTGAGTTAATTAGACGGTGAAAACCATTGATTTATACCTCAAAATGTTCACAATGTAAAAGTGTTTACAATGTATGGAGTGAAAATGTCGTTCCCGTACTGAGAATCACGAAAATAAAAGGAAACAATATGCGGCTCGGTTCGCTAAATCTCAATTCGCAGAGTGTTTGGGGTCAGTTCGCAAGTAATAATAAGTTTGACCAGTCAATTCGCAAGCTTTTATAAGTGTTTGACTCGATTCGCAAAGAAGACTTGTCAATTTGCAGCCTTTTGTCAACTCGCAAGTTGGACCAAAAATGCGAAATTTTGCACTTAGTATAATTTTAAACCAACGTAATGCATACAAGTCTACAATATGATTATTTTGCACTTGTTTTGTAACAATAGGTCAACACGAAAGAATAATTTAATGCCAAAGGATTAAACGATAAAGACTATAACATAAGTACTACAAAGGAATATTCAAAATAAACAGTGGTATCAAGTACTTTTTATTAAAGAAACAATTAAGAGAAACAATACATATTTTTGGGCGTTAAAAATTTATCTGCAGAGGGATCATATTAGAAAGAATAGGCGGGACCAATTGTTTATTAACAAGTCTAAGAAGATTGTTAGTATACATACTTCATGAAATTCACAATAAGTTACAGTAAACATACAGCTTCACCATTTATCAAACTTATATTTATGAAAGTATAACTTGGTTACCTTGCTCCACAGGATATAACACGTTCATTAACCATACTTCTATAGTAATTGTGAACGAATGATTCATTTGAGTGAAACGTTCAATTTTCATAGACAGGTCAAAATGATTACTGATTTCCAAGCAAACCTTTATTGTTAGTATGCATATTAACTAGTGTGATCTAAAATACGCCATACAGAGGCATCAAGTAGAACATATAACACTGTATCTTTCACATTCAAGGTAGAGGTTACTAAATGATGTTCTTTTCTAAACATATAACATACCCTTGAGTTATTTTAAAATTTTGACAAACATCAAACCTATTTTGAAAATACTAGTGGTTCTAGATCTGTACTTAGTACAACAAAAGATCCCCTAGTATAAGCAAAACAAGTTTGAGACCATTGGCAAAACTAAAAGCTTCAGATCTGTACTTAGTACAACAAAGTTACCGGTAGTTTTGCTAATAGCCATCTTTCAACTATTTGTCTAGACTGATATTCATAGATTCTAGATAATAGTGTATGGTTATACAATCATGCAACAATTAAGACTTATGTCATACATCATATAACAAATCACACTAGATAACACACATGAGAGTTATTGCTTATTAGATGCTCAGAAATCATAGTATAATTTGCCTACTAGTACATCATATAATGAAGCTGCCTAGATTTAATTTATTCAAAGCACATTATAACTTGTGGAGAAAGGTGTATAATAAAATAAATATAAGTGAAGTCCTGGTTGGAAAGATGTAACATTAATGTAAGTTACTGGAATCTACTAACCCATCTAACTTAAGACTGTTACTTATTATTGTTAAGCATATTCTCCTAATGTACTATCATTTCCCAGCAGATAAACACTTAACTTTTTCGAAAAGAAACCTACAGTAGTTCTTTTATCAAAGGCGATTCCCCTCAGGTAACAAGCAAATGAATGCCATACGCCTTCTGCCATTTTTTTTTTTTTTTTGTTTTTTTAATAAAATAAAACTGACTACTAAGTATTACATAAGTACCCTTTGAAAGACTAATCATTCTGGATTTCTCATTCCTTTCAATTAAACCAATGTCTCAAATCGAGCTCTGTCAAATGCCTTGGTGTATAGGTCTGCTAAGTTATCCACAGATGGAACCTTAGCTAACCTTATCAGTTTTTCTTCTCAGCACAGTCTCTAATAAAGTGATGTCGAATATCAATGTGTTTAGTTTTACTGTGCTTGATCGGATTATTGGTTATGGAGATCGTTGATTCATTATCAATCATCATAGGAGTATTTGGTTATGTTCAACCCATAATCCCGTAGTTGCTGCTGAATCCATAACACTTGAGAACAACGGCTGCCAGCTGCAACATACTCAGCTTCACATGTAGAAATTGCTACTGAGCTTTGCTTCTTGCATTGCCAAGATACGAGTCTACCTCCTAAAAATTGACATCCTCCGGTAGTAGACTTTCTATTCTGATTACGTCCACCATAATCCGAATCAGTATAAGCAACGAAATCAAAGTCTCCTTCAATTGGATACCATAGACCCAACTTTGGCTTCCCTTTGAGGTAACGAAAGATTCGTTTTACAGCTTGCATATGTGACTCTTTCGGATTAGCCTGATATCTTGCGCAAATACACACAGCAAACATAATATCAGGTCTAGATGTAGTCAAATACATTAGTGACCAATCATGGCCCTATATAGAGTAGGATCCACATCCTGATCACTCGATGTATCGGGACCAAGTCCAAGATTTTCTGGAATAGGAGTTTTATAGATACGAGATTCATCCAGCTTAAAACGTTCTAATAACTCATGTGTATATTTCGATTGATGAATAAAGAATCCATCTTTCTTTTGGTCAACTTGTAACCCTAAGAAAAAGTTCAACTCTCCCATAGTAGACATCTCAAACTTGCTTTTCATAACTCGTTCAAAGTCTCTACACATCTTTTCGACATATACTTGAACAAGTAGAAAGTCCTTCTTTTTCCATTTTACAAAAAGTGTACTATCAATTGCACCTCTTGTAAAGCCATTCTCAAGAAGATGTGTTGATAATGTCTCATACCACGCCCTTGGTGCTTGATGTAACCCATATAGAGCCTTATCTAAACGATATACTCTATCTGGATACTCAGGATTAGTAAATCCTGGTGGTGGTGAGACATACACCAGTTCTTTGACTTTGCCATACAAAAAGGCGCTTTTAACATCTAATTGAAAAACTTTCATTCCCTTAAAAGATGCAAATGCTAAGAATAACCGAATTGCTTCAAGCCTAGCCACTGGTGCAAACACTTCCGTGTAATCAATCCCTTCTTCTTGATTGAACCCTTGAACAACTAAATGGGCTTTATTGCGAGTAACGATTCCCGGATCGTCTCTCTTGCACTTAAATACCCATCTAGGTTCCTATTGGATATTCACCAGCAGGTAAATCAACCAATTCCCATACTTGTAACTTGGAGAACTGACACAGTTCATCCTGCATTGCTTCGACCCACGAGCTTTCGTTTAGTGCCATTTGCACATTTTTAGGCTCAACTTGTGAGATAAAGCATGAATATAGACATAGATTTGTAATCCCTGTCTCTTTCATTTCAGCATACAAGCTTGTGTGAGTGGATGTACTAGCCTTAGATTGATTCATAGTTTGAACAACAGAGTTTGGATCACCGATGATATTCTCAATCGGATGATTCCTATTCAATCTTGTTGTAGATACCGGTTCAACTGGTATATCATCTTGTAAGTTAGTACCAATTTCCTCCAATGGTGGTATACCATCATTAGTAGTAGATGTCCTTAATTATCTTAGAGGAGTAAGAATATCATCCACAATTCTTCGAGAAACAATTTCAGGATCTACGTTCTCTGGAGGTATATCAACTGGAGGTTGTAGTGACTCAATTGTTGAAACTTCATCAGAATCAACAATAGTCTTAATTCCAGACGTTTGAACATTCGATGTTAGAGAATGACTAAGATCTTCATCTCCAAACAATAAATGCTCGGGTATCTCTGAATTACTGACATAGTCACTGATAGGGACTTTAAATGACTTAAAGAGATCTGAATAAACAAACTGCCAATCTAATCACTTATGTAAGTCATGGGTGTAGCTCGTAACTTCAATGTTATAAACTATTTCCACACGTCTTGTAGATTTATTGAAGACACGTTTGTTTGGTGAGTTAGGCACATAACCTAGGAAGTATCCTTCGTCAGCCTTCTCACCAAATTTTGGTTGATTGCTAGTCTTCAATAAAGTGCATGAAACTCCAAAGGGTTCAAACCCTTTTAAGTTAGGTTTCTTATTGTTTAAAAGCTCACAAGTCTTGTTCTGCTTTTTAACCGTAAGAACTCTATTGAGAACATGACATGTAGTATTCACCGCTTCTGCCCAAAAGATGACCGGAAGCCTTAAATCTGCAAGCATTGTTCTAGCTCCTTCAATCAACGTTCTATTTTTCCTTTCAGCAACACCATTCTGTTGAGGTTCATAAGGTGCGTTGAATTGATGATGTATCCCTTTGCTTAAGCAATAGACATTAAACGTTGAGTTCTTGAACTCTGTTCCATTGTCACTACGAATTCTCTTAACTCTTGTTCTATAGACATTCTCTATTAGATCTAGGAACTCCATCATAATACTAGGAGTTTCATCCTTAGATCCCAAAAAGAATACCCCAGAGAATCTAGAGAGAACAACCAAATAATACCATTTGCCACCTATGCTTCTTTTACTTATCAGACCAAAAAGATCCATATGTAGCAATTCAAATGGTGAGAGGATCGAGTTTTCAGTTTTAGACCTGTGTGGTTTCTTATGTTGCTTTCCTTTCTAACAGGAAACACACTTATCTTCAAACTCAAAACGTTTCAATGGTACACCTAGAACTAACCCATTCTTGGTTATATAGTTCATTTTTCTAAAGTTCAGGTGTGCCATTTTCCTATGCCATAAAAGTGAGTCTGCTTTAGAAGCCTTGGATATAAGACATGTTGACTCCATTGAAGTAATAGGACTACCCATGTTGATGGCATAAATGTCCTTTTTCCTTGGAGCCCTCATCAATATCCATTTTTCGGGAATAATGAAACCCGGCTTCATGACTAAGGCCTCTGTCTCATTGAAATATACAGGGTGACCTTTATCACAGACTTGGGAAACACTCACTAGGTTGTGCGTTAGTTCTTCAACATAATTCACATCCTCTAGAGTCAAAGTTCCTGTCATGTGCCTAGAACATCCACTGTCTACGTACCACCAATTATCGTCATTCACAGTCTGCTCCTGCACAAACAGTTTGTACACTATTAGTTCTCAAGAGGGACCCAAGCCATTACGGTCTTGCTTTGTCCTTTATCATCTACAAAATTTAACTCTTTAAAGTAACCATCCTTCCCATTAGGAGCTTTGGTCACTCTCGAAGAAGTTTGAGCTTGTTGATGATTATCAGTCTTCTGAGGTAAATTAGAAGAGAACCTCCCAGACGTTGAACTATGAGTTCTATTATTATATCCATAGTTAAACTTAGGTGTACGTGAAGTAGAACCACTCTCAAATTGACTATAGTTTCTACTTGGAATCCTAAACCTCGACAGTGTTTGATCTCTAAGCTTATTAATAGAATGATCAGGCCGTTTAGGTTTAGCTGGAAAGACACTGTGAGAAGCATCTCTTTTAAGAATATTTACAGGTTTACTACCTAATCCCGGTTTGATACCTAACCTGTCTATACTCGAACTAGAGATATTCGGTGTCTTTTCGTTATTCACGAGCTTATGTGGTGCTTCCAACTTCTTATTAGGACAACAAGAAGCCACATGTCCTTTTTGGTGACACTTGAAGCAAGACATCTGCTTACGTGACTTAACTAGTTTTTCACCCTCTTTCTTAGTCTGAGATGAAAACACTAAAGGTGAATTATCTTGTTCCTTAATAAACACATCATTTACATTAGTATCAACCATCATTTCACTCGAGACAACATGTACTTTAGAAAATGGTTTCTTCGTACTTATGTCAGATGATGGATCCTTAACAACATCATTCGGTGTTTCAGAAATTTCAGACTTTTTAGTTACCAATTCCTCAGGTTTAGTATTCACATCAGTCATTTCTAAGTCAATAGAAGTAGTAGTGTAATTTGAATTAAAATGTGGGGGTACATCATTGTAACCTAAACCAGTCACATCCTTTACACCACGTTATGAGTTGATTATTTTATCCAAAGTTAAAGAAGATGTCCTATAGCTTTCAAACTTACGATTTAGCTCAACTAACTTCAATTTGACTCAGATAACTCCTTATCTTTACTAGCAATACTTTGATTTAAATCTTTCAAGTTCAAATATAAGCCATCTATTTTAACACATGTGACAACCGTCAAAAATCTCAGGTCAACACCGCAATAAAATTCCTAGTACTTTTAATTACGTTTACAGCACTCTAAAATCCTAGTGAAAAGTCTAGGTTCGACTCCTTAAGTACCAAGTCCGTAAGTTACCGAAACCGCATAACGTTTTAGAAGATTGCTTAGCTAACTTTAAGACTTTGAGTAACATTAAATTAGGTTACAAAGTGCCAAAGAAAACAAATGAAATTAAATTTCATAAGCCATCACAAAATATTTACCCATCTCAAAAATCGGAATTTAACTGAAAAATTTCAGTAAATCGGTAATCACAACCGGAAATCAGTAAATTAATTCGCGAAAATCATTTGTAATTAAAACAAATACATCATAATAAATATTATGAACTTATAAAGATAAAGATTCATAACTCAAATTAAACCACAAAGAAATCCCAATTAAACATCTATAAACTCACAAAACTAATACAAATTAATTATATAAACTTTGAGACATTTATATAACATAATTTATAAATTTTTTTCTAAAATTCAGCCCCCCCCCCCCCTTTGAAAATCTGGCCAGCCCCCCCACCCCTCCTTTTCTTTGATTACTCCACTCCCAAGACATGCATTCCCCATTTTCCCAACACCCCTCATCATTTCTTTCATTCTCTCAAGGAAAACACACACAAATTCTCTCTACACTCTCCAAATTTCCAGCCATATTTTGAAATAACAATCTCATCTTGAAGGTGTTCATCCACTTCAATCAACCATCCAAAGGTAAAATCATCATCCTTAGTCTCCATTCTTATAGGTTCTTGCTTCCAATCTTGAAGAAACACGGATTTTATGCCCTTTTCATGGCTAAAACCCTCAATGCAAGGTTTGTAAGTTTGTAGGTTCCCTTACACTTGTTTAAGAGTAAAAACAAAGGGCAACCCATGATCAAACCGAAAACAAACCGAAAAATCGTCTTTTCTATGTTTTGATGTTCATTTACTTGTTTTACATGGGAATAAAATGTTTAAACAACTAAAAATCATTACTAACACATCTTGGATGTATTTTAACACCAAGAATGTGTTAGATCCAAGATTTAAAGAAATAAATAAGATCTAGAACTTGGTAGCAAGTTGTGTTCTTGAAAAAGAGCCAAAAACCCGATTTTTGGGCTTGCATACACCATTTCCGTATCTAGATCTTATTTTATGTTAAAGTATATTTTTATTTATGTAAAAGCACATATCCATGCATATAAGACAAAGCCTCAATCATTGGATGAGGCCTAAAAATCGTGGGTTGTGGAAAACACACCAAAAAGATTTCTATTGTCTTATATGAATCTGTCCAGATTTTGACCTCACTTGAGACAACCATAACTCAGTGAATAATGGTCCAAAAATCTTAATTTTTCTTCTGGAATTTAGTTCAATAACTTACCTTTAAAAGCCCACTGGTCTCATTCAAATCCATTGAGTTTAAGACCCCCGAATGTACCAAACAAAACTGGTGTGCAAACAGTAATGTTTCTGTGAACATCATGAATTAATATTTGTTTAAGGGTCTTAAACTATTCAAAAACATTTGAGAAAATTATTTTATATTCCTAACACATATATCTCAGTAGCATAAAAATATAGGATTTTATTTTGCTACTTAAGTATTTTTAGAAAATGCGTGAATAACATGCATAATCTTGGTCTTGTAAATGTAGGAATGATGTTGTTATGATGAATGTAAAATACACAAAATATAGATAAAACGTGTTTAAAATTTGAGGATGATTTTTATCAGTATCTATATCTTAAAAAGAACCTTGAAAATAAAAAATGAGAATTTTTGGGAAAACTTAAGTATTTTTCTAGAATTAATGCAAATAAAGTCTCTAGAAAGCCAAATATTCATGAAAAATACTTTTTGACATCAGAAAAATATGGGAAAATTACTGTGTCATTTTCCATATAAAATGACGCTATCCTTAAAATTTAACACTCATTGGAATTGTTTTGATATGTCTTCCGACGTACGAATTGTTAAAACACATGTGATTGGGAACCAATGTTCCAGAGCCCAAAATGGCATGAAATTTTTACACAAACTTAGAAATGGGTTAAAACTGATCTAGTAAAAAGTTCGGAATTTTTCAAGAATCATTACTATTTTTCTCATATTTATCCCACTCTTTTGGTCAAGAAATGATTAAAAATAATCTGTAAATCAAAAAATTCCCAAATTTTCACAGAAAATTTGTGAATTATTTTTCATGTTGTATACCAAGTTTGGTAATTTTTGGAATCTGTTTTCAAGTGATTACATTATTTTTATCACAACCCGAGTAATTACCGGCAACGTCAAATCAAACTATAACGGCACTTTTTAACACAAACGACTAGCTAAGCACTCTTAACAAGCTATCTTAGTCTAAACTCTAATTAGGAACCTTGTATTCGTAGGTCTTGGATAGGAGTCACTCTTGGTCGAAACGCGCTTTACATCCATTTCCGTACGCATACTAACAATAGTGAGTACTCAACCCTTATTTTAACGCTTTACTTAAATGTTTTGGGGTGAAAAGCATGCATGAATGACTTGAATGATTTATTTACTTGCAAACGATATGTTTATGATGAACTTGATTTACAAATCCCGTGATATGATTATTGTGCTATGCTATGCTAAATTTCAAAACAATGTCGTGAATGCTTATCGATGTCACATGATTATATGCTTGTACTCTATCGTATCTAAAGTCCCCGGTATATACACACGACCATTAACTCTATATGAGCCAAATGATGCATATGAATAGTACTATTTGGGAGCGAGACCACCTCCCCACTCACGCGGCCACGTGAGTGCATTCCATCATCCTAAATGCCAACGATAGGGCATCACTATTTTGGGGCAAGGGTTTATCGGTTGTAGGTTTGGTTGTGGACTCAAGCATAATTAAATCATCGATTGTATAAACAAAAATGTAATGGCATAGTGATTTCGCAAACATCTATTATTGTATGACGCTTTGACATGAAAATGACGTCTCTTTTAAACGATAAACTTGTGACCCAAATTTTATAATGACGTAGTCATTCGAATTGAGGTTTCTTTATAAACTATAAACTTATGGCCGAGCTCTACAATGACATTGTTACTGAAATAAACTTTCTTTAAAATTTTAAACGTCACCACTTAGACGTTATTATGATAGGTAATTTGAAACGTTACTTCTTTAACCATACATATATAACCGGAATTATTAAATTGTAAATCATTGTGATTTTGACAATTAAAGGCGCAGTTTTAAATGACGCCTTGTTTTCTCATGAAACTAGATATAATAATCCGTCTAAATGACGAACGGTTTGATTGAAATATGACAAACCATTAACTTTATAAAACATAACTTGAATTTATTAAATAAGTTTTACATACTAAATTTGTATTTATCAAACACTATATCGTGAGTTTTATAAACCTTGAATGTTTCTTTTAAAATATGAGTATGGGGTTATAAATGAATTATGACTTTTAATGGAGTTTCTAAAGTATCGCTTCTAAATGAGTCTTTCTTTAAACTTCTTTTGCAATTAAGATACCGATTCACAAAGAAATCTAACATGCAAATAAATATCACACTTAAATGAGCTTTGGGTCAACGAATCCCTTTTATAATTACCGTGCAATAGCAATTGACTATTATCAAAGGTTTATGTTAACCAGGTTTCGGATAATTATCTTAGTCATATGAGCTCGGCACTAAACAAATAACTTTGCAAATTAATCACGTAGTACGTGTAACATTAAAAACTAAACCTCATGAATCTTTGAAAAGGGTCTATCATTACACAAAACCTGGGTACTCACCAACTATGTTTCATAGTTGACCTGTATTTTACATGCTTTTCAGGAATTAGTCACAATCTATCAATTGAAGCTAAACCGGCTATTTGATCTATGCTGCATTTAGCGTACAGAATTCGTATCTTTTGGGATGTAATAGCATGTTTAGGATATTTACTTTTGTGCTGTAAACGCTTGTAAGACATTATGTAATGTATTAATTGTAGACCGTTGAACGATGATGTTTTGTAATTTTCGATTATGAAATCATTGTACTGTTACATCTCGTGTTTCCGCTTTAGCGGGGTGTGACAACACACTGTTCATTTATGATGTCTCTTAGATTTGTTCTATCAGAAGCATCAAGCTTAATATTTTCTTTTAATGTTAGTTTATCCTCACTCAACCTACGTACATCACTTTTAGCTATTTCAAGATCAGATGTCAAGGTTTTATGAGATTCTGCAAATACACTAACCTGAGATTGCAAATTATTAACTAAATAACAGACATCAACAAGAGTAAGAATGTTAATACATACTTTTTTGTTGTCCGTTTGAACATCAGCCATATGTGCTACAAACTCATCTGGACTCATATCTTCAGTTGAGTCGATGTATAACACATCTTCATCACTTGCTTTGACTTCAACCTCCGGCACCTTAACTTGAAATTCCACATCAGTTGGCATATAGGATGTAGATTCAGCAGTTTTCTCTTGATCATATATTTCAGCCATAAGAGCTTGCTCAGACTGAGTAGACCAATCATAAGACCATCCATCTGCTGAACCACCAAGACTTTGGAAGTTGAAGTATTTCCCGAGTCTTGTCTTCCATTTCCAGTATCAACCTTTGGTCGTTGACATTCCCGAGCAAAGTGTCCATAACCTTGACAGTTAAAACACTTAACCTTGGATTTGTCAAACCCTGGTCGATTTCCTACTACCCTTCTACCAGTACGCTTCAAGAAATTCTTAACTCTTCTTGACACCATTGCTAGTTGCCACTGAAGATCCATTTCTTCAAGGTCATCAGATCAATCTGATCATAATCCTCATCAAATACAACTGGATCATTGATCTTCCCCTGAATATAGTTCTCATACGAAGCAACAAAAGAAGCAAGAACATATAGGTGTTGTTCAGCAGATTTCACACTCATAGGCATCTTGTGATGCTCTTGAGATGACTTCTCAGTGGGTTTCCCTTATGTTTGGCTTCTAGATTATGTGATAAAGCACAAATCCTCAGTCACCATTTCACCATTTTCATCAGTTTCCCCAACTAAGAAAGCAGTGGTCGAACTAGATGAAACATTTGAGAGAATAGACTTTCCATGATATAATCCAGGATTCTGTAGTTGATCATAACCTCTGAGTTTATCTATAGCCTGTTCCAGAGTCATTGCAGCATACCGGTCATCATTATCCTTGAGCATAACTCCATGCATTTCCCATTTGGAAGGTAAACCTTCAATAAACCTGTCGGTTTTCTCCTCATCAGAATAGGAAATCTCATGGTCATCTAGCTCACTTAATAAATGGTAGTATCTAGTGGTATATGCTTCAAGATCTTCTTCTCTAAAAGCTTTAAAAACAGTAAACTGTTTTTTCAAAAGATTTTTCTTGCCAGCCTTAACTTGTGAACTACCCAGAGCTCTTTAGCAGTATGAAAAGATTTCAGGTGATGATTGATTTCCTTAGGAAGACTCATCTTAATTGAGGAATGAGCCTTATTTTCAGTTTCAAATTCCTTTTTCTGGTTATTATTCATCCTGTGATAGGGTACAACCACAGTAGCATTCTCAACAACAGTAGTAGGTGCAGCATATCCACTTTTGATACACATCTAGATTGACAAGTCATGGAATCTACAGTATGATTCAAACTTGTCCTTCCATCCATAGTAATCCTCAAGTCGGAGCAATTTAGGTGGAACATTAGACTTTCCAATCTCGTGGTCCATCTCAATCATCTTACTTAAGTTAGACATCGTAGAAGTCAAAAATTCAGATTGTATTGCGAGTTCAGTTAATCTCGATTCGCAACCCAATTCAATTCGTTTATGCTAAAAAATTTCACTTATACTAAAACATACTTTTAAACTAGTCACTTTCTCTTTTAAAAACATTAACTAGCAAGTTTAACCAATAAAAAGTTTGTAAACAAGTTTAGAGACTTTAAAAATGAAAAATAAGTGTTTTAGACTTTAAACTCTTCATAAATATGTAAGAAATACTTATTCATGTTAAAATAGTTATTTAAAACTAATTAACACAATAAACTAGTGTTAACATAAACTTTGTAGTTTAAAAGTTAACTAAACACACTTTTGAGTGTAAAATATCAAAAAGGAGAATTAAGGGACTATATATGTAAATTTTGGACTTTTGAGGACTAAAATGTTAAAAACAGTTATAAGTAGTTTAAAATGATAATCTATGGATTAAAGTGTTGAAAACCAAACCCTCGTGGTTAAAAACCAAGAAAACTAAACTATGTGATTAAAAATGGAAAAATGAGAACTATAGGGACTATCCATGTAAAAACAGTAACTTTTGGACCTTGGCTGTAAAAATCAGTAACTTATGTATATTAAAGTATAAACCATGATTTAGAACAAGATTCATGTGGTTAAACACTAACAAACTAAAGTATTGTGCAAGAAACGGAATAAATGACACTAGGAGGACTAAAGTGTAAAATCAGTAAATGGAATGAGATGGTAGAATCAGTAGGTTAAGTTATGTTAAAGTGTATTCCATAGTTTATAGTGTTAAAAACAAGACTTGTATGGTTAAAAACCGATAAATCGGAAGTTTGAACTAGAAATGCTAAAATTGAAACTATAGGGCCCTAATCGTATAAAATCAGAAAGTTCATGGACTTGTGTCACACCCCGCAAATGCGGAAACACGAGATGTAACAGTACAATGATTTCACAATCGAAAATTACAAAAGATCACCGTTCGACGGTCTACAGTTAATACATTACATAACGTCTTACAAGCGTTTACAGCACAAAAGTAAATAATCTAAACATGCGATTAAATCCAAAAGAGACAAAAATCCCGTAACGCTACAGCAGCATAGATCAGATAATGGGTTTAGCTTCAATAGACAAATTGTGACTAATTCCTGAAAAGCATGTAAAATAAACAGGTGAACTATGAAACATAGTTGGTGAGTACACAGGTTTTGTGAAATGAAGACCCTTTAAAAGTTCCACGTTACTACGTGATTAGTTTGCAAAGATTTGGTGCCGAGGATCATACAAAGACGATAATCATCCGATAAGTTCTTAAAATCAATTTTTAGGATAATCAAATGCTATTGCGCGAATAATTATGAAGTAATTCATTATAACTAGGCTCATTTAAGAGCGAAACTCATTTGATAGTTAAATTCATTTGAGATTCGATGTTTTGTTCTCAAAAGAGGTTTAATTAAGTACGAGATTCATTAAGGAGCGATTCCCTTTTTGTACTCAACTAAAAGTCGTTATTCATTTATAACGCCGCGCTCATATTTTCAAAGGAACATTGAATTCACGTTTATAAAACTCAAGATATAGTGTTTAATATGTTCAAGTTATGTCTATAAAACTCATAATGTAGTATTTAAGTTCACCGTTAGGTTTATAAAGTCAATGGATCATCAAATCAATATCAAAACATTTATAACCTCGACGGATTATTATGTCGAAGTTCATAAGAATGCGAGGCGTTATTATGAAACCACGTTTATCATATTCCAAGACCACAATGATCTAGATAAAACTCAGGTTATAGAAATTATAGTTTTAAAGAAATATCGTTTCAAATGACAAGTCATTGTAAAGCTCGGGTCGTAAGTTTATTGTTTCAAAGGAATATTGTTTCAAATGACAAAGTCATTGTAAATCTCGGGTCGTAAGTTTATAGTTTCAAAGAGTTGTCATTTCAAATGTCAAAACGTTATACGTATATATTCGTTTATGAATTTCTATGCTATTACGTTATATTGTCTATAGTCACAATGATTTTATTATGCTTGAGTCCACAACCAAACCTACAACCGATAAACCTTTGCCCCAAAAGAGAGATGCCCTATCGTTGGCATTTAGGATGATGGGATGCACTTACGTGGCCGCGTGAGTGGGGAGGTGGTCTCGCTCCCAAATAGTACTATTCATATGCATCATTTGGCTCATATAGAGTTAATGGTCGTGTAGATATATCGGGGACTTTTATACGATAGAAAACAAGCATATAATCACGTTCGTATAAACGGTAAACATTCGAGACGTTATTTGTAATCAATACGACATCTTAACCATGTCAAGTATTCAAAATAAGCATAGCAATAGCATAGCATGAGCATAGTATTTCTAAATCAAGGATAGCATTTGTAAAACGAGCATATCATAAGCATAGCATTCGCAAATCAAGTATAGCATAGTATTTATAAAGCAAATATAGCATTTAAATCATATATGTTGGGACATGTTATTGTGACAACAGATCTAGCTTGTAATAGGACTGGTGTATTTATTGTCAAACTTGTAAAATTGGTTTAGACTCGTAAATATATGATATTAACTTGCTATTATTATTTGTTAAATGTTATTAGACAATTAACGATTTCAAGTTAAAGTCAGAATCGAGAAATGAGAAGTCAACTCGCAGGTCAAATATCCTGCGAGATGAGATCTCAGTTCGCACACCATCTGGACTCGCAGGTCTCACCTGCGAGTTGAGTTTTGGGCTCGCAGCTTTCTCGGTTCGTAGGACCTACTTGCGAGCTGAGATGTGGGCTCGCAGTCTATCTGGACTCGCAGGCCCATGGGCTGCGAGTTGAGTTAACTCGCAAAGCCCATGGCCTGCGAGTTGAACCAGATATAAATATTTTAGAATCTAGAAATCCGTGCAATAATTATACACACCAAATATTCAATTACTCTCCTCGTTTTTCGTGCAGATATATTTATTATAGTATTAAAGGCTCGGTTTTGAGTGCTTAACTTAGTTAATAATCAAAACGAAGCCCTTTAATTGATAATAAAGTTATATAAGCTTAAACCTAACGTATTGAGGGATTCCGCACCTCAATACTTAAAGATAATCCGTTATCGAACCAAGATCTAGCGACCTTACAATTGGTATCAGAGCTTTCGGGCTTAGAAACGTTGTGGTTACAAGGTTTTTGGTTATATAACATCTTTAGGGTCGTTTTTCGAACGAAATCTACGGATTTATTCGTAAAATACCAAAAAGTTTCAGTTCCCAGATTTCGAGGCGCCGTTTTGAGAGTTGAGATTAGGGTTACTGTTATCTGCGAGTTGAGATTTCCTGCGAGCTGAGATTCACTTGCGAGGTGAGAATCACTTGCGAGTTGAGATCACTTGCGAGTTGAACTTCCATTGCGAGTTGAGATTTCTGCGAGTTGAGATCACTTGCGAGTTGAGTTTCCCTTGCGAGTTGAGATCCTCTGCGAGCTGAGATTTCTGCGAACTGACTTTACCTGTGAATTGAGTTTAGTTGCGAGTTGAGATTACTGAATACGCAAGATAACTTAATTTTTGACCTTCAAATGTCTGATTTGAGTCGAATGATCGAGATGGAACACGAGGTTGGCAAATCTAATGTTCCACCAAAGCTACTCAGACTTGAGGACTACTACGGGTGGAAAGACAGATTCGAAAGTTACTGTAGATTCCACGACATCACTATTTAGCTGTGTATTAAGAACGGATATGTTGCACCTACAGCTGAGGTAGGGAATGCAATTGTGATTGTGCCTTACGACAGGATGAATGACAATCAGAAGAAAGAATTCACTATTGATAATAAGGCACATTCATCGATAAAAATGAGCCTTCCCAAGGAAATCAATCACCAATTGAAGTCCTTTCACACAGCTAAAGGTGTGAGGGAAGCCCTCAGGTGAAGGCAGGCAAGTGTAATCTTCTGAAAAAGCAGTTTATGGTATTTAAAGCTTTTAGAGAAGAGGACCTTGAAGCCTACACCACCCGGTTTTATCACTTATTAAGTGAACTTGACGACCACGAAATTTTCTACAATGACAAGGAGAAAACCGACAAATTCATTGAGGGTTTACCTTGTAAGTGGGAAATGTATGGTATCATGCTCAAAGACAATGATGAATGATATGCTACTATGACCCTAGAGCAGGCTATTGACAAGCTCAGGGGTTATGATTTCTCCAAGAAAACAAGAGATACAGATTCTGATCACCTACAGAATCCAGGTTTATACCATGGAAAGACGAGTATCTCTAATCCTTCATCCAATTCGACCACTGCATTGTTTGCTGGTGAAATTGATGAACTTGGAGAAATGTTAACAGAGGATATGTGCTTCATAGCTTCGGATGGCGGTGAAAAACGAAGCAGGAACAATTCTTCTGATAAGTCTACTCAAGGGCATCATAAGATGCCGATGAGTGTGAAATCAGCAAAACAACAACTTTCGGTTCTGGCTTCATTCGTTGCTTCCTATGAAAATTATATTCAAGGGAAGATTAATGATCCTGCACAATTTGATGAAGATTATGATCAGGTTGACCCTGATGACTTAGAGGAAATGGACCTCCAGTGGCAACTGGCTATGGTGTCAAGGAGAGTAAAGAATTTCCTAAAGCGTACGGGTAAGAGAGTTGTTGGAAATCGACCAGGATTTGACAAGTCGAAGGTCAAGTGTTATAACTGTCAAGGTTACGGACACTTTGCCAGGGAGTGTCAACGACCGAAGGCTAATACAGGCATTGCAAAACAAGACTCGGGAAGTACTTTAACTTCCAAAGTCTTGGTAGTTCAGCAAATTGATGTTTCCTATGATTGGTCTACTCCGCCTGAGCAAGCTCTCATGGCTGAAATAGACGATCAGGAGAAACCAACTGAATCAACTCTATACATGCCAACTGCTGAGGAATGTCAAGCTAATGTGCCACACACAGAAGTCAAGAGGAACGAGGAAGATGTGCTCTACATCAACTCGACTGAAGAAATGAGTCCCGATGACTTCGTTACATACATGACTGATGTACAGTCAGACAAGAAAAAGGTATGTCTAGATCTTCTTACTCTTGCTGATGTATGTTACTTAGTTACTGACTTACAGACTCAGGTTAGTGTTTTTGCAGAATCTAACAAAACCTTAACATCTGAATTAGATATAGCTAAGTCTGATGTTCGTAGGTTAGGTGAGGATAAGCTGGCATTAACTGAAAAGATTAAGAGTGATGCCTTAGATAAGACTAGTCTAACTGACATAATTAATGAACAATGTGTTAAGATAGACGGGTTATATCTAAACCTTAATGAGCTAAATAGAAATATTGCTATTAGGGATAAAGAACTCTCAAAGTCAAATATGAAGTTAGTAGAGCTAAATAGAAAATTTGAAGGTTATAGAACATCCTCTTTGACCTTAGATAGAATCATTAGCTCTCAACGTAGTGTGACAGATGTTACTGGCCTAGGATATTCTGATGTTCCTCCGCCCTTTAATGCCAATTACACTGCTTCTACTTCTATTGACTTAGAAATGACAGATGCGAATCCTGAGACTGAGGATTTGAAAACTCAACAGTCTGAAGCATCTGAGACTCAGAAAAATATTATTAATGACCTATCATTAGACAAGAGTACAGTCAAATCATTCACTAAAGTACAATTTGTATCAAGTGGAATGATTGGTAGTACTAATGTAAACAATGAGGGAATTAAGAAACATAGGGAGTTACCTTCAGTGTCTTCTGATCAGACAAAGAAGGAGTCTGCTAAGACTGTTAAGTAACGAAAGCAGATGTCATGCTTCAAGTGTCATCGAAGAGGACACGTATCTTCTTGTTGTCCCAATAAGAAGACGGAAGCTACTCCTAACCGCGAGAACAGTGATAAGACTAAAATCATCTCTAGTTCAAGCACAGACAGGTTAGGTACCAGACCAGGAATTGGTATTAAACCTATTACTGCTCTTAAAAGAGATGCTTCTCACAGTGTCTCGCCGCCCAAACCTAAACGGCATGAACATTCTAATAAATATCAAGTGTCGTCGAGGTTTATGACTCCGAGAAGGAACCAAAGTCACTTTGAGATTGGTTCTACATCTCGCTCACAAGGAGTTAACCAAGGGTCCTATAATAATCGTAACCAACGGCAGAAATTCCAGGGTTATGTATCGGGGAGGCTTGGAAGTCAGTCAACTCATAGATCCAGGACCACTAATCATCAGCAAGCTGATGCTCCTTCAAAAGTGACCAAAGCTCCTAATGGGAAGGATGGTTACTTTAAAGAGCTACAGTTTGACCATCAGCAAGCAGTAATTGGTATTAAACCTATTACTGCTCTTAAAAGAGATGCTTCTCACAGTGTCTCGCCGCCCAAACCTAAACGGCATGAACATTCTAATAAATATCAAGTGTCGTCGAGGTTTATGACTCCGAGAAGGAACCAAAGTCACTTTGAGATTGGTTCTACATCTCGCTCACAAGGAGTTAACCAAGGGTCCTATAATAATCGTAACCAACGGCAGAAATTCCAGGGTTATGTATCGGGGAGGCTTGGAAGTCAGTCAACTCATAGATCCAGGACCACTAATCATCAGCAAGCTGATGCTCCTTCAAAAGTGACCAAAGCTCCTAATGGGAAGGATGGTTACTTTAAAGAGCTACAGTTTGTCGATGATAAGGGACAAACCAAGACCGTAATGGCTTGGGTCCCTCTTGATAACTTATTGTGTACAACTTGTATGTGCAGGAGCAGACTGGGAACAATGATAATTGGTGGTATGTTGACAGTGGATGCTCTAGGCACATGACAGGAACCAGAAGTCTATTGACAGACTTCAGAGGTGGACTGAGACAAGGAGTGCACTTCGCTGGTGATAAAGGAGGAGTAATTACTGGGAAAGGAACAGTTTCAAATGGAACTTTGACTCTAGAGGATGTGAATTATGTTGAAGAACTAACGCACAACCTAGTGACTGTTTCCCAAGTCTGTGATAAAGGTCATCCTGTTCTCTTCACTGAGAAAGAGGCCTTGATCCTGAAGCCGGGTTTTATCATTCCCGAAAAATGGATACTGATGAAAGCTCCAAGGAAGAAGGACATTTATGCTATCAACATGAATGCTCCTATTACTTCAATGGTGTCTACTTGTCTGTTATCCAAGGCTTCAGAATCAGACTCTCTCCTATGGCATAGGAAAATGGCACACCTAAATTTTCGTAAAATGAACTACATAACAAAACATGAGTTAATTCTGGGTGTACCACCGAAGAGCTTTGCATTTGAAGACAAGTGTATCTCTTGCTTGAAAGGAAAACATCATAAGAAACCACACAAGTCTAAAACTGTGAACTCTATTTCCTCGCCTTTTGAGCTGCTACATATGGATCTCTTTGGCCCAATAAGCAAGAGAAGCATAGGTGGCAAATGGTACTGTCTGGTTGTCACAGACGATTTCTCTAGATTCTCTTGGGTGTTCTTTTTGGGATCTAAGGATGAAATTCCTGGCATTCTTATGGAGTTTCTAGATTTAATAGAGAACATCTATAGAAAAAGAGTTAAGAGAATTCGTAGTGACAATGGGACTGAGTTCAAGAATTCTGCATTGAATGTATATTGCTTAAGCAAAGGCATTCAACATCAATTTAGTGCACCATATGAACCTCAAAAAAATGGTGTTGCTGAAAGGAAGAATAGAACTCTAATTGAAGCAGTGAGAACAATGCTTGCAGATTCAAGGCTTCCGGTCATATTTTGGGCAGAAGCAATGAATACAGCATGTCATGTTCTCAATCGGGTTCTTACGGTTAAAAAGCAGAACAAGACATGTTATGAGCTCTTGAACAAAAAGAAACCGAACTTAAAAGGTGTTGGTGCATTTAGTGTGTCTGTCACTTGGTCTAAGTTTCGAGTTGTAATTATTTAGATCAACTACTGTTCATGCGATATTGTCAATATCGCTCAAGCGATATTGCCAATATCGCTCAAGCGATATTGCCAATATCGCTTAGTTACCTAAAATAGATAATTATATAAATAGTCGTTTAGGGTTTCAGATCTAATGTTGCTGAAATTCGTATTTGTGCAGCCTGTGTTGTTTCTCCAGTCAATCATCTGTAAATCACAATTGGTTTGTTTGATCAAATATATTATTGTGATTACTTTGTTACTTTGTGTTATGAAACGTACTTTGATTTATGTAAGTCCTGTGATCTTGGTCGATAATGATTATATCAATTATCTAGTCGTATAAAGGTGCGGAATTCCTTTATACGTTTGAGTTTTTAGTTAATCAAACGAATCACTAATCGCTTTGTTTTGATATTAACTAATTGTTAATCTTCAAAACCTAAGCCGTTAGTGATTAGGGTTTTTCTAGACCAATGTATTAACCGTCGCCTAATTCTTAATGCCTGAAGAAAAAAAAATCGTTTTATGATTAATTAACCTAATAATTAAATAGTACTCGTTTCAATTCGTCACTGGGCCTGGGCTTGGATTGGCCGAAACCAACTGGCCGGATTCACTGGTCCTGGCCGAACCCAGTGTGGCCGAAGCCAACTGGTCCTGGCCGAACCCAGTGGCCGAACCCAGTTTGGCCGAAGCCAACTGGTCCTGGCCTAACCCAGTTGGCCGAACCCAGTTTGATTTGTCCAAGTATATTAGCAAGCCCAGTTATGTATTTGTGAGTCTAGTTCTTCATTTCACAAGTTTAATAACTTGTGACTTGATAACTCCACTCACAAAATATTAGACTTTAGTTTGTTTATATTATTTATACAATACTTTAAATGTATTTAATATTTAATATTAACAAACTAATATCATAGACATATACAACTTAAAACCAATACACAAAGTTTGATTATAATTGTTCTAGTCCTATTACAAGCTAGATCTGTTGTCACAATTCATGTCTCAACAATTTAGCTTTTGATTTCCGCGCTTAAGCTATTGATATTGATTCATTGTGAAAAGGCCTGTCCTTTTAACGGTCCTACAATTAGTATCAGAGCCATTTAATCATTGGATTATTTGGTTTGAATCAATATTCGTTTACGTTTAATTTAAAAAAAAAAAAAAAAATTTCTGTCCTTTTGAGTGTCTTTAAGTGTTAAACTAATCATTTAGTGCTTGTGTTTAAGTTTCTGGATCTTTGTTCGTTGGTTTCAATCCTAAAACTTGTTTTGATCTTCGAAACTTGTGTTTTTAGGGTTTACAGCCGTTTTAGCGATATTGGAACTCAATATCGCCATTAGGGTTTCTGCGACATTGAAAGCGACATTACTCATTAATTTGAGCGATATCATTAAGCGATATTAGTTCAATATCGCCTAATATATTTTAGCGATATTAACCCAATATCGCCTGGTTGATTTGTGCGACATTACTGCAATATCGCCTGTGATATCGCCTGTTCTTGTTTGATTTTGACTTTTGCTTTAATTAGCGATATTATTAGCGATATCAACAATATCGCTCATTTATCTAATTGATTTAAGCGATATTGTCAATATTGCTTTAGAGTCTTAAATTAATTTCTCATTATTTTTCAAAAGTTAATCAAATTTAATACTTTCTAAGATGTCTACTTTGCAAGCAGTCAATGCAATGTTAAAACACAATGCAGAGGTTGGGTCAGCAAATAAACCTCCATTCTTTGCTCCCGGAATGGAGTACTCTGAATGGAGAGGTCGTTTTTTGTCGTTTGTTGCGTTTACTGATCCGGAAATGGAAATATCATTACTAGAGAGATATGTGAGACCAGTTGCAAGTGGAGAGCATGTTGGTATTCCTCCACCAAAGCCTATTCGTTCTATGTCTGTAGAGGAACGTAAGGCATGGGAATGTGAATGAAAGGCTCACTCGGCTATCACCATGGCCTTACCTGCTGATGCTATGAAGATGTTTAAACAACATGACATAGCTTATGATCTATGGAACGGGATAGCTGAACGATGTGGAGGTACCACTGAGTACAAACAGAGTAAACTAGAGCTCGTGAAGAAACAGTATGATCTGTTTGATATTTTGAAGAACGAGACTGTGAAGGATCTTTTCTGTAGATACTCATGTCTTGTCAATGAATTAACTGAAGGTGGTTATAAGTTCAGTACTATAGAGGTCAACAAGAAGTTGCTAAATGCTCTACCTCCTCATTGGGAAACAAGAGTTTTGATGATGGAGAATGATCCAGATGTTCTTGCTATGTCTCTGGATCAGCTTATTGGAAAATTGGAAACCTGTGCTTTAGACATTCAGAAGAAAAGCACACGGTCAGGCACTCTGGTATCTGACAATAGCAACTTTGGCTATGGAAGTACCGCACTTCTATCGGGGCCATCTACTTCTGGAACGAAAATGACTTATACTTCCGGAAATCAGTCAACTGGAACATTTTTGTCGTTTCCAACTCAGTCGTCGTCTTCAGCAACTGCTTCTCAGAATGAGCATGCAGTAATATTTAATGCTTTTCTCTCATCCTATGATGATTTTCTCTCTAAGAGAATTAGCTCGGTGGATCTTACCGATGAGGATTTTGCTCAAGTGGATCCCGATGAATTAGAAAGAGTGGATCTGCGTTGGAACATGGCCATGCTGACACGAAGGACTAAGACTTATCTAAGACGAACGGGTAAGAGATCTCTTGAAGATGTGTCTGACAAAACCAGCATGGGTTTTGACAAATCCAAGATCAGATGTTATAGGTGCCAAAATCTTGGGCACTTTGCTAGAGAATGTGAGAAGGCTAGACAACCACCTTCGGGTTTTACTAAGCCTTCTCCATATAAGAAGGACACCGAAGTAGCTAAGGCTGCTATTTTGTTAGAAGAGGAAGCTGCTTATGATTTTTCTGCCATGGATGATCAAGAAAACCTAGCTCTTATGGCGGGTATTCAAAATGAGTCAACAGGTCAAAATAGCAAGTGGTACGTTGATAGTGGATGTTCGCGACACATGACAGGCAATATCTCCCTTCTTTCTGATGTTAAACCTTTCAATGGGGGACATGTTGCCTTTGCTGGTGATTCTGGAGGTACCATTACAGGAGTTGGAACTCTTACAAATGGACTAGTGAGCTTTGAGGATGTAAATTTTGTCGAGGAGATGAATCACAATTTGATAAGCGTCTCTCAAGTTTGCGACAAGAAGTTCACTGCTGCGTTTACAGATTTGGAATGTTTAATTTTGAAGCCGGGATTTGTGATTCCCGAGGAATGGATCTTGATTAGAGCACCGAGAGTGAAGAACTCTTACATTTTGGACATGAGGACAGTGGAAGCTGAGGAACACACATGTCTTCTAACCAAGGCCTCTTCGAAGGATTCATTGTTGTGGCACAGGAGGATGGGTCATATTCATTTTAGGAAAATGAATTATCTGGTGAAACACAATCTTGTTGAGGGTATTCCTAAACAAACCTTTGCTTTGGAGGATGATTGTGTGTCCTGTTTAAAGGGTAAACAGCACAAAAAGCTTCACAAATCCAAACAAGTTAATTCCATTAAAGCACCTTTGGAATTACTTCATATGGATTTGTTTGGACCCGTTAGCACGAAGAGTATTGGGGGTAAGTCGTATTGTCTGGTCATAACAGATGATTACTCTCGCTTCTCATGGGTTTTCTTTTTGCGTACAAAGGATGAGACATCAGATCTTCTGACCTACTTTTTCGATCGTCTTGAGAACCTGTGCAGTTTGAAAATTAAAAGGATACGTAGTGACAATGGAACGGAATTCAAGAATAAATGTCTTGAACTATACTGTCTACGTAAAGGGATTGTTCATCAGTTTAGTGCAGCAAGAACTCCACAGCAAAATGGAGTTGCTGAGAGAAAGAATAGAACAATAATTGAAACTGCTCGCACTATGCTATCGGATTCTCATCTGCCAATCACCTTCTGGGCAGAGGCAGTAAACACGGCATGTTATGTTCTCAACCGTGTACTGATGAACAAGAAAAGAAACAAAACTTGTTATGAGTTGTTTAATAACCGGAAACCAAACCTTAAATTTTTGGAACCTTTTGGATGTCCTTGCTCCATTATGATAACAAAGGATAAGGTTTCAAAATTCAGTGAAAAAGCGTTTGATGGCTTGTTTCTAGGTTTCTCGGTTAACTCTCCTAACAAGAGGGTCTTCAACAAGGATACTGGGAAGATTGAAGAACATTTTGAGGTAAAATGCTTAAAGTATACGGAGTCTCCTAAAGGAAAAGGTCCGGATTGGTTGTTTGAATATGATCATTTGTTCAACTCATTCAACCTTCCTAAATTAGTTGAAGTGGACCAAGTTGTAACTCTTCTTCATGGGTTACATCTTAGTCCTGATAACTCTTCATATACACCTTCTTCCAAGGTGACTCCGGATACTATTCAACCTCACCAATCTTCTCCTTCGGCTGTTCCTGAGAGTTCTTCTGATAATCAACCGCTTGAAGCTTCTCCTGCTGGTGTTGATGATATGAACGCCTCTCTTCCTAATTTTGAAGAAGATCCTCTCGCTCAAGAGGTTGAGCTAAACAATTTGGAAACAAACCTCACACCTGATCCAATACCCATCTCTCGGATTCACAAGAATCATCCTATTGAGAATATTATTGGAGATCTGGATTCAGGTATTAAGACAAGAAGTTCATCAGCAGTGATTGGAGATCTGGATGCAGATGTCTCCTCTGAAGATCCATCAAATTCTGATGATCTTGAGTGTTTAAAAGCTGATATTGAAGAATGCTTCTTATCCCAAATGGAGCCATCAAAGATCGATCAGGCTCTAAAAGATTCACATTGGGTTGTTGCTATGCAAGAGGAGTTGCAACAATTCGTGAAGCTAAAGGTTTGGGATTTAGTGCCACTTCCCAAAGGTGTACACCCAATTGGAACTCGTTGGGTGTTTCGTGTTAAGCGTGATGATAGGGGAGTGGTCATTCGCAATAAGGCTAGGCTTGTTGTGCAAGGGTATACACAACAAGAAGGTTTGGATTATGATGAAGTCTTTGCACCTGTTGCCAGGATGGAATCTATTCGTATATTCCTAGCCTACGCCACTTTTAAGAGGTTTCGCGTCTATCAGTTAGACGTAAAGAGTGCGTTCCTATATGGAAAGGTGGCTGAAGAAATATATGTTCGACAGCCTCCCGGTTTTGAAGATTCTAACCATCCAGACTTTGTGTGCAAGCTTGATAAGGCTCTTTATGGTCTTCATCAAGCTCCGCGTGCATGGTATGAAAGGTTGGCAACGCACCTTATTAAGAATGGATTTGAGCGTGGTACCATCGACAGCACTTTATTCATCAAGAGAACTGGCAAAAGTCAATTGCTAGTTCAAGTTTATGTGGATGACATAATCTTTGGTTCAACTGATGAATCCTTATGTCGTCACTTTGAAGCGATTATGAAATCGGAATTCGAAATGAGTGCGATGGGGGAGTTGAAGTTCTTTCTTGGGGTTCAGGTTGATCAATCCTCAAAGGGAACCTACATTCATCAATCTAAGTATGTTAACGATATGTTAACACGATATGATTTGCATGATTGTAGAGAATATGGGACTCCTATTCCTATAAACCACAATCTTGGACCAGATGAAGATGAGGAACTTTGTGATGCAAAGTTATATCGGTCGATGATTGGATCTTTAATGTATCTTACTGCATCCCGACCTGATATAGTTTTTGCTGTCTCCTTATGTTCAAGATATCAGTCCAAACCCATGCTTTCACATCTGAAGGCGGTCAGACGGATTTTCGGATATCTCAAGAATAGACCTACTCTAGGTCTATGGTATCCAACAGAGAAGACATTTTCTCTCACAGCTTTCTCAGACAGTGATTATGGTGGCTGCAGTTTAGACAAGAAGTCTACGTCCGGAGGATGCCAGTTTCTCGGATCACGATTAGTATCATGGCAATGCAAGAAGCAAACAACAGTGTCAACTTCCACAGCGGAAGCTGAATATATTGCTGCTGCCAGCTGCTGTTCACAAATTTTGTGGATTCAGCACCAACTTCGTGATTATGGTTTACTCTTGACTATGACTCCATTATTTATTGATAATACTGCTGCTATCTGCATAACTAAAAATCCCGTACATCATTCTAAAACCAAACACATAGAGATTAGGTTTCATTTTATACGGGATTGCTATGAGAAACACTTGATTGACCTTGTTCAAATTGTAACTGAGAAACAAAATGCTGATCTGTTTACCAAGGCCTTCTCTAGAACTAGATTTGACCAACTGATTGACATGATTGGGTTGCGCTTCTTTCAGGACAAACTGTAAACTGTGACAAAACTTTTCTGTTGCTTATTTCTTTAATTCTGCATACAGCTGTTCATATGGAAATAGCCACTCTTTATGTTTCTTAACATTAAAGAAAAGCATTATTGCAACATTTATAAAAGACGTTTAGTTGTGTCTGTAAACAACTAGGGAAATGATAGTACATTAGGAGACACTCTTCAATTGACAATATTACGTGTTATCCTTGATGTATCAGTAGGTTTTTCATGTATATGTTATACTTGTCCTTCTAGACATCAACCTACTTGCACGATGTATTGGTAGACATTATCATACTCATTCTTCATCATCTAAGAAATCTCTTAATCTGTGTATGATCTTTCGTGATGATCATCATATGATGTATGACAATGCGTCTTAATTCTTATGTGTCAGCTTGCCATGCTTCTATTAACTTGAGTTTGTATATGACAACATTTGGGGAATTATGCTATCTGTTTCCTTTGTTGTACGTTTGTACAGACCTGGTCTCAGTCAGTATACTTTCAAAAACACTGCAAACTTAAGTCAAAAGTACTTTCAAATCTTATAAAATCAAAGATTGCTTACACGGTCGCCAAATGGTTTGACCAAGTTTGGTTTTGCAAGCACCTGAATCAAGTGTATGTCGCTTTGTTGTACGTAAGTACAGACCTGTCACCGCTGGCTTGATTCTTAAAAATGTTGAATTCAAATGCTTTCTCTAATCAATCGAAGTTTTGAGCATGACTGGATACTAAGGGTATATCTATGTGAGCTTCACGGCGATTTCTTCACTCTAATAATAACTGTTAAGTTTGAAGTTTGAGTATGTTACATGTTTAAGTGGATTAACAATACCGATAATCGTCCTGTTCCTGCTTGTCTCTTTGGCTAGTTAACTATATGTGATAAATTTAAATTTGGACCTCTATACTGATAATCAAATTAACATTTAAAGTTGTCTTGCGAATCTGTCTTTCTAATATGATCCCTACTACGACATAATTTTATTTCGTCTTGTTTCTTATTAAAAAAAATAAAAATAAAAAATAAAAAAAAAAAAAGGGAAAGAAAAATTGAACAGTATGCTGTGTATGTTATATTTAAATTTTAAAGTTTATTTTATTTTTAATTTTATCTTCTTTTATTTCATTCTTTTTTTTTTTTTTTTTTTTTTTTGTCACAGATTACTGTTTATGTTCTGTTTTTAGCGATATTGTTTTAATTTTAGCGATATTGTTTTAATTTCAGCGGTATTGCTGATTTCTAGCGATATTGATGCATTTTAGCGATATTGTAATATCGCTGATTCAGATATTTATTTCAGCGATATTGTCTAGCGATATTGTCTAGCGATATTGCAATATCGCTGAAATTCTAATTTTATATAAACAAATATCTGTCACACTATTCGATACGTTTTCAAAATCATACGAGCGATATTGTGTGCGATATTGAGAGCGATTTTAGCGATATTGTGAATTTCATCGATTTCTCTTTCGGTTTCACTCCAAATCCAAATCAAACCGCTTTTCTGTGTTCGTCTGTGATTATTACATCAACTGGTGTGTGCCCATTGCCTTTTATTTTAATTTTAATACCATATTTGCTAAGTGTGTGTTCGGTTTACTGTGTTATTTGTATCTGCGTTTTATCTGTCGAATTAGGGTGTAAAAACTAGTATAACTTGTTCCCTGCATCTCATAGATACTCGTAGCATAGTTTGTTTGGTTTAGATCATTTTTTTCTGTGAAAAATTTGGATTCTGCCCGTTCGCTGATGTCATAGCGATATTGTGGGGCGATATTGTAATATCGCCCAAATTAGGGTTTTGATTTTAGCGATATTGGCCACAATATCGCTTAAATTGGATTAATTTCCAAACTGTTAAATTTTAGCGATATCATGCCAATTTTTCTAATTTTAGCGATATTGTTCAGCGATATTGTGATATCGCTGAAATTGATTCGCGATATTGTGCAATATCGCTCCTTGTGGATTAATTTCCAATATCGCCGATTTCAATCAGACTTTGTCAATTTTGTCTGATTTAAGCGATATTGCATTCAATATCACATAAATCAATTTATGCGATATCAGTGTCAATATCGCCTAAATCAGAAAGGGCTTATTGGGCCTGGCCCAAACTTTTGCTGAACTGGTCCAGTTTTCAGGTCTAATTGAATTTGTGGCCTGTTCTCGATCCGATTACTCACTGCTTTTGAGTTTTTTATTGACTTGTTTTGCAGACATGGAAGATTTCGCGCAGTTTGATCTCAAGTGTGACGTTCGTCACAATATTACTGCTTTTCTAGACGGATCCAAAGACTCTGCTGAGCCTTTTCGGCCTATGATCGCATTTCTACGAAGGTCACGTATATTTACGGCTATTTCGGCTTCCACGACCATATACAGAGACCATATCGGTCAATTTTGGCGGAATGCTGCTGTGAACAGCGATTTGGACTATACAAGACTGATTTCGACGGTCCACCGACGTCAAATCATTATTTCAGAACAGTTGATTCGTGATGTTCTTCAGTTTGAGGATCATCCCGATATGTTGATCCAGTTCTCGCACGAATTTATTGTGGGTGCAATGGATCGTATGGGATATGCTGGTCCACATTCGGATCAGTATCGCAAGGGAAATCTGACGCGTGTCTGGAGGTGGCTTATGCACATTTTTATCTTGTGCCTCTCCAATCGCAAAGCTGGGTACGATGGTGCTAGCTTTCGCACGGTCTCTGCAATGCTCGCCCTAATCTACAACAAACCATATAATTATTCGGGCTATATCTTCAGGTCTATGGTTGATAATGCTAAACTAGGGGATAACAGATGGTATATGTATCCCCGATTTTTACAACTGATCATCAACCATGAGCTTCCGGGATTGGCGACTGATGCCACCCGCATATACAGGCAGACTCCGATGTCCAATCGGATATTTGGGGTCATGAGCTCTAATGGAAAGGGGGTTCCAATTCCCCCTGATACGCCTTTGTTCGGTCATATTCTTGACCCGAACTATCAACCACCGGCCAACGATGGATACTTAGATCCGGTGGTTCGTCAACCTGAATTCTCTGATGAAAATCTTGCAGACGTCCCTGTACAAGCTACAGAAGACCCTCTTCAGGGTGTTTATGTAAGTGTCACATCACAAGGTGACTTACATCGATTACATGTCCACGGGGACACATCTGAAGGGTCGTCTGACTCTACGTCTTCTGGTCCTCCTGGTGGCATAACCGAGAGTGACTCTGAGGGTTTGGTCCCGCCTCCTCACGAAGTTGAACGTCTGAGGCGGATCAATCCTCAACGATATTTGAGGATTCAGAGACGCATTGCTGAAGGAAGGCAGTATATTCCTCTTAAAGACAAAAGAGTGAGGACTGATGCTGAAACAGAATATGTGCCTCCTCCTCCCAAGAAGTCGAAGATTGCTCGGGAAATTGCTACATCCTCAAGGCCACAGGATGCACCGAGCGTAGACATTCCGGTTCAACCACTCCCCTCGGTCATCCAAGAATTGATGAAAAGGCTGGATGCTATGCAACACACTCTGGACTCCCAGGCTGCCGTGATACAAATACAAGATACAAGACTTGCAGCAGTGGAAAAAGAGAATGAGACTCTTAGGTCTAGGGTTGTTCTTTTAGAGTCACAAGTGGTCGTTTCGGGGGAGATAGGTGATAGGGAAAGACCAAATGTAACTCCCCCTGAAACAGAAAATGTAAATGTTGAATCAGGTAATGAAACGGCACCACGTTTAGATTATTTCTCGTTTGAGGAAATACCTGGACAACCAAGACCACTGGCTGTTGACTATTCGGATGCAGATTTGACTTATCTTGCACGAATGGTCAACAGATCTGAGTTTGAAAGGGAGGATACACCAGAAGCAGATTCAGATTGTGAGACTGAAGATGAAGCTTTCGATGAAGATGAATTTTATTATGGTGCTCCCATTGTTGAGTCTGATTCATCCGAAGAAGAAGATGATGAATCAACTGATGACTGGACGGAACCTCAGGCTGAAATGCCTGAATCTCCAAAGGTTCCTGAAACCGCTGAAGAAAGATCGGCTCGTCTGGCTTCCTGGTGGCCACAAGGAAAAGAAAAGATTGCACCTGTCACGTGCAAGTCTTATAAGGTTAGGGGAAGATATAAAGGATTAATCAAGAGCTGGAAGGTTCTGGACTCGAGGTTCGCAATCAAGAGAACCGATGGCGTTCAGTATTTCAAGTTCTCATTCAAGAAACTGAGCTCCCTGCCTAAAGGAGAACTAAATAGGATTGCTCAGTTACAGCTGATAAATCCAGACAGAAATACTCGTGCAGACTTCATCCAGAGTACAATTCAAAGAGAAATCCGTACTAAGAGATACAGTTTTATAAAGCCGACGTTGGGTAAACGAATCTATTACAAGAACCGGCTAGATCCTGCTACAAATCAGCCTTTAATCAGAATGCGCTATCCTAAAGCTGATTGTGTAAAGAGGATCGTTCTGGAATCAATTCCCCTAAATTTTCTAAGAAGATTTCACTATTGGGAATTTGACAGCCATACTGGAGAAGCTGTACTGGTATTTGTGCCAGAAAGTGTTGAACCTGAGAAGGCTTCTCTCTATGGGTTGAAAAAGACGCAGTTTAGAGTTTTTGATCCTATGAGCTTGATAAATCTATCAAAGGAGGATATGAGGAAGCTGTTCGACAACAAGATAAGGTATTACAGAGGTAATCCGACGAATGAAAAGCTTGCTCAACAATTCCAAAGAATTGTCGATATCTGCGTCACCCATGGAATCCACGCGGGTGGAAAATTTCCCGCTGGATGGGTTTGAAGACTGAAACCTTTTGAAGGCCAAGCTGAAGACACGGGGGAGTTTGTTGGTGCATTTAGTGTGTCTGTCACTTGGTCTAAGTTTCGAGTTGTAATTATTTAGATCAACTACTGTTCATGCGATATTGTCAATATCGCATATTGGCAATATCGCTTGAGCGATATTGGCAATATCGCTTGAGCGATATTGTCAATATCGCTTAGTTACCTAAAATAGATAATTATATAAATAGTCGTTTAGGGTTTCAGATCTAATGTTGCTGAAATTCGTATTTGTGCAGCCTGTGTTGTTTCTCCAGTCAATCATCTGTAAATCACAATTGGTTTGTTTGATCAAATATATTATTGTGATTACTTTGTTACTTTGTGTTATGAAACGTACTTTGATTTAGCTTTTGATTTCCGCGCTTAAGCTATTGATATTGATTCATTGTGAAAAGGCCTGTCCTTTTAACGGTCCTACAATTGGTATTTGAACCCTTTGGAGTTTCATGTACGTTGTTGAAAACAAGTCACCAACGTAAATTTGGTGAGAAGGCTGACAAAGGATACTTCCTAGGTTACATGCCTAACTCACCAAACAAACGGGTCTTCAATAAAACTTCGGGACGTGTTGAAATAGTTTATAACATCGAAGTTACGAGCTATACACATGACTCGCATAAGGGATTGGATTGGCAATTTGATTATTCAGATCTTTTCAAGTCATTTAAAGTCCCTATCAGTGACTATGTCAATAACTCAGATATTCCTGAGCATTTATTGTCGGGAGATGAGGATCCCACTCCTTCTCCAACATTGAGTGCTCAAACGTCTGATGCTAGGACTATTGTCGATACTGATGTGGTCCCCCCTATCGAGTCACAACAACCTCAAGATGATATACCTCAAGAGAGTGAAGATCCTGAAATTGCTTCTCAAAGGATTGTGGATGATGTTCTTATTCCTCTGAGACAATTAAGGATATCAACTACTAATGAAGGTATACCACCTTTGGAGGAAATTGGTGCTAACTTACAGGATGATATTCCAGTTGAACCTGTTACTTCAACAAGAATTAATAGGATTCATCCAATTGATAATATCATCGGTGATCCAAATTCTCCTGTTCTGACTCGGAATCAATCTAAAGCTAGTACATCCACTCATTCAAGCTTGTATGCTGAAATAAACGAGACATGGATTTCTAATCTATGTCTATATTCATGCTTTATCTCACAAATTGAACCTAAGAATGTTCAGATAGCTTTGAAGGAAAATTCGTGGGTCGAGGCAATGCAGGATGAACTGTCTCAGTTCACAAAATTGCAAGTTTGGGAGTTGGTTGACTTACCTGTTGGAGAATATCCAATTGGAACTAGATGGGTATTTAAGTGCAAGAAAGACGATCGAGGAATCGTGATTCGCAATAAAGCTCGTCTAGTTGTCCAAGGTTTTAATCAACAAGAGGGGATTGATTACAATGAAGTGTTTGCACCTGTGGCTAGGCTTGAAGCAATTAGGTTATTCTTAGCATTTGCAGCCTCAAAGAAAATAAAAGTATTTCAGCTGGATGTTAAAAGTGCCTTCTTGTATGGTAAAGTCAAAGAAACGGTGTATGTTTCTCAACCACCAGGATTTACTGATCCAAAGTATCCAGATAGAGTATATCGTCTTGATAAGGCTCTATATGGATTACATCAAGCTCCGAGAGCGTGGTATGAAACAATGTCCACTTATCTTCTTGAGAATGGATTCATAAGAGGAAGAATTGACACTACACTCTTTGTGAAATGGAAAAGGAGAGACTTTCTACTTGTTCAACTATATGTTGACGACATCATCTTTGGGTCATCTGACGAAAAGATGTGTAGTGAATTTGAAAAGGTTATGAAGAACAAGTTTGAGATGTCAGCAATGGGTGAATTGACATTTTTCTTAGGATTGCAAGTCGATCAAAAGAAAGATGGATATTTCATTCATCAGACTAAGTATACTAATGAGCTTCTAGAACGATTTAAGATGGAAGAATCAAGAATTTTTCATACTCCTATTCCGGAAGCCCATGGTATTGGTCCAGATACATCGAGTGATAGAGACGTGGATCCTACTCTTTACAGGGCCATGATTGGATCACTAATGTATCTTACAACATCAAGGCCTGATATATTGTTTGCAGTATGTGTCTGCGCAAGATATCAAGCTACTCCTAAAGAATCTCACATGCAAGCTGTAAAACGGATTCTTCGTTACCTCAAAGGGAAACCGAAGCTGGGACTTTGGTATCCGACTGATGGAGACTTAGATTTTGTGGCTTACACTGATTCTGATTACGGAGGATGCAATCAGAATAGAAAATCTACAACCGGTGGATGTCAATTCCTAGGAGGTAGACTGGTCTCTTGGCAATGCAAGAAGCAAACCTCAGTAACCATTTCTACATGTGAAGCTGAGTATGTTGCAGCTGGCAGCTGTTGTTCCCAAGTTCTGTGGATACAATAACAATTGCTTGATTATGGGTGTGGATCCCTTAATGGTGATCTTTACTCAAATCAAATGGCTAATGAAGACACAACAATAGATATAAAGTTTGTATTAAGTGCAAATCAAAACAAAACAAAACTTTATAAGCTCTAATCCCAAAATATTCTTCTAAAACTTAGTGTAGCAGCCAAATACAGAGAATAAATGATTGGGAAAATGTCTTACCCTAAATATCTCTAACAAGGGTATTTATACTAAACTGTCTGGCCGTTCTGCGACACAAGCCTTGTGTCGCAGAGATCACTAATGCGACACAAGCCTTGTGTCGCAACTACAACTCATGCGACACAAGCCTTGTGTCGCAGTACACAGGAAATGTAATTTTCTAAGTCTATTACATATACAGACACAGTACAGACTTGACCAACTGACAGACACTCTAATATGTATCAACAAACTCCCCCGTGTCTTCAGCTTGGTCTTCAAGATCTTCGTTCAAACCCAGCCTGCTGGGAATACACCGCCAGCGTGTATCCCATGTGTCACACAAACATTAACAATCCTCTGAAATTGAAGTGCGATCTTCTTGTTCACAGCATTCTTCTCGTTGAAGCGAATCAGATTGTCAAACAGTTTTCTCAAGTCCTTTGATGACATGTTTATTAAGCTCATAGGATCAAACACTCTAAACTGAGCTTTCTTCAAACCATACAGCGAGTTCCTCTCTGGTTGCTCTGTATCAGGAACAAAAACCAAAACCGCTTCACCGGTATGAGCATCCAGTTCCCAGTAATGAAATCTTCTCAGAAAGTCCAAGGGAATTGTTTCCAGAGGAATATTCTTCAAACAATCAGCCGGAGGATAACGCATTCTGCATATTGGCTGTTTGGTCACCGGGTCTATCCTTTTCTTATAGATATACCTAATTCCCAAAGTCGGTTTGATGAAGTTATATCTCTTTGTGCGTATCTCTCGCTGTAGAGTGGTTTGGATATAATTTGCACGATCATCTTTGGACGGATTTATCAAAGAGAGTTGAGCAAGACGATTTACTTCTCCTTTTGGTAAAGTGCTCAACTTGGTGAATGATCTTTTGAAATATTGGATACCATCAAGTCTCTTGATCATGAAAACACCATTGGATACCTTCCAACTCTTTATCAACCCCGTATATGTTGGGACATATTATTGTGACAACAGATCTAGCTTGTAATAGGACTAGTGTATTTATTGTCAAACTTGTATAAATTGGTTTAGACTCGTAAATATATGATATTAACTTGTTATTATTATTTGTTAAATGTTATTGAACAAGTATCGATTTCAAGTTAAAGTCAAAATTCGCAAATTGAGAAGTCAACTCGCAGGTTTGACCTGCGAGTTGAGATCTCATCTCACAACCATCTGGACTCGCAGCTCTCAGCTGCGAGTTGAGATCTGGGCTCGCTGATATCTGGACTCGCAGGTCTTACCTGCGAGTTGAGATTTGGGCTCGCAATCATCTGGACTCGCAGGCCCATGGGCTGCGAGTTGAGTCAACTCGCAAAGCCCATGGCCTGCGAGTTGAACCAGATATAAATATTTTAATGCTGCTCATTATTAAAGGGAGACCTAGAAATCCGTGCCAGAAATACACACACCAAATATTTTAAGTATTCTCTCCTCGAAATCTGTGCAGATATAAAAGCATTTATTGAATAGGCTCGGTTTTGATTGTTTAACACTAGTTAATATCAAAACGAAGCTTGTTAATTAATTGCAAAGTTATATAAGCAATAAACCTTAAGTATTGAGGGATTCCGCACCTCAATACCTAAAAGATAATCCGTTATCGCTAACCAAGATCTAGAGACTTACAATTGGTATCAGAGCTTTCGGGCTTAGAAACATTGTGGTTACAAGGTTTTTGGTTATATAACATCTTTAGGGTCGTTTTTCGAACGAAATCTACGGATTTATTCGTAAAATACCAAAAAGTTTCAGTTCCCAGATTTCGAGGCGCCGTTTTGCGAGTTGAGATTAGGGTTACTGTTATCTGCGAGTTGAGATTAGGGTTTGTGCGAGTTGAGTTTCTGCGAACCGAGTTCCATTGCGAACTGAGTTCCTTTGCGAACTGAGATTTCTGCGAAGCGAACTGAGATTCCTGCGAACCGAGTTCCATTGCGAACTGAGTTCCTTTGCGAACTGAGATTTCTGCGAATTGAGTTTAGTTGCGAGTTGAGATTTCTGAATACGCAAGATAACTTAATTTTTGATTTTAAAATGTCTGATTTGAGCCGAATGATCGAGATGGAACACGAGGTTGGCAAATCTAATGTTCCACCGAAGCTACTCAGACTTGAGGACTATTATGGGTGGAAAGACAGGTTCGAAAGCTACTGTAGATTCCATGACATAACTATCTGGCTGTGTATTAAAAACGGATATGTTGCACCTACAGCTGAGGTAGGGAACGCAACAGTGATTGTGACTTATGATCGAATGAATGACCATCAGAAGAAAGAATTCACCATCGATAATAAAGCACATTCTTCAATTAAGATGAGCCTTCCTAAGGAGATCAACCATCAGTTGAAGTCCTTTCACACAGCTAAAGAGCTGTGGGACGCTCTAGAAAAGAGATGTGAGGGGAGCCCTCAGGTGAAAGCTGGTAAATGTAATCTTCTAAAAAAGCAGTTTATGGTATTTAAGGCTTTTAGAGAAGAAGATCTTGAGGCTTACACCACCCGTTTCTATCATCTATTAAGTGAGCTTGACGACCATGCTATCTTTTATAATGACAAGGAGAAAACCGACAAGTTTATTGAGGGTTTACCTTGTAAATGGGAGATGTACGGTATCATGCTGAAAGATAATGATGAAAGATATGCAACCATGACCCTAGAGAAAGCGATTGATAAACTAAGGGGTTATGACTTCTCTAAGAAAACGAGAGATACGGATTCTGATCATCTACAGAATCCTGGTCTGTACCATGGAAAGACTAGTATCTCTAATTCCTCATCCAATTTGACCACGGCTTTGTTTGCAGGTGAAATTGATGAGATTGGAGAAAAATTGACTGAGGATCTCTGTTTCATTGCTTCGGATAACGGTGATAAACGAAACAGGAACACCACCTCAGATAAATCCACTCAAGGGCATCATAAGATGCCGATGAGTGTGAAATCAGCCGAACAACAACTTTCTGTGTTGGCATCGTTCGTTGCTTCTTATGAAAACTATATTCAAGGGAAGATAAACGATCCAGCACAATTTGATGAAGATTATGATCAGGTTGATCCTGACGACTTAGAGGAAATGGACCTCCAGTGGCAACTGGCTATGGTGTCAAGGAGAGTAAAGAATTTCCTAAAGCGTACGGGTAAGAAAGTAGTTGGAAATCGACCAGGTTTTGACAAGTCCAAGGTCAAGTGTTATAATTGTCAAGGTTACGGACACTTTGCCAGGGAATGCCAAAGACCAAAGCTTGATGCTGGATCTTCAAAACAAGATTCGGGAAGTAATCTAACTTCCAAAGTCTTAGTGGTTCAGCAAATAGATGGATCTTATGATTGGTCTACACCATCAGAGCAAGCTCTCATGGCTGAGATTGACGATCAAGAGAAACAAATTGAATCCACTTCCTACATGCCAACTACTGAAGAACTTCAAGCTAATGTGCCACACACTGAAGTTAAGGGGATTGAGGAAGATGTTCTCTACATCAACTCGACAGAAGAAATGAGTCCCAATGATTTTGTGGCATATATGGCTGATATTCAATCCGAAAAGAAAAAGGTATGTCTAGATCTCCTTACTCTCACCGATGTATGCTATTTAGTTACTGATCTTCAAACACAGGTTAGTGTCTTTGCAGAATCTAACAAAACCTTGACCTCAGAATTAGACTTAGCTAAGTCTGATGTTCGTCGGTTAGGTGAAGATAAATTAGCACTGAACGAGAAGATTAAGAGTGATACTCTAGATAAGACCAGTCTGACTGACATTATAAATGAACAATGCATTAAAATAGACGGGTTATATCTAAACCTTAATGAGCTTAATAGAAATATAGCTATTAGGGATAAGGAGTTATCAGAGTCAAATATGAAACTGGTAGAGCTGAATAGAAAATTTGAAGGTTATAGAACTTCTTCTTTGACCTTAAATAGAATAATTGGCTCTCAACGTAGTGTAAAGGATGTTACTGGCCTAGGATACTCAGATGTCCCTCCGCCTTTTAATGCCAATTACACTGCTTCCACTTCTGTTGACTTAGAAATGACAGACGTTAATCCTGAGACTGAGGATTTGGAAAATCAACAGTCTATTGCATCTGAGATCCAAAAGGAGACTGTCAATGATTCATCTTTAACCAAGAGTACAGTCAAATCTCTCACTAAAGTACAATTCGTATCAAGTGGGATGATTGGAAGTACTGATGGAAATAATGAAGTCATTAAGAAACATAAGGAGTTACCTTCAGTGTCTTTTGATCAGATAAAGAAGGAGTCTGCTAAGACTGCTAAGTCACGAAAGCAGATGTCATGCTTCAAATGTCATCAACGAGGACATGTCTCTTCTTGTTGTCCCAATAAGAAGAATGAAGCTGCTCCTAAGCGCGAGGCCAGTGATAAGTCTAAAAATATCTCTAGCATAGACAGGTTAGGTACCAGACCTGGTATTGGTATTAAACCTGTGACTGCTCTGAAAAGAGATGCATCTCACAGTGTCTCGCCACCAAAACCTAAACGGCATGAAAACTCTGCTAAGGATCAGGTGCCGTCGAAGTTTATGACTCCGAGAAGGAACCAAAGTCATTTTGAGATTGGTTCTACATCTCGCACACAAGGAGTTTACCAAGGGTCCTATGATAATCGTAGCCAAGGGCAAAAATCCCAGGGTTATATTTCGGGGAGGGTTGGAAATCAATCAACTTATAGACCCAGGACCACTAATCATCAGCAAGCTGATGCGTCTTCAAAGGTGACCAAAGCTCCCAATGGGAAAAATGGTTACTTTAAGGAGCTACAGTTTGTTGATGATAAGGGACAAACCAAGACCGTAATGGCTTGGGTCCCTCTTGATAACTGATTGTTTACAACTTGTATGTGCAGGAGCAGACTGGGAACAATGATAATTGGTGGTATGTTGACAGTGGATGCTCTAGGCACATGACAGGAACCAGAAGTCTACTGACAGACTTCAGAGGTGGACTGAGACAAGGAGTGCACTTCGCCGGTGATAAAGGAGGAGTAATTACTGGGAAAGGAACTGTTTCTAATGGAACTTTGACTCTAGAGGATGTGAATTATGTTGAAGAACTAACGCACAACCTAGTGAGTGTTTCCCAAGTCTGTGATAAAGGTCATCCTGTTCTCTTCACTGAGAAAGAGGCCTTGATCCTGAAGCCTGGTTTTATCATTCCCGATAAATGGATACTGATGAAAGCTCCAAGGAAGAAGGACATTTATGCTATCAACATGAATGCTCCTATTACTTCAATGGTGTCTACTTGTCTGTTATCCAAGGCTTCAGAATCAGACTCTCTCCTATGGCATAGGAAAATGGCACACTTAAACTTTCGAAAAATGAACTATATAACCAAACATGGGTTAGTTCTGGGTGTACCACCGAAGAGTTTTGCATTTGAAGACAAGTGTATATCCTGCTTGAAAGGAAAACAGCATAAGAAACCACACAAGTCTAAAAATGTGAACTCTATTTCCTCGCCTTTTGAGTTGCTACATATGGATCTCTTTGGCCCAATAAGCAAGAGAAGCATAGGTGGCAAATGGTACTGTCTGGTTGTCACAGACGATTTCTCTAGATTCTCTTGGGTATTCTTTTTGGGATCTAAGGATGAAACTCCGGGCATTCTTATGGAGTTTCTAGATCTAATAGAGAACATCTATAGAAAAAGAGTTAAGAGAATTCGTAGTGACAATGGGACCGAGTTCAAGAATTCTACATTGAATGTATATTGCTTAAGCAAAGGCATTCAACATCAATTCAGTGCACCATATGAACCTCAACAAAATGGTGTTGCTGAAAGGAAGAATAGAACTCTAATTGAAGCAGCGAGAACAATGCTTGCAGATTCAAGGCTTCCGGTCATATTTTGGGCAGAAGCAGTGAATACAGCATGTCATGTTCTCAATCGGGTTCTTACGGTGAAAAAGCAGAACAAGACATGTTATGAGCTTTTGAACAAAAAGAAACCGAACTTAAAAGGGTTTGAACCCTTTGGAGTTTCATGTACGTTGTTGAAAACGAGTCATCAACCTAAATTTGGTGAAAAGGCTGACGAAGGATACTTCCTAGGTTACATGCCTAACTCACCAAACAAAAGGGCCTTCAATAAAAATTCGGGACGTGTTGAAATAGTTTATAACATCGAAGTTACGAGCTATACACATGACTCACATAAGGGATTGGATTGGCAGTTTGACTATTCAGATCTTTTCAAGTCATTTAAAGTCCCTATCAGTGACTATGTCAGTAACTCAGACATTCCTGAGCATTTATTGTCGGGAGATGAGGATCCCACTCCTTCTCCAACATCGAGTGCTCAAACGTCTGATGCTAGGAATATTGTCGATACTGATGTTGTCCCCCCTATCGAGTCACAACTACCTCAAGATGATATACCTCAAGAGAGTGAAGATCCTGAAATTGCTTCTCAAAGGGTTATGGATGATGTTCTTACTCCTCTGAGACAATTAAGGATATCAACTACTAATGATGGTATACCACCCTTGGAGGAAATTGGTGCCAACTTACAGGATGATATTCCAGTTGAACCTGTTACTTCAACAAGAATTAATAGGATTCATCCAATTGATAATATCATCGGTGATCCAAATTCTCCTGTTCTGACTCGAAATCAATCTAAAGCTAGTACATCCACTCATTCAAGCTTGTATGCTGAAATGAACGAGACAGGGATTTCAAATCTATGTCTATATTCATGCTTTATCTCACAAATTGAACCTAAGAATGTTCAGATAGCTTTGAAGGAAAATTCGTGGGTCCAGGCAATGCAGGAAGAACTGTCTCAGTTCACAAAATTGCAAGTTTGGGAGTTGGTTGACCTACCTGTTGGGGAATATCCAATTGGAACTAGATGGGTATTTAAGTGCAAGAAAGACGATCGAGGAATCGTAATTCGCAATAAAGCTCGTCTAGTTGTCCAAGGTTTTAATCAACAAGAGGGGATTGATTACAATGAAGTGTTTGCGCCTGTGGCTAGGCTTGAAGCAATTAGGTTATTTTTAGCATTTGCAGCCTCAAAGAAAATAAAAGTATTTCAGCTGGATGTTAAAAGTGCCTTCTTGTATGGCAAAGTCAAAGAAACGGTGTATGTTTCTCAACCACCGGGATTTACTGATCCAAAGTATCCAGATAGAGTATATCGTCTCGATAAGGCTCTATATGGATTACATCAAGCTCCGAGAGCGTGGTATGAGACACTGTCCACTTATCTTCTTGAGAATGGATTCACAAGAGGAAGAATTGACAGTACACTCTTTGTGAAATGGAAAAGAAGAGACTTTCTACTTGTTCAAGTATATGTTGACGATATCATCTTTGGGTCATCTGACGAAAGGATGTGTAGTGAATTTGAAAAGGTTATGAAGAACAAGTTTGAGATGTCAGCAATGGGTGAATTGACATTTTTCTTAGGATTGCAAGTCGATCAAAAGAAAGATGGATATTTCATTCATCAGACTAAGTATACTAATGAGCTTCTAGAACGATTCAAGATGGAAGAATCAAGAATTTTTCATACTCCTATTCCGGAAGCCCATGGTATTGGTCCAGATACATCGAGTGATAGAGACGTGGATCCTACTCTTTACAGGGCCATGATTGGATCACTAATGTATCTTACAGCATCAAGGCCTGATATAATGTTTGCAGTATGTGTCTGCGCAAGATATCAAGCTACTCCTAAAGAATCTCACATGCAAGCAGTAAAACGGATTCTTCGTTACCTCAAAGGGAAACCGAAGCTGGGACTTTGGTATCCGACTGATGGAGACTTAGATTTTGTGGCTTACACTGATTCTGATTACGGAGGATGCAATCAGAATAGAAAGTCTACAACCGGTGGATGTCAATTCCTAGGAGGTAGACTGGTCTCTTGGCAATGCAAGAAGCAAACTTCAGTAGCCATTTCTACATGTGAAGCTGAGTATGTTGCAGCTGGCAGCTGTTGTTCCCAAGTTCTGTGGATACAACAGCAATTGCTTGATTATGGGCTGAATATAACAAATACGCCTATGATGATTGATAATGAATCAACGATCTCAATAACCAATAATCCAGTCAAGCACAGTAAAACTAAACATATTGATATTCGACATCACTTTATTAGAGACTGTGCTGAGAAAAACCTGATAAAGTTAGCTAAGGTTCCATCTGTGGATAATTTAGCAGACTTATACACCAAAGCGTTCGACAGAGCTCGATTCGAGAAATTGGTGCAACTAAATGGAATGAGAAATCCAGAGGATTAGTCTTCCATAGAGTTATTTTGTAATAATTAGCTGGTCTTATTTATTAGTTTATGCCATTTTTAAAAAAAAAAAATAAAAAAAAAGGGAGAAAAGGGGTTAGGCGTATGGCATTCATTTGCTTGTTACCGTTGGGGAATCGCCTCCGATAAAGGTTAAGTCTTTATCAACTGGGAAATGATAGTAAATTAGAGGAATCGGCTTAATAAATGTAGGTAAAAGTCTTAAGTTAGATGTGTTAGTAGATTCAAATTTGTTACATGAACTTTACATCTTTAAAACCAGGCCTTCACTTATCTTTATTTTAGTATACTCCTCTCTCCACACGATATAATCTACTTGAAAAACTTTAGATCTAGATAGCTTCATTATATGATGTACTGGTAGGCAATGTCTGCTTTGATTTCTGAGCATATAATAAGCTATAAATCTTCTGTGTGTTATCTCGTGTGATTTACTATATGACGTATGACATAAGTCTTAATTGATGAAAGATAGTCTGACCATACACTGTTATCAAGAATCTATGAAAATATGTCAAGACAAATAATAAGAATTATGGCTGTTAGTGAAATTACTGGTGTCTCTATTGTACTAAGTACAGACCTGACTCCTTTAGTTTTGCCAATAGTTTCAAGCTTGGTTTGTCTATACTAAGGGATCTTCTGTTGTACTAAGTACAGAACTAGAACCACTAGTATCTACAAAACGAGTTTGATATTTGTCACATTTACTCAAGGGTATGTCATATGTTTCGAAAAGAACATCATTTAGTGACCTCTATCTTGCAAAGTGAAAGATACAGTGTTATGTGTTTTACTAAATTTCTCAGTATGTCATTTTTGAATCACATTTGGTAATACACATACAAACAATAAAAGGTTTGCTCGGAAATCAGTATAGACTTTGTTTATATGGATTATAATACCAGTAATCATCTTGAACTATCTATGATATTTAAATCACTTCATTTTGACATGAATATTATATTTTGTGGAAATAGGTAACCAAGTTATACTCTTATAAATGTAAGTTGATAAATGGTTAAGTTATGAGTTCTTATGTAACTTATTGTGAATTTCATAAGGTTTGCATACTAACAATCTTCTTAGATTTTTTACTCATCATTTGGTTCAGCTGTTTCTTTCTAATATGATCCCACTGTCGATAATTTCTTAATGCCCTCGATTAGGATCTATTTTACTTTATTTTATTGTAATTTTATTTTAGTCAAAGTGTTTCATTAATACAAGGGTACTTGATACCAATGTTTATTATGAATCATTGAACTTTTATTTATTTCATTTTATCTTATTTCTCTTTATTTTATTTTTCTTATGTTTCTATTGTTCGTATTATTGCATCACAAGTGAAAGATCCTCAGATTTTAGACTTGTGCACGATTTCCTAAGTCTCACAAGTGAAAAATACCTTATTTTAGACTTGTGCATTTTTTCAAGAAAGACAAGTGAAAAATATTTTATTTTAGACTTGTTCGCTATTCCATAAGAAAAACAAGTGAAAGATCCTCAGATTTTAGACTTATACGCAATTTGGACTTAAAATTGACGTTTTGTAATTAAAATGTATTTTTAAACATTTTTTGCGAACCGAGAACAGGGCTGCGAGTTGAACTCAACTCTGCGAGTTGAGTTCTGCGAGCTGAGTTCAAATGGGTCAAAAGGGAGGCTGCGGGTTCAAACTTCCACACACTTGCGAATTCAAACTCCTGCGAACTCACACACACACTGCGAACTGAGTTTACTATTTCATTCATTTTCAAAATTTCGATTTGAACATCAGCCGTTTGACCTCATAACTTTTATCCACTTCACCTTTGCGAATCTTTTGAGGTAAAAATCAAACATATCCACCGTGTAACTTAATCATAATCCACATTTTAAATAAAATGAGGGTTTTGGTTTTTAAAATTTCAAATGTCATTCAAAACTTGCTCAAATGGACAAGAAACCTTAGGTTTATGTTAATCGGAGCATAGTGGATAAATTGACATAGGCCGATTGACTTGTAACTTGCTAAAATTGAAAATTAATTGTGATGTCATTTCAGCAGTTCATCCTGCGAGTTGAGATTCAACTCAACTCGCAGGTCAATGGTCAGTCAATCCTGCGAGTTGACTTGCGAGTCCAACCTGAGAGTTGACTTGCAAGTCTGACTTGCGAGTTGAACTTGCGAGTTGAACTTGCGAGTTGAACTCTGCGAGTTGACTCTTGCGAGTTGACTTTTGTTGACTCTTGCGAGCTGACTTGAACTCTGCGAGTTGAACTGGCGAGTTGACTTTGGTTGACCTGCGAGTTGAACTGGCGAGTTGACTTTGGTTGACCTGCGAGTTGAACTGGCGAGTTGACTTTGGTTGACCTGCGAGTTGAACTTGCGAGTTGACTCTGGTTAAACTGCGAGTTGAACTCTGCGAGTTGAACTGCTTGCGAGTTGAAATTCTTTTTAATTTGTAATTTAATTTAATTTACGAACTCTAGATTTTTATTAATTAAGAGTTATAAATTAGTTAACAATTAGACGTGTAGACTTAAATGAAAACACGTAAAATTGTACACTTTAAATGGTTATAAGGCTTACGACTTTGAGTAATAAGCTGTATTACCTTTAAACGAACATTCGAACATTAGATTTATTGAATTTATATATAATGAACGACTATAATTGTTAATTAAGTTTCTTAACTTAATAGTTCAATTGTAGTTCGTAGATTATATAAGTCTCTCAATATTTGTTAAACTAATTGTCTAACATTTGTGTGATCTTTGATATTACAGATATGGCTCGACAATTCGTTGGACATCATAATGTTCTGGTCGATTTAGACGTAGATGCCCGTGGTGCATCTAGATTGACTCGGGTTCTTTCTTATCTGGCACGATCGAGGATTCGATATGCTATCACCGAGTCACCGGCCCTATCACGAGATATACTAACCCAGTTCTGGGCAAATATTGTATATGATACATCGGTGAATCCTCCAGTCATCCAGACAAGAATAAATGATCGTCCTGTTATCTTTTCTGCTTCAGATCTTAGGAACATTTTACAGTTGGGAACTGTGGAGCTGGAAGATGGACCAACTGAGTTTCCGTTGGACTTTATCGAGGGAGCTTTAGGACGTATGGGGTATGTTGGACCCAAGAGAGGCCGTCAGTTTCTGAAAGCTCTCGTGTTCGGAGAATGGAGATTTTTACTCCATGTCTTGGTCACGATCTTTGGGCCAAAGAAAGGAGGATATGATGAGCTTAGCTCTTCTCTATTATCGGCTGCACTGTCACTGGTTTACAATAAACCATACAGTTTTTCAGACTATGTTTTTGGAGAATTTGTTAGACAAATCTTGGGAGGTGTCAGGTCTCAGTTTATGCTATATCCCAGATTTTGTATGCTTATCATTCGGGCTTCGATTCCTGACTTGCCAGACTTTCAAGCTGATTTTAAAGTTGATACCATAGGGCTGAGGGCTTATAATGCCATGTTTATGCAAACTTCAAGGAGGTTTGAGATGCAGCCACAGCCGACAGAGCTGTTTGGGTTTTTGCTTAATCCAGATTATGTGACGCCACCAAATCATGGTTGGCTGGATGTTGATGTGGCAGAGGGTGCTCCTGAGCCACAAGAACTGATCGAGGAGGTTTTGATTCAGGTGCATCAATCTGGGCAAGAGATTAATGCTGATGTTGCAGCCGAAGTGGTGCAACAAGTACTGGCTGATACTGATGATGCCAATGATCCCATCATGCAAGATGTGGATCAGTATGTTGCTGAAGCACCAAGGGTTGCAGAACCCACCACTGAGGCACCAGAGGCTGCCGGTCCATCGGGCAGAGATGGAGAAGCTGCTTCGGCTTCTGAATCTGAGTCTGATGATGATGATGAGACTGGACCACCAGGGTTTGTCTCCGGTATCCCTGAAGGGATGATTCGTCAAGGATCAAAGTTGATTATGGATCCGGCATTGAAGTTAAAGAGGAAAGTCGTGGACCAAGATCCCGATTTTGTTTTGGTTGATGAAGATGAGGATGAAGAAGAAGAGGAGGAGGTGCTCATTACTCGACCTCGCAAACTGCTCAGACAAACAGCTTCAACCTCTGCAGCTCATCTACAATCCAGTTCTACGCCCTTAGAGGCTGAAATGATTGCTGCTTTGGTTCGCCCGTCTTCGCACCCAACCACCAAATCTAGCAGGGTCGCAGCACGTCTATTAACCGATGTTGCTACCGAGATAGCGAAGAAAATGCAACCGCCCGCTCCCACGCCACCAACCACCACTACTGCTGCTCCATCCACCTCCTCTGCGACTGATTCTGATCATATTAATAGCTTAGAGTCCAGAGTTCGAGAGTTGGAAGAAACCGTCAAATTCTTGATTTCTCAAATGCTGTCTATGTCTGATAACATGACTAATCAGAATGATGCCTACTCACTGCTCATCAAGACGAATAACAATCTGATAGATGATGTAGCTGACAAGCAGAGGCAAATTGATAGACTTGATCGCCTGGTCATCAGCCTTCTGAAGGACAAGCCATCTCAAGGGGAGGTATTGATATATCAAGAGTCCTGCAAGGAAGATGAGCTGGCGAAGAAGAATAAGAATGATGAAGACGATGATCCCGCAGCTGGAAAAGATAGTGAGCTGGCCGGTCCTTCAACGACTGGTCAGCAGACTACATTTCAGGGGGAGTCTGCTGAAGCAAGTGGTAGTGGAGCTGGTGCTGGTACTGCGAAGGGTGGAGCTGAAGAAGGTGACACTTGTATTAATATAGATTGAGTGTAATTATTAATACATTGTAACTTTGAATCATTTTGTAATTAAGATGTTTGAACTTGAATGTTTAAAATGTTATAATTATGAATGTTCGTATATTATAAGTCTTTTGTAATTCTAGATTGACTATGATCGATAAAAGAGTTATAGGATCATATAATATATGATGTTCGCATATTATAAGACTTATTCAAATTTTAGATCGATTATCATAATCGATGAAAGATTTGAATAAGTATATATAATATATTTCAAATACACAAAGGGATTAATAAGAAAAATCTTAGATTGATTCAGGGAAATCAATGAAAGAACTTATGATATTAATCTATTTGTGTATATATTTCTATAGGTCATGAAATGTTGAACTTATCAGATTCTGAAGGCGACATGCCAGATGAATTAGATGAGGACATTGACTTTGACCTCGAAGAAGGAGAGTTTGTACCTCCTGAAGATTGGACTTTCATTGTTAATGATGGGGCAGACGACTGTGTAGATCTTGACGCTGATGTTGTTGAACACATTGTAAGCCCATCTAAAACTAAAGTGGTCATCAAGGAAGAAGATGGAGAAAGGGTTGTTGAGTTAGATGAAAGTCTAGATGACTCAACCAGTTCTGAATCAGAAGATGACCTTCCAGAGAAACTCAGAAATAATCCCATGTTTAGACCTCTGAAAAGGAGAAAGCAAAAGGTTGGGATGTCTGAAGTAGATATAACTGGAAAGAAAGCTCCAAGGAAGGGGATCATCGGCTGGTATTTTGATTCTGACTTGAAACTTTTCGCTATCAAAAGATTTGACGGAGTTCAATATTTCGATAAGAAGCTTAAAGTATTCAGTTCGCTTCCTCGATTTGAAGTTCGAGACTTGGCACGCTTAGAACTGATAAATCCCAGTAATGATCCCTACGCAACGTATGTTGAGAGAATCATTCGGACTGAGGGTAGATCAATGAAGTTTGAGAAGATTAAGCCAAGAGTCGGAAAGACGATCAAATTAAAGGAACGAAGTCAGAGAACTGGCCGAAGATTAAGGAAGAAAACTTATCCAGCTGTCAAGTGCATACAGCAGATACCACTAAAACCTATGCCACAGAATATTCTGGGAAATCTTCTGAATTGGCACGTGGATTCTGAGACTGGTGAAGCTGTCATGGTTGAAGCTGATGATGAAGTTGAAGGAGGAGAAAGAGTAATTCTGACAGTCTATGACCATCGACACCTGATGAATCTGTCAAAGAAGGACCTATTGAAGTTAAACGAAAATAGGATCCTGACGACTGAAGCATGGGGTGATCTTGCAAGAGATTATCAATTAATGGTGAAGACTTGTGTTAGAATGAAGATTCATATGGGCAGTAGAATTTACAAGTGAAGACCAAGGACAAAGTTGAAGATAACGACGCTAGAGCTATTGTCAAGGGGGAGTCTGTTGGGACATATTATTGTGACAACAGATCTAGCTTGTAATAGGACTAGTGTATTTATTGTCAAACTTGTATAAATTGGTTTAGACTCGTAAATATATGATATTAACTTGTTATTATTATTTGTTAAATGTTATTGAACAAGTATCGATTTCAAGTTAAAGTCAAAATTCGCAAATTGAGAAGTCAACTCGCAGGTTTGACCTGCGAGTTGAGATCTCATCTCACAACCATCTGGACTCGCAGCTCTCAGCTGCGAGTTGAGATCTGGGCTCGCTGATATCTGGACTCGCAGGTCTTACCTGCGAGTTGAGATTTGGGCTCGCAATCATCTCGACTCGCAGGCCCATGGGCTGCGAGTTGAGTCAACTCGCAAAGCCCATGGCCTGCGAGTTGAACCAGATATAAATATTTTAATGCTGCTCATTATTAAAGGGAGACCTAGAAATCCGTGCCAGAAATACACACACCAAATATTTTAAGTATTCTCTCCTCGAAATCTGTGCAGATATAAAAGCATTTATTGAATAGGCTCGGTTTTGATTGTTTAACACTAGTTAATATCAAAACGAAGCTTGTTAATTAATTGCAAAGTTATATAAGCAATAAACCTTAAGTATTGAGGGATTCCGCACCTCAATACCTAAAAGATAATCCGTTATCGCTAACCAAGATCTAGAGACTTACAGTATACACCCCACTAACCTTGTATGATTTGCAGGTGACGGGTATCTGAATTCCAGCCTTACCATGAGGCCACCATTTAGCAATTTTCTCAGTCTTGTTTCAGTAGTTTCAGTTTCAGGGGCCTGAGCATTAGATGCATTATCAGTTTCTTCTTCACTTTCATCCTCAGAAGAATCAGTCTCAATGGTCGGTGCATCATCATAGAATTCATCATCATCAAGTCCTTCCTCCTCAATATCAACATCATCGGAATCCTCAAAGTTTTCACTTTCATTTTCAGAATTGACTTCGTTTATCATTTGTTGAATAAACGAGAGGTCAGCACACGAATAATCAACCGCTAGAGGTCTCGGTTGACCTGGAACTCTGTGAACAGGGAAGTACTCTAAAGTAGGTATTTCATTAGATGGTTCAATAAGTACATCATCTGTTACAGATTCAGAACCCGGTCCTATTGGTTCTCTTGATGGGTCGGTGGGAACAGACTCCCCCGGACCAATAGACCGGTTCTCTAACTCCCTAAACCTATCCTCTAATTGATTGATTCTACAAGTCTGAGCGTCAATTAGGGCGGCTTGTGACTGAATGAGATTTGCTTGATCGTGCACAGTCTTTTGCATCTCCTCCATCCGATCTAGAAGTTGCTTTATAATGTCAGGATGAGGATGCACAGGAGTCTGAATCTCCGAAGGCCCAGTAGTTGAGGAAGTGCGCGGTCGACTGGATGTAGGAATGTCGTCTGAGACAATGTAAGTGACATCCTCACATGGCCTTTTGCCCGTCGACCTGGGAGGAGAGGGACAGATCTCATCAATATCTCGCATAATATCTTCAAATTGAGGATCGGGATTTTGTTGTTGTTGTTGTTGTTGAGTCGGTGCCTGTGGTGGAGGTGACAGTGGCCTAGGAATAGGAGCCGGTTCGGCAAATTCGTCACCCTCCGGAGGCACATAGGCCTCATCCACAATGTGTCCAAAAAGAGGCACGTCAGGTGGAACCGGTGCACCCTTAGCATATTGGCCGGAGACGACAAAAATTCTGGTATTCATTGGCGTTGGTCTGAATTGGGGCCACCGGTAACCCTGGGAGTAGATGATTTAGCAATAATTGGACAAAACGTGGGTACAAAGCCCACTGTCCCTCCCCAGCCTGTGCATTATCTACCATAATCCGAAAAATATACCCCGAGAAGTTGTAGGGTTTGTTGTATACAAGTGCCAGCATAGCGGATGCAGTAGATAGACTCATCCCATCAAAACCAGCCTTCCTACCAGACAGGCAAACAATCATAACGTGCATCAAGTACCGCCAGACATTAGTGAGATAGGCCTTGCAGTATTGATCACGTGGGATAGTCGGGTATCCAAGGCGACCCATGCCCCCGGCAATAAACACATGGGAGAAAGCCACGGGCATCTCCGAATCGTCTGGAAACTGAAAGAAATCCCGAATGAGTTGCTCAGAGATAATAATTTCTCGCTCGTTGACATGAGAAATGATCCGCGGATATCCAAGGTCTGAATTGACCGCAGCATTAACCCAAAACTCTGAGACTTGATCCTTGTATATGGGTGTTGTAGCAGTGATAGCAGTATATATACGGGATCGGCGGAGAAAAGCAATCATCGGACGGTACGGGGCCGCCGATTCCTTTTCATCATCTAAGAACGCCGTGACATTATGTCTCGGTTCCCAAAACAAAGCGTTAACGTGAGCCATATCTGAAATAAGACAAGAAACTTGAAAACCATTAGTCTCAACAATTAACATTGACAATTTTGATTTTAAAATGTCTTGCGACACAAGCCTTGTGTCGCAGGATAGACTGCGACATAACGAGTTATGTCGAAGTTTTGCAATTTAATCAATTTAATGATTTATTAGCGACATAACGGCTGTGTCGCACAACAAGGTAGCGACATAAGGACTGTGACGCAGACATTGTCAGCGACATAAAACAGCGACACAATAATTGTGTCGCAGAGTAGCAGCGTCATAAGACAGCGACACAATAATTGTGTCGCTACATGACGAGCGTCATAAGACAGCGACACAATAATTGTGTCGCTAGATGACCAGCGTCATAAGGAAGCGACACAACGCTTGTGTCGCAAAGATGAACACTTTGAAACCCAGATTTTTCTGATGAACAAAAATTGGGGGTTTTGTGTTTTGATCATGTCCGAAGGTGTAGCAATATAACAGGAACATAAAACAACAATTATTTCACAAAATATTACACATTAAGGCATGTAATTGATGCAAATAACGAAGCCCTAAAATACCGAAACTTTAAATTCAAATGTAGCACTCAATACTCAATGAAATCAGTCAAAAGTGGTACCTGTAGTTGCGGAATATTAGGGAGAACACGAAACAAGCGAAGAAAAACACAGAAAATCACAGAACAAGCCGAGATGGTCGAAAAATGAAGCGGATTTGTTGTGTCGCAGGATCTCCTTGTGTCGCTGGTTTTGAATGTTTGTGTCGCTGGTAATTAAATACTAATTACAGCGACACGAGGGTATTTATACCCCTGACATAAGGCAGCGACACAATATGCGACACAAGCCTTGTGTCGCTGAAAGTATCAGCACAATGAGCGACATAAGGGAGCGACACAATGTCTGTGTCGCTGGGCCACAAGAATGCGACACAATGTCTGTGTCGCAGGATGGTCAACACAAGTAAGCGACACAAGCCTTGTGTCGCTTAAGTCAATCAAGAGTTCACGTTTTGAAGATTTTGTATATTTGTGACACTTAGTGAACAAAAGTAAAAACAGATTTAGATGTGTCATTGTAGGAATCATATTAGAAAGACAGACTCGCAAGACAATATCAGACTTTAATTCGATTACCAGTATAATTGTCCAATGTTAAGTTTACCAAGAAAGTTATCAAGCCTTAGACGCAGTCTGAAACAAGACGATTATCAGTATTGTTTATCCACTTAAACATGTAACACACACAACTTCAAGCTTAGCAGTTATTGTGAAAGTGAATAGATCTCTTGTGACTCCCCCATAGATATACTCTTAGTATTTAGTCATGCTCAAAACCTCGATTAGTTAGAGAAAGTGTTTGAATTCAACATTTTTAAGAATCAAGCCAGCGGTGACAGGTCTGTACTTACGCACAACAGAGCGACATACACTTGATTCAGGTGTAAGCAAAAGCAGACTTGGTCAAACCATTTGGCGACCTTGTAAGTAATCTTTGATTTTATAAGATTTAAAAGTACTTTGACTTTTGTTTGCTTAAAGGTTGAAAGTATATTGACTGAGACCAGGTCTGTACAAACGTACAACAAAGGAAACAGACAGTATAAATCCCCAAATATTGACAGATACAAACTCAAGTCAATTGAAGCATGGCAAGCTAATACATAAGAATTTAAGACACATTGTCATACATCATATGATGGTCATCACAAAAGAGTAAACACAGAGTTAAGTATTTCTTAATTGCTCAAAGAAGTGTGGAAACATGTCTACCAATATATCGTGCAAGTAGTCAGTTGTTTATAAGAGCAAGAATAACACATACAAGATAAACCTACTGATATATCGAGGATAAAATTTGAGATTGTCGTTTGAGGAGAGTCTCCTAATGTACTATCATATTCCCAGTTATTTTGAGACACAACTAAACGTTTTTTAACAAATATTGCAACGTTGCTTTTCTTAAATGTTAAATAAACATAAAGAATGGCTATTGCTTTGTTCCCCTTTTTTTTTTTTTTTTTTTTTTTTTGAGAACAAAAACTTTAACAAATAATAATAATACGAACATAACAGACTAAGGTCACAAATATTACTTTTGAATGGGAAAGAAACGTAAACCTATCATGTTGACAAGTTCATCGAAACGAGCACGGGAAAAGGCTTTAGTGAACAGATCGGCATTCTGCTTAAGGGTATCTATTTGGACCAGATCAATTAGGTGTTTTTCATAACAGTCACGAATGAAATGAAACCTAATTTTTATGTGTTTGGTCTTAGAGTGTTGGACAGGATTACGTGTAATGCATATAGCAGCAGTATTATCTATATGAATAGGAGTCATAGTTAAGAGTAAACCGTAATCGCGCAACTGGTGTTGTATCCAAAGAACCTGGGAACAACAACTGGCAGCAGCAATGTATTCAGCCTCTGCGGTTGAAGTAGAGACAGTTGTTTGCTTCTTGCACTGCCAAGATACAAGTCGAGGTCCAAGAAACTGACACCCACCAGAAGTAGACTTCTTATCCATATTGCATCCGCCATAGTCCGAGTCCGAATAAGCAGAAAGCGCGAAGGACTTCTCATTTGAATACCATAGACCGAGTGTTGGTCTATATTTAAGATAACCGAAGATTCACGTAACAGCCTTCATGTGAGACACCTTCGGTTTAGCCTGATACCTGGAGCAGAGAGAGACTGCAAAGACAATGTCCGGACGTGATGCCGTGAGATACATTAGAGAACCAATCATAGATCGGTAATCCTTTTCTGGACAATCCTCTTCATCTTCTGCTGGACCAATTTGATGATTTAGCTCTAAAGGCGTCCCATAGGATTTACAGTCAGTCAATTTATACCGTGTAAGCATATCATTGACATATTTGGACTGATGAATATAAATCCCCTTAGCCGATTGCTCAACTTGTACACCCAGGAAGAAAGTTAGCTCTCCCATTGCACTCATTTCAAATTCTGACTTCATAATCCGCTCGAAGTCGCGACACAGTTCATCCTTGGTAGAACCAAAAATGATGTCATCCATATACACCTGTACTAATAACAAATCCTCCCCGACATGTTTAATGAAGAGAGTACTATCAATTGTGCCTCGAACAAAACCGTTCTTCAGAAGATGAGTTGCAAGCCGCTCATACCAAGCTCTTGGGGCTTGATGTAGACCATACAATGCTTTGTCTAGCTTGCAGACATAGTTTGGATGAACAGAATCTTCAAATCCAGGCGGCTGTTTGACGTAGACCTCTTCAACAACCTGACCATACAGAAAGGCGCTCTTCACATCAAGTTGATAAACCCGAAATCCCTTGAAAGAAGCGTATGCCAGAAAAATGCGAATGGATTCCAAACGAGCAACCGGAGCGAATACTTCATCATAGTCCAAACCTTCAATCTGAGTAAAACCCTGAACCACTAGACGTGCTTTGTTACGAATTACCACACCCCGATCATCCTTCTTCACACGATATACCCAGCGAGTCCCAATTGGATGAACACCCTTGGGTAAAGGGACCAAAGTCCATACTTGTAACTTTGTGAATTGTTGAAGTTCTTCCTGCATAGCCTCAACCCAGTATGGATCCTTTAACGCATCAGCTGTCTTCTTCGGTTCTACTTGGGAGAGAAAGCATTCTTCAATTTTCGAAGCAAGACAAACAGGATCAGTGATGGTAATAAGAGACGATGTCGACACAGATTGTTCAGCAGCAGCAATCTGTCTTCTCGTTAAAACACCTTTGTTTAAATCACCAAGAATGGCATCAACTGGATGTGACACATTTATCCGAGAACTCGGAATTGCAGCTGGAACAATGATAGAATCAGGGTTTGTGGAGTCAGCTTCAAGTTCGTGTTGAAGTGCCGGTAAATCTTCAAGGTCAGATGCAGGTGATTGAACAAAATCCTCAAACATTTGTTCCTCATCATTTGTAGGATCAGGAACATTCTCAGTAACGAGTGGAGGTGGAGTCTCACAAGTAGCAGCAGGAGCAGTTACTGGTGTTCCTGTTGGAGGTGGAGGAACAGAGATAGGTGGAACTTCAGAAGTGATGTCCAGCCCATGAAGTAGTGTCACTATATCCTCTTCTTCATTTTCTTCAGGAACATTGAAAGAATCAAACAGAGTTTGATAGTCAAACAAATATTCGGGTCCCTTCCCTTGAGGGTTGTCAGTGTAATGGAAGAAGGTAACCTCAAAGTGTTCTTCCACACGCTTGGTCACTAGGTTATACACACGTTTGTTTGGTGAGTTATTAGAGAATCCTAGAAAAACACCTTCACAAGATTTCTCACCAAACTTAGCAATTCGTTCTTTGGTGTGCATAATAGTGCATAGACAGCCAAATGGTTCAAGAAATTGTAGATTAGGCTTTCTGTTGTTGAACAATTCATAGGATGTCTTGTTCTTCTTCTTAATCGTTAATACCCGATTTAGAACGTAGCAGGCCGTATTCACAGCTTCGGCCCAGAAGGTGATTGGAAGCTTAGAGTCAGATAACATTGTACGTGCAGCCTCAATCAAGGTTCTATTCTTACGTTCTGCAACCCCGTTCTGCTGTGGAGTCCTTGCGGCACTGAATTGGTGTTCAATACCATTACTCAAACAGTACAGTTCCATAATCGAGTTCTTAAACTCTGTACCGTTATCACTCCGAATTTTCTTGATTCTCAAATCACAAAGATTTTGCAGTTTATCGAATAGATAAATAAGAATCTCAGACACTTCATCCTTGGTCTTCAGAAAATACACCCAAGAAAAACGCGAATAATCATCTGTCACAACTAAGCAATAAGAAGTACCTCCCAAACTCTTCTTTCTGACAGGCCCGAACAAATCCATGTGCAAAAGCTCTAATGGCTTCTCAGTTGAATTCACCATCTTTGGTCTGTGAGACTTCTTGTGTTGTTTGCCCTTTTGGCATGGAACGCAGTGATCATTTAAACCAAAGGATTGTTCAGGAACACCTCGCACAAGATCATTCTTGATCAGGTAGTTCATCTTGCGAAAGTGCAAGTGTCCCATACGTCTGTGCCATAATAACGATTCTTTCTCAGGAGCTTTAGAAAGAAGACAAGTGAGCTGAGTAGTTTCCATAGTACTCATGTCCAGAATATACGTGTCTCGCTCCCGAGGTGCCCTCAGTAGCACCCATTCTTCAGGGATCACAAATCCCGGCTTCAAAATACAACATTCAGTGTCTGTAAAAGTGGTAGTGTACTTTTTATCGCACACCTGAGAAACACTGAGGAGATTGTGTTGTAATTGCTCCACAAAATTTACTTTCTCAAAACTTACCATTCCATTGGTAAGTGTACCTTGACCAGAAATAACTCCCCCCTTATCACCAGCGAAAGCCACATAACCTCCATTGAAAGCATGAACTTCAGATAAAAGAGAAACATCACCGGTCATGTGCCGAGAGCAACCACTGTCGATGTACCATTTACTATTCTTTACAGATTCAGGTTGCTGCGGCACCACAAACAAGGTACATTAGTTAGAAATGGAGACCCAAGCCTTTATAGTCTTGGGTACTCCAGTAACATCATCAACAATGACCACATCTGTCAAAACTTTGTTTTCAAAAAGTTTAGAATGTTTGACTGATGAGGTATTGTTAGATGTAGAATCTTTGCAAGATTCCTTAATCTTCCAAACTTGTTTTGGTTTGGATGCTTGCAGGTCAACAACTTTGGGCTTTAAGTTTTGCAAAGTATTTTGCTCAACTTTGTTGACCTTAACAGCTGGGATAGTAGGCTTAGAGCATTTCATTGAAATAGGCTTCTTTGAAAGTTTAAGTTTTGAAATTTGAGAAGCCTGTTTCCCAGACTGTTTCTTTGCAAGCACATGACAATTATTTATCAAATGACCTTGCTTCTTGCAGTAGAAGCAAGATCGTTGCTCAAAACAAGATTGAGATTTAGGAATAAACCGATGAGCTCGACCAAAAGAAGCATGTGTTGAACAATCACACTTGTGTGAGCATTCAACAGCGGCAGATGCTTTAGTTGAAATTTTAGAAGATTTATTTAATTTAATCGTTTTAGAAACAATCTTCTTTTGAGGTTCAGCCATAGCTTTACCTTTTCTTTTTGTTATAGCCTGTTCTCTTTGTTCGATAGTAATTATATGATTTTCAGGCTTGACGTTTTTCTTAACTGGTTGATACTCTTGATCAGTTATATCCTCAATTTCAATTTCCTCTTCAATAATACGAGGAAGCACAGAAAGAGTCTTTCCTAATTTAGGCTCAACTGTATTTTCAGATTTAATGAGTTCAGTCTGATGAATCTTGGCCTTAATAGGTTTAACTTTCTCAACCTTTTGAGTCTTACGTGTGTCAGACTCACTAGTATTAGCCCTAATAGGTTCGGGCCTACTAGTTTCAGGTTGTTCACATGCAATGATGACCTTTTCAGCCTTAACTAGCTCAGGCTTACTTATATTGATGCTCACAGTTGGTTTGACAGTTTTAACATCTATCTTAGTAAAGATAGGCATCATATCATTGACATTATCCCTAACAGGCATAGGTAAATAATCCTTAGGAGGTGGGACTTGATGAAAACCAAGTCCTGCCTTACTCTTAGTATCAGTCCTCTGTGCCTGTAGGATCTCATCAAAGACTAGAGAGGATGTGGAAAAGTTTGAAAGCTTTTTCTTCAAATTTAGAACTTCAGTTTGAGATTCAACAAGTTCCCTTTTAACAGATGATAGCATATCAACATAGCTACCAATTTCATCTTGCTGTTCAAAAATTTTAGCTTTTAGTTCCTTTTTCTCTTCCAAAACAGCTTTTAACTTTTGACCACTGGCCTTATCACTGTCCCGTAACATATTATTTGTTTCAGTTAAATTTTCTATGACAGTGTTAAGGCGTGTGGTATCCTCTCTATACCTATTTAGCTGGTTAGTTAATTTAATGCATGATACACAAGATAAGGGTTCATCATGTACCTCATGCACTTCAGCCATTAGTGCGCGTTCTGTATCATCTTCATCTGGGTCAGACCATTCCCAAGCATTGTTGGAAAGCAGTAGCGCAGCGGAAACCATCGCTTTTTCATCAGATCTGGTCTTCTCAGATGAGTTGGACTGAGAGGGCTTGGACAAACCGGAAGGTGGATTCTTCTTTCTGTCACATTCGCGAGCAAAGTGTCCATAGTTGTGACACTGGTAGCATTTCACCTTGCTCTTATTGAATCCAAGACCCTTCTCTTACGGGTCAGTCACGTTCTTCCGTCCAGTCTTCTTCAAAAAATTCTTTACACGTCTTGTGAGCATAGCCATGCTCCACTTTAAATCCATTCTTTCAAGCTCTTCATGATCGATTTGACTGAAATCTTCTTCAGTCATATTCACCGTGCTGTTCTTGTTTGATAGGAAATCATCATATGCTGACAGAAAAGCGGTGAATACAGCAGCATGTTCCTCAGCAACTGCAGGAGATGCTCCTTTAAGATTCGAATAAGTACCACCCCCACTTGCAGAGTTTGTGGTAGTATACCCAAATCCACCAGATAAGTTAGGAGCACCAGAACCCCCAGAAAAGAAAGCTGCCCCAGAAGCTTGATTTGCTGCAGCAGGAACATCCACACCATATAACATGGGATTCTGAATATGTGCAGTAGCCTTAGTTTCCTTTTTCTGCATATCCAAGAGGTCAGCAGCAATCTGTCCAATTAGATCATCAAGCTCCATATCCATTATATCCTCATCCTTTTCCATCAGCAGCACGCGAGTATTCCATTTCTTTGGTAATGAACCCAGAAGCTTCTTGTTTACATCAGTTTTGTCGAGATTTACTCCACCCTCAACCAATTCACTTACGAGCTGAGAATATCGACTACACATATCTTCCAGAAACTCAGTAGGTAACATGTCGAAGACCTCAAACTGTTTCTTAACCAGATCCAGTTTGTTTCTTTTGTATAGTTCACTACCACCACATTTCTTCTCAAACCCTTTCCATAAATCATAAGCGGTCTTGTGATGGCGTAGTTGTCTCAAGATTTGTTGAGGTAAGGCCATAGTAATCGCAGAATAGGTCTTTCGTTCGGTATCGAAAGCCTTACGCTCTTCAGGAGTCATTGATTTAATGGACTTTTCAGGAATAGGTCCATTAAATATACCGGTTCGAACAGGACGTTCATATCGTTCTTCAAGATAGATCAGCATCTCAGCATCGTTGAAAGATACAAAAGCTTCAAACCGTTGACGCCAGTCTAAGTAGTTCATGCCCGTAGTGTACATCGGTGGTTTGTTTGTAGAACCCACCTCACTTGAATGCTTCAGCATTGCTCCAACCTGTTGAAGTGAAGTAGAAGTAGACATGGTAATTGACTCGAAAGACTACTCAAAAAGTTTGAAAAACTGTAAAATGCGACACAAGTGATATGTCGCAGAGTCTATGTCGCAAGAAGACGAGCAGCGACACAATGATTATGTCGCAACTGCTCAAACAGCGACTCAAGTGTTATGTCGCAGTGCTATGTCGCACAATTAAGGTCGCTGAAGACCTTGTGTCGCAACACTATGTCGCTGAAACCCTATAGCGACACAATATTATGTCGCACACTGTGTCGCAAAAACGGCGCTGTCAGTACAAACAAGCCTCAAAAACACAGATTTTCGAACCCTAAAAATTTTTTATCCAAAAACCAATAAAGATATAGCTTTCTAGGTTGAAAAACACTATAAAACAACTATATAGTACCACTAAAGAAAATCAAACACTAGAAAAATGTCAAATGATCAAGAAAAAGCATAAAAGATTAACCAAATGATTTGAAACCACTATCAATCAATGATATTGGCTCTGATACCAATTGTGGATCCCTTAATGGTGATCTTTACTCAAATCAAATGGCTAATGAAGACACAACAATAGATATAAAGTTTGTATTAAGTGCAAATCAAAACAAAACAAAACTTTATAAGCTCTAATCCCAAAATATTCTTCTAAAACTTAGTGTAGCAGCCAAATACAGAGAATAAATGATTGGGAAAATGTCTTACCCTAAATATCTCTAACAAGGGTATTTATACTAAACTGTCTGGCCGTTCTGCGACACAAGCCTTGTGTCGCAGAGATCACTAATGCGACACAAGCCTTGTGTCGCAACTACAACTCATGCGACACAAGCCTTGTGTCGCAGTACACAGGAAATGTAATTTTCTAAGTCTATTACATATACAGACACAGTACAGACTTGACCAACTGACAGACACTCTAATATGTATCAACAATGGGTTGAGTATAACAAATACTCCTATGATGATTGATAATGAATCAACGATCTCAATAACCAATAATCCGGTCAAGCACAGTAAAACTAAACATATTGATATTCGACATCACTTTATTAGAGACTGTGCTTAGAAGAACCTGATAAAGTTAGCTAAGGTTCCATCTGTGGATAATTTAGCAGACTTATACACCAAAGCGTTCGACAGAGCTCGATTCGAGAAATTGGTGCAACTAAATGGAATGAGAAATCCAGAGGATTAGTCTTCCATAGTGTTAGTTTGTAATAATTAGTCGTTTATATTTATTAGTTGTTTATATTTATTTTTAAAAAAAAAGAAAAGGGAAAAAGGGGGCTAGGCGTATGGCATTTATTTGCTTGTTACCTAAGGGGAATCGCCTCCGATATTGGTTAAGTCTTTGTCAACTGGGAAATGATAGTAAATTAGAGGAATCGGCTTAATAATTGTAGGCAAAAGTCTTGAGTTAAATCTGTTAGTAGATTCAAATTAGTTACATGAACTTTACATCTTTAAAACCAGAGCTTTACTTATCTTTATTTTAGTATACACCCCTCTCCACACTTTATAATTTGCTTGAAAACTTTAGATCTAGACAGCTTCATTATATGATGTACTGGTAGGCAAATTCTGCTTTGATTTCTGAGCATATAATAAGCTATAAATCTTCTGTGTGTTATCTCGTGTGATTTGCTATATGATGTATGACATAAGTCTTAATTGATGAAGGACAGTTTGACCATACACTGTTATCAAGAAATCTATGAAAATATGTCAAGACAAATAATAAGAATTATGACTGTTAGTGAAACTACTGGTGTCTTTATTGTACTTAGTACAGACCTGACTCCTTTAGTTTTGCCAATGGTTTCAATCTTGTTTTGTCTATACTAAGGGATCTTATGTTGTACTAAGTACAGAACTAGAACCACTAGTATCTACAAAACGGGTTTGATGTTTGTCACATTTTAAAATTCACTCAAGGGTATGTTACATGCTTCGAAAAGAACATCATTTAGTGACCTCTACCTTAAAAGTGAAAGATACAGTGTTATGAGTCCTACTAAATTTCTCAGTATGTCATATTTTGGATTACATTTAGGTAATACACATTCAAACAATAAAAGGTTTGCTTGGAAATCAGTGAAGACTGTGTTTATATGGATTATAATACCGGTAATCGTCTTGAACTGTCTATAATATTTAAATTACTTCATTTTGATGTAAATGTTATATTCTGTGGAGATAGGTAACCAAGTTATACTTTTATAAATGTAAGTTGAAAAATGGTTAAGTTGTAAGATTTTGTGTAACTTATTGAGAATTTAATGAGGTATGAATACTAACAATCTTCTTAGAACTCTTACTCATCAATTGGTCCAGCTGTTTCCTTCTGATATGATCCCACTGTCGATAAATTTTTAACGCCCTCGATTAGGATTTATTTTAATTTATTTTTTTGTATTTTATTTTTCGTCTAAGTGTTTCATTAATACAAGGGTACTTGATACCAATGTTTATTATGAATCATTGTACTATTATTTATTTCATTTTATCTTATTTCTTTTTTTTTATTTTACTTATGATTTTATTATTCGTATTATCGCATGATTGCATCACAAGTGAAAGATCCTCAGATTTTAGACTTGTGCGCGATTTGAACTTAAAAAAAATAAAATAAAATACGTTTTATAATTAAAATGTATTTTTTGGACAAAAATTGCGAGCCGAGAATAGTGTTGCGAATTGAATGGCGCTGCGAGTTGAACTCAACTCTGCGAGTTGAGTTCTGCGAGCCGAGTCAACAGGTATAAATACCTGCGAGCCCGCATACAGCCCCACACAGTTCTGCGAATCCAAAATCAATTGCGAACCCACACAGTTGCGAACCGAGATTTATTCACTTCATTCCCAAAATTCTGTTTGAGGATCGGATTTTTCAATTCCTAGATATTTTCCATCTTTACGTTGTGAACATATTAAGGTAAAAAGCAACTAATTCTACCAAGTAATTAACCCACAATCGACATTTTTAATAAAATGAGGGTTTTGGTATTTAAATTACAAAAATCATCAAAATTATAGCTCATATAGACAAGAAACCTTAGGGTTTGTGTAAATCTGAGTCCATTAAACAAGATGACATAGCTTGATCATGTTATATCTCGCCAAATAAATTTGAAAAGATGATGTCATCTGGGCAGTTCATGCTGCGAGTTGAGATCCAGACTCAACTCGCAGCCCGCTCCTGCGAGTCCACTCTGCGAGTTGACTTGCGAGTCCAACTTGCGAGTTGACTTGCGAGTTGACTTGCGAGTCCAACTTGCGGTTTGACTTGCGAGTCCAACATGCGAGTTGAATTTGCGAGTTGAACTTGCGAGTTGACTTTTGTTGACTTTGCGAGTTGAACTTGCGAGTTGACTTCTGTTGACTGCGAGTTAAATTTGCGAGTTGAACTTGCGAGTTGACTTGTTGACTGCGAGTTGAACTTGCGAGTTGACTTTTGAAAAGTTTGATTTCTTAATTTTAATTTACGATCTCTCGATTAGTTAACTAATTAAGCGTTTATAAGTTAAAATAGTCTACGGTTAGACGTGTCGACTTAAATGTAAACACGTAAAACTGTATACTCTATATATAAGACTTATGACTTTCAGTAATAAGTAATATATTTGTGTAGCAGGTTGAATACAAAGTTAGACTTTTTGATTCTATATATGATGAACAACTATAATTGTTAATTAAGTTTCACGACTTAATAGTTCAATTATATTTTGTAGATCATATAAGCTGATCAATCTTAGTTAAACTAATTGTCTGACATTTGTATGATCTTTGATATTACAGATATGGCTCGACAATTCGTTGGACATCATAATGTTCTAGTGGATTTAGACGTCGATGCACGAGGTGCATCTAGATTGACTCGGATTCTTTCATATCTAGCACGGTCGAGAATTCGATATGCCATCACCGAGTCACCGGCCCTATCAAGAGATATACTCACCCAGTTCTGGGCAAATATTGTATATGATACCTCTGTGAATCCTCCGGTCATTCAGACGCGGATTAATGATCGTCCGGTTATCTTCTCTACCTCTGATCTGAGAAACATATTACAGTTGGGAACTGTAGAGCAGGAAGATGGACCAACTGAGTTTCCGTCTGACTTTATCGAGGGAGCTCTAGGACGAATGGGGTATGTTGGACCCAAGAGAGGCCGTCAGTTTTTGAAGGCGCTCGTTTTCGGAGAATGGAGGTTCCTGTGGCACGTTCTTGTCACTATTTTTGGACCTAAGAAGGGAGGCTATGATGAGTTGAGCTCCTCTCTCCTATCTGCTTTACTGTCACTGGTTTATAACAAACCATACAGTTTCTCCGATTACATCTTTGGGGAATTCGTTCGCCAAATCTTGGGAGGTGTCAGGTCTCAGTTCATGATATATCCCAGATTCTGCATGCTGATCATTCGGGCGTCTATCCCTGATCTGCCGGTTTTTCAAGCAGATCTGAAGGTGGACACTATTGGGCTCAGGGCTTACAATGCTATGTTCATGCAAACCTCACGTAGGTTTGAGATGCAGCCTCAGCTGACTGAGCTGTTTGGATTCTTGGTTAATCCTGAGTATATTACGCCACCGAACAATGGTTGGATTGATGTTGATGTGGCGGCAGCTGTGCCTGCACCACAAGAGCTGATTGAGGAGGTTCTGAATCAGGCAAATCAGCAAGAGCCACAAGTTAATGCTGAAGTTGCTGCTGAAGTAGTGCAACAAGTTTTGGCTGAAAATGATGATGCAAATGATCCTATCTTGCAGGATGTGGATCAATATATTGCTGAGCCACCACGAGTTGAAGAGGACACTGATCAGGTCTTTAAAGATATAGATCAATTTTTGGCTTCAGGTCCGAGTACCTCTGGTCCACCTCTACCTACTGAGGCATCTGATGCTGTTGGGCCATCGGGCAGAGATGGAGAAGCTGCTTCTGCTTCTGAATCTGAGTCTGATGCTGATGATGATGATGAGACTGGACCACCAGGGTTTGTCTCCGGTATCCCTGAAGGGATGATTCGTCAAGGATCAAAATTGATTATGGATCCGGCATTGAAGTTAAAGAGGAAAGCCGTGGACCAAGATCCCGATTTTGTTTTAGTTGACGAAGAAGAAGAAGAAGAAGAAGAAGAAGAGGAGGTGCTTATTACTCGACCTCGCAAGCTGATCAGGCAAACAGCTTCAACCTCTGCAGCTCCTATACAATCAAGTTCTACGCCCTCAGAGGCTGAAATGATTGCTGCTTTGGTTCGCCCGTCTTCGCACCCAACCACCAAATCTAGCCGGGTTGCGGCGCGTCTTTTGACCGATGTTGCTACCGAGATAGCAAAGAAAATGCAACCGCCCACTCCCACGCCACCAACCACAACTGATGCTGCTGCTTCATCAACCTCACCAAAGACTGACGCTGAATGCATTACACATTTAGAGTCCAGGGTTAGAGATTTGGAGGATACTGTTAACTTCTTACAATCTCAAGTTTTGTCTATTTCTGGGAGTGTCACTTAACAGAACAACGCTTACTCACTACTCATCAAGACAAATAGGAATCTAATAGATGATGTAGCTGATAAGCAAAGACAAATTGACAGACTTGATCGCCTGGTCACCAGCTTTCTGAAGGACAAGCCATCTCAAGGGGAGATATTGATATATCAGGAGTCCTTCAAGGAAGATGAACTGGCGAAAAAGAGAAGAAATGATAAAGATGATGATCCCTCAGCTCAAAAGGATAATGAGCTGGCCGGTCCTTCAATGACTGGTCAGCAGACTACGATTCAGGGGGAGTCTGCTGGAGCTAGTGGAAGTGGTAGTGAAGCTGGTGCTGGTGCTGATACGGGTGGAGCTGAAGAAGGTGACACTTGTATTAATATAGACTGATTGTAATTATTAATACATTGTAACTTTGAATTATTTTGAAATATAATTCTAAAATTAAGATGTTTAAACTTGAATGTTTAAAATGTTATAATTATGAATGTTTGTATATTATAAGCCTTTTGTAATTCTAGATTGACTATGATCGATAAAAGAGTTATAAGATCATATAATATATGATGTTCGCATATTATAAGACTTATTCAAATTTCAGATCGATTATCATAATCGATGAAAGATTTGAATAAGTGTATCTATAATATATTTTAAATACACAAAGGGATTAATAAGAAAAATCTTAGATTGATTCAAGGAAATCAATGAAAGAACTTATGATTTTAATCTATTTGTGTATGTATTTTTATAGGTCATAAAATGTTGAACTTATCATATTCTGAAGGCGACGTGCCAGATGAATTAGATGAGGACATTGACTTTGACCTTGAAGAAGGAGAGTTTGTACCTCCTGAAGATTGGACTTTCATTGTTAATGATGGGGCAGACGAGTGTGTAGATCTTGACGCTGATGTTGTTGAACACATCGTAAGCCCATCTACAACTAAAGTGGTCATCCAGGAAGAAGATGGAGAAAGTGTTGTTGAGCTAGATGAAAATCTAGATGACTCAACCAGTTCTGAATCAGAAGATGACCTTCCAGAGAAACTCAGAAATAATCCCATGTTTAGACCTCTGAAAAGGAGAAAGCAAAAGGTTGGGATGTCTGAAGTAGATATAACTGGAAAGAAAGTTCCAAGGAAAGGGATCATCGGCTGGTATTTTGATTCTGACTTGAAATTTTTCGCTATCAAAAGGTTTGACGGAGTTCAATATTTTGATAAGAAGCTCAAAGTATTCAGTTCGCTTCCTCGATTTGAAATCCGAGACTTGGCACGCCTAGAACTGATAAATCCCAGTAATGATCCCTACGCAACTTATGTTGAGAAAATCATTCGGACTTAGGGTAGATCAATGAAGTTTGAGAAGATTAAGCCAAGAGTTGGAAAGACAATCAAATTAAAGGAACGCAGTCAGAGAACTGGCCGAAGATTAAGGAAAAAGACTTATCCAGCTGTCAAGTGTGTACAGCAGATACCGCTGAAGACAATGCCACAAAATATTCTTGGAAATCTTCTGAATTGGCACGTGGATTCAGAGACTGGTGAAGCTGTCATGGTTGAAGCTGATGATGAAGTTGAAGATAACGACGCTAGAGCTATTGTCAAGGGGGAGTCTGTTGGGACATGTTATTGTGACAACAAATCTAGCTTGTAATAGGACTGGTGTATTTATTGTCAAACTTGTAAAATTGGTTTAGACTAGTAAATATATGATATTAACTTGCTATTATTATTTGTTAAATGTTATTAGACAATTAACGATTTCAAGTTAAAGTCAGAATCGAGAAATGAGAAGTCAACTCGCAGGTCAAATATCCTGCGAGATGAGATCTCAGTTCGCAGACCATCTCGACTCGCAGGTCTCACCTGCGAGTTGAGTTTTGGGCTCGCAGCTTTCTTGGTTCGCAGGACCTACTTGCGAGCTGAGATGTGGGCTCGCAGTCCATCTGGACTCGCAGGCCCATGGGCTGCGAGTTGAGTCAACTCGCAAAGCCCATGGCCTGCGAGTTGAACCAGATATAAATATTTTAATACTGCTCATTATTAGAATCTAGAAATCCGTGCAATAATTATACACACCAAATATTCAATTACTCTCCTCGTTTTTCGTGCAGATATATTTATTATAGTATTAAAGGCTCGGTTTTCAGTGATTAACTTAGTTAATAATCAAAACGAAGCCCTTTAATTGATAATAAAGTTATATAAGCTTAAACCTAACGTATTGAGGGATTCCGCACCTCAATAATTAAAGATAATCCGTTATCGAACCAAGATCTAGCGACCTTACAATATAGGCATGCTTTTCACCCCAAAACATTCAAGTAAAACGTTAAAAAGAGGGGTTGTGTAACTCACAATCGTTAGTGAGCGTACGGAAGGGATGTAATGCGCGTTTCAACCGAGAGTGACTCCTAATATGGTTTTAAGATTGCTTAGCTAGTCAATTATGTTACAAAGTGCCGTTAGAGTTTGATTTGTCGTTTAATTATCGTTGTCGGTAAATACTTGGGTTGTGATCAAAATAATGGATACACATGAAAACAGATTCCAAAAATTACCAAATTTGGTATACAACATACAATATGAGTCACAAATTTTCTGTGAAAATTTGGGGATTTTTAGACTTACAGATTATTTTTAATCAATTAATGTCTAAAAAGTGTGATAAATATGGGAAAAATAGTATTTATTCATGAAAAATTCTGAAAGTTTTACTAGATCAGTTTAACTCATTTTTTAGGTTTGTGTAAAATTTTCAAGTCGTTTTGAGCACTGGAGCTTTGGTTCCCCACTTTATGTGTTTAAACAAGACGTAAATCGGAAAACGTATCAAATCACTTCCAATGTGTGTCAAATTTTGAGGATAGTGTCATTTTCTGTGAAAAATGACACAGGAATTTTCCCATATTTTTTTGATGTCAAAAAGTATATTTCATGAATATTTTTCCTTTTTATAGATTTTATTTGTATTTAAACTAGGAAAAATACTTATGTTTTTCCAAAATTTCACATTTTTATTTTCAAGGTTCTTTTCATGATATAGTTACTGAGAAAAATCATTCCCAAATTTTAACAAGTTTTATCTAATATTTTTGTATTTTTGATTCATCACAACACAATTAATTACATTTTACAAGACTAATATAATGCATGATGTTCATGCATTTTCTAAAAATACTTAATCATCAAGATAAATTCCTATCTTTTGATACTACTGAGATATACATGTTAGGAGTCTAAAATAATTTTTCTTAGATTTATAGAACACCTTAAGACCCATGAACAAGTATCACAACAAGTTTCTCACAGAAAAGTTACTGTTTGCGCATCAGTTTTGTGTGATACATTTGGAGGTCGAATACTCAATGGATTTGAGTGAGACCAATGGGGTTTTAAAGGTAAGACATGAAGCTAAATTCTAGAAGAAAAATCAAGATTTTTGGACCATTATTCACTGAGTTATGGACGTTTCAAGTGAGGTCGAAATCTGGACATATTACATATAAGACAATGGTGATAATTTTGGTGTGTTTTTCACTACCAACGATTTTTAGACCTCATCCAATGATTGAAGCCTTGTCTTTTATGCATGTACATGTGTTTTACAGCAACATAAATGTATTTTAACTTGGATTAAGATCTAGCTATGAACTTTGGAACATGCAAGCCCAAAATTCGGGTTTTTGGCTCTTTTTCAAGAACATAACTTGCGACCAAGCTTTTGAACTCATTTATTCCTTTAAATCTTTGATCTAACACATTCTTGGTGTTAAAATACATCCAAGATGTGTTAGAAACGATTTTTAACATTTTAACTATTTAATCTTGCAAGAATAAGTAAATAAGCATTTTAAATACTAAAAAGACGATTTTGTTTTTCGGTTTGATCATGGGTAGCCCATTGTTTTAACACTTAAACAAGTGTAAGGGAACCTACAAACCTTCAAACCTTGTATGGGGATTTTAGCCATGAGAAAGGCATAAAATCCATGTAGGTACAAGATTCAAAGTAAGAAAATGAAGGAAATGAAGCTAGGAATGGTTGGTTATACCTTTAGTGCTTTGATTTAGTGTTTGAACACTTTTAAATGGATGATCTTTTGATGAAAGATGGCTGGAAATTTTGAATGTTCTTGAGAGAAAAGTAAGAGAAAATTGAATGATTGAAAGTGTGGGAAATGGGAGAAGTGTGCATGTACTCAAGGGACTTGGTTGGGAAGTGGAGTAGTCAAGTGAGGGGGGGAAAAAGTGGATGGCTGTTTTTGGGGGTGGAGGGTTTAAATTTTTTTTTTTTTTTTTGTTAATTGTTATGTAATTAAATGTTTAATGTTACATATTGTTTTGGTATAAGTTTGTACATATTGAAATGTTTGATTGTGATGTTTTAATGGTTGAAATTCGAGTTATAAAATTTTATTTTCTAAGTTTATAATTCACATCAAAATACATTTAATTCGTTTATGATTGGCATATATGAGAATTAATTAGCCGATTTCTAGTTGCGATTACCGATTTACGGAATTTTCGGTTAAATTCCGATTTTTGCGATAAGATAAATATTTTTTTTATGACTCATGAAATTTAATTTCATTTTGTTTTCTTTGGCACTTTGTAACCTAATTTAGTGTTGTTCAAGGCCCTAAAGTCCGCTAAGCAATCTTCTAAGACGTTACGCGATTTCGGTAACTTACGGTTTCGGTACTTAAGGAGTCATAACCTAGACTTTTCACTAGGATTTTAGAGTGCTGTAAACGTAATTAAATGTACTAGGAATTTAAGTGCGGTGTTAACCTGAGATTTTTGACGGTTGTCACAACTTGGGACTTAAAAAAAGTTAACTAAAATTCCACAAGAGAAAACCCTGAGTGAAGATGTCGAGAATCTAACTTATATGGTAAAAATCGAAGAAACCGAACGATTACACTAAAAATGACGAAATGGAAACTACAAGGACCAAAAACATCACTTTGGAAACTTTGGGGACTGTTAAGAACCTTCTGTAAATCAGGGGACTTCATTATAAGAATGTAAATTAAAATGTGATTAGCAAATAGACCGAGAAATTGTCTGATGAATAAAGAATCCGTCCTTCTTTTGATCCACTTGTAATCCTAAGAAGAAGTTTAACTCTTCCATGGCACTCATCTCAAACCGTCGCTTCAACACTTGTTCAAAATCTCTACACATGTTCTCATCGGATGACCCAAAGATGATGTCATCAACGTACACTTGTACAAGTAGGAAATCATCATTTTTCCACATGATGAATAATGTACTATCTATTTGACCTCTCTTGAACCCATTTTCTAAGAGATAGGTAGATAGTGTCTCATACCAAGCTCTGGGTGCTTGATGCAGTCCATACAGAGCCTTATCCAATTTATAGACTCTGTCCGGATAATCTGGATCACTGAACCCCAAAGCTTGTTGGACAAAAACCAGTTCCTGAACTTTACCATATAGAAAGGCACTCTTTACATCGAGTTGATAGACCTTAATTCTTTTATGTGCAGCATATGCCAGAAACAATCGAATTGCTTCTAACCTTGCTACTGGTGCGAACACCTCAGTATAATCTATCCCTTCCTGTTGATTAATTCCTTGAACCACTAGCCTTGCTTTGTTCCTTGTTACTATCCCTCTATCATCTCGTTTGCACTTAAACACCCATCCGGTGCCTATTGCAAATTCTCCTTTTGGTAGATCGACTAGCTCCCAAACTTTGAGCTTCTCGAATTGTGCAAGCTCCTCTTGCATTGCTTCTACCCAGGAGTTCTCTTTAAGAGCCACTTGGATATTTTTCGGCTCTAATTGAGAAATAAAACAGCTGTATAAGCATTTATGTATTATCCCAGTATCTTGGATTGACACATAGAGACTTGTGCTATCAGATATTTCGCTACTAGTTTTCACTCTCGAACTTGGATCAACAATTATGTTATCAATTGGATGATACTTGTTCACACGAGTCGAAATCGTAGTATCAACCGGTAGGTTAGATCCTAGATATGATCCAATCTCCCCCTGAGGTAGTACTTCTTCCTCAGCAATTTCTTGCACAGAATCTGTAACCTCTAAAGAAGATCGAATGTCATTCAGACTTGGATCACTATTCGCAATAGGATCGACACTAATTTCTTTTCCTTTATCAGTTGAATCTTCTGTACATGGAACACTAGATCTAGGTGCAAAACCATTGTTCTCACCATCATCCAGTATTACATGTTCTAAACCTAAAGTGTCAATGTCACTTAGGTTAGGAAGATTAAAAGATTTGAAGATAGCGTCATAATTAAATAACCATCCTGGTCCAGTTTGTACTGCTAGAGTATAAGATGTGACTTGTATGTTGTATACAATCTCAACTCTATTAGATGTTTTATTGAAGGCCCTTTTGTTTGGAGAGTCGGCCTCATAACCTAGGAAAAATCCTTCGTCAGCCTTTTCACCAAATTTTGGTTGATTTTTGGTCTTTAATAATGTACAATGAACACCAAAGGGTTCAAGACCAGTAAGGTTTGGTTTTCGACCCTTTAGAAGTTCATAACACGTTTTGTTTGCCTTTTGACGGTTAAAACTCTGTTAAGTACATGAAAAGCTGTATTCACTGCTTCCCCCCAAAAAATGACAGGAAGCTTTGAATCAGCTAGCATTTTCCTTGCTACTTCAATTAGAGTTCTATTCTTTCTTTCAGCGACTTCATTTTGTTGTGGCTCATAGGGTGCACTAAACTGATGCTGAATTCCTTTGCTTAAGCAAAACACGTTCATCACCGAGTTTTTGAACTCTAGGCCATTGTCGCTTCGAATTTTCTTAACTCCTCAACCATATTGATGTTCAATCTGGGTAAAGAATGTCATCAGCATTTCAGCTGTCTCATCTTTTGTTACCAAAAAGAATACCCATGAGAATCGCGAGAAATCATCAGTTACAACTAAGCAGTAATGCTTACCACCTATACTCCTTGCATTCATAGGACTGAACAAATCCATGTGAAGGAGATCAAATGTTGAGACAATGGAATTTTGAGGTTTGAACTTATGAGGTTTCTTGTGTTGTTTTCTTTTCAGACAAGGCAAACACTTGTCCTCTAACCCAAATCTCAGCAATGGTACACCTTGCACTAGTCCATTTTTGACTATAAAATTCATCTTTCTGAAGTGCAAGTAGGCCATTTTCCTATGCCACAAATGAGAATCAGTTTCAGAGGCTTTGGATATTAGACATGTCGACTCCTGAGAAGATTCAGCAACACTCATGTCCATTACATAAGTGTCATTCTTCCTAGGTGCCCTCATGACAATCCACTCTGGTATGACAAATCCCGATTTCAGTATTAATGCCTCTCTATCAGTGAAATGGACGGGATGTCCTTTATCACAAATCTGAGATACACTCATGAGATTATGTTTCAGCTCCTCAACATAGTTGACTTACTCTAGCATTATTTTCCCATTAGTGACATTACCTAACCCCGTCATGTGCCTTGAGCAATCGCTATCAACATACCACCAGTTAATAGCCCTTCTAGTTAACTCCTGCACATAGATTGAAAACGATTAGTCAGAAAGGGGGACCCAAGCCACTACGGTCTTGGGTAGGCCATTCTCATCAATGAATGTAAACTCCTTCAACTATCCATTACTCTTATCAATAGAGCTAGATGCTTTGGGAATCGCACTCGTTGGAGCATGGGAGGAACTGCCACTAGGCTTTCGCTCGGGAGACTTTTGGAAGAGTCTAGGATTAACTGGTCTAGGGTTTGAAGTAGACCTAACCCTAGATGGATAGTTATAATTTGAATTATTATAATTCCTATTATTACTATTCGGGTTAGTAAATCTATTGTTGGGAGTTTAAAATCTCTATGGAGTCTTTGACCTTGATGACTGTCCATGAGAGCTTCCTATAGCAAGAGTAGTGCTCCTAGTACTGTCATTGGTCGTGAACTTCACAGATTTTTGTGGAGGTTGTGTTCTTTGAGAACTTGAAGTTCTCTTAAATCCCAACCCGTTTCTCCCAGAAATTCCCATATTTTTATTTTCACTTATTTTAACTTCTTTAGTGAAACTTCTGGCAAGTCTCTGATTTACATTAATCGTCTCAGAGTTTGGAATTTTCTTTTTCGGAGACGAAACAGACTTCACAAGTGATTGATCTTTCTTCACCTGTGACTTTCCACTTTTGCCCTTAGTTGGACAAATACTTGCGACATTTCCCTTTTGGTGGCACACAAAGCAAGAACGTTTCACAAAGGCCCTGTTCAAAGCCTTTTGATCCGTTTAGTTGTCCAAGTTAGGCAAACTTGGAGAGGAGACAGTTTTAGTTTGCTTACCCTTATCGATTTTAGTATTTACATTTTTATTTTCAGATTGGGGTGAAACAAATTTAGTAGTTTTATTTAACGTCACCTTGACACTTTCTTTTTCCATCACACCCTCTTTTACAAAATTTATCTTTATTTCAGAAATGGGTGTCTTGGAAGTGTCAGTTGATATTGATTCAGGTTCAGTTACTGTCTCAGCTTTCACAGGTCTAACAAATTGCATTAGCCCTGGAACTACTGATTGATTGACAGAATCATCTAAGGTAGACATCTCAGTATCATCAGAATTAAAAGTATAATTGTGATTAAAGGGCGGAGGGCTTTCAGTGTAACCCATTCCCCTATGATCACCGGGTTGTTTCTGAACATTAAGCATGTTATCTAAGGTTTCGATAGAAAATTTTCTTAATTCTAATTTTCTATTAAGGTCTGCTATCCTAACCTTAGCATAAGCCAACTCCTTTTCTTTATCTACAGATAGTTTAGTTGATTCTAAGATATGTTCGTGAGCTAAGTCATTTATTATACTTTGCTCATTTACCCTATCTTTTAAAAATTTCATATCTACTTTATCAGATTTTGATTCGTTTAAAAGCTCTGAGTTTCTGATTTTCAAAATAGTGTTCTCTTCTTTTAGAGAATTTAGTTAAGATGTTATCATATCAGATGATTCTACCTACTTCTCAGCTTGTTCCTAAAAGTTAGTACAAAGAACGCATGCTTTAACAACCAAATCTAGATTGAGTAGTACCTTTTGCTTTTCAGCATCCAGATTTTCCATGTACACAATGAAGTCCTGTGAGCTCATGTCTTCAGTTGACTTCAATTGCTTGATCCTTGTTTCATCAGCTGGCACCTCAATCTCCATTTCAGTCGCAGTGTCCTTTTCTAAATCAGATCCTGCATTGCTTTCCTCCTTTTCTGCATCAATGGAGGCCATGAATGCTTGTGGTTCTTCTGTTTTAGAACTCCAATCATACGATCCTTCTTGTGACTGTACCACCAGAGCTTTCGAAGTCGGATTACTTCCTGAGTTCTGGTGTTTATCAGAAGAGCCTTGACTGAAATATCTCTGTCCGTTATGACTCAGAGTTTGTTCCCTCTTAGGTCTTTGACATTCCCTAGCAAAATGCCCAAAACCATCATAGTTATAGCATTTAACTTTTGACTTATCAAAACCTAGTTTGCCGCTCACAAACTTTCTCCCAGTCCGGTTCATGAATCGTTGAGCCCTTCTTGCAGTCATGGCCATTTGCCACTGCAAGTCGATTTCCTCTAAATCATCTTGGTCCAATTGATCATAATCCTCATTTATTAATTCGGGATCCGTGATCTTTCCCTTCATGAAGTTTTCACGTGAGGCTATGAAAGAGGCAAGTAGGGCAACTTCCTCTTCGGCGGACTTGATGCTCATGGGCATTGACTTGAGACCATTTGATGTCCCATTTTTTGGTTTCTTGTCAATCCTGAGTCTTCAGATGAGTCAATCCCTGAGTCTGTCTCAGCCTCGCCAGTATAGAAAGCCTCAACACCATTACTCGTCGATGCAGCGGAATCAGACCGTTTACCGTGGTAAACACTGGGATCCTGAACCTGATCGGATCCTGTCTCTTTCCTCTGCATGTTTAAGTCATAAACACGCAATTTACCTATCACTTCATCAAGCGTGAGAGTCTTATAATTGCTACTCTCCTTTATCATCAAAGTATAAATATCCCACTTTGACGGCAATGCCTCAAGAAGTTTATTATTTTTAACTATATCAGTATAGCTAAGCCTAACGCTTTCCATCTCTGTCATCAGATGATAGTATCGAGTGATAATATCCTCTAATGACTCAGATTTCATATGCTTAAAAACATAAAATTGTTTAGTATGCAAATCAGTTCGACCCTCCTTGATTTGTTCATTTCCCTCAAACCTCTTCTCCAAAGCTAATCAAAGCTCTCTAGAGATGTCGTATTTTTTGAATGTGTGCTTGATCTCCTGAGGAAGACACATAGTGAGAGCAGATAACGCTTTATTTTTTGCTTCATACATTTTTCTCTCTTCCTCCTTCAACAACGAATAAGAAACAACTCTTGGTTTTCCTTCGAATAAATAAGTGGGAGCTTCATATCCGTCTTTGAGCAGATCCACATCCTAACATCATTATACTTAGCAAAGGATTCAAACCGATCCTTCCACCAGAAATAGTCTTCTCCCTTAAGGAGTTTCGGCGGAGAGGCCGACTTCCAACCTCGTGATCCATTTCCATCATCTTGTTGAGATTCGACATCTTTATGTAAAGTCAATAAAAGTCAAATAGGACAGGTTTGTACGAACTTAGATTCACTAAGTTCGAATGGTCAAACAAAGTCAAACGAACTAAACTGACAAGAAATTCAAACTGTTCGAACTTACAAGTTCGAAGGCTAGGTTCGTACGAACTTACTGTTCGTAGGATATTTCAAGTAAGTTCGTACGATGCTTTCGTACAAGTTCGAATAAAAAGCAAACTCCGTACAAGTTCGAACGATGGCAGTTAAACAAACTCAGAATCTCAGATCTGTGATTTTGAGTAACTTTCAACTGACCAAATTTGAACTAAACCACACAAAATGATTATAAACAAGTTTGGAAGCAAAAAACAACACTTTCAACGGTCCAAACTCTCGTAACCACTCGATTTCTTTACCCCGAACCTAAACACTAAGTTTTTAAGCTCTGATACCAAGTATAGGTTCCCCTTAAACAGATCCAACGGGGTAACAACGTTTGTTAGAGTGCGGAATACTCTAAGAAACGATACGAGTGTTTAAAACACGTTTATCTCACTAATAATCCCTTACTTCGTATGTATTCGAACTAGGATGATATATTCAAACTTAGATTGCTGATCTCAGTTCGTAGGAAAGCTTATAAATGATATTTTCGAACTTTTTATTTATAGGCAGCTAGGTTCGTACGAACTTAGCAGCTTCTAAGTTCGTACGAACTTACTTGCCTAAGTTCGTACAAAACATAAGGTTCATACGAACCTGCATAAATACATAATGAAATAATCATTCAAACATTAATAAATAACATAACACAAAATATTCATTTATTAATATCAAAGACTAATTACAAAAGCTAAACTATTACACAATAGAAGCTGTTGTCACAATCATGTACCAACATATTACATTCGAACTAAGATACAAACTCAGAGTATTCGAACTTACAACTCCGAAAAAACCTTTTTTCTAAAACTTTCGGACTTGTGTATATATATAGGCACCTAAGTTCGTACGAACTTACTAAGTTCGTACTATAACACCCCTCAATTTACCTCAGGGTTAAATCTGACATTTGACTCGGAAGCGATGGATAAAAATAATATTATATATTATATTACAAAAAGGACCATAAAATTTCGCGAGTTTACAACATTTAACTACTTCCGAAGAAAAACACATATAATTGTTATATAAAATCCACATACATGTTAATTAACAAAACATCAATAAATATATCAGAGTTATAGCACGTGTCAAACATTCTTCAAAGACCATCTTCCTGCCTAACCCACAATCTTAAACATAACCTGCAGGAAGAGAAATGGTGGGATTAGCACGAAGCTAAGTGAATGAATGTACAACTAATAATTCAACTTAGCATAACAATCTGTTTACATTAAGCACGAAAACACATAAACTCAAGAGGATCGGTGGTTACTGAGGAACCCTACAGCCGCGGTGGCCCTCAAGTAACGCTTATCACAATCTGTATTGGCCCATACAAGATTTACCGATAACTTGGTACTTCTAAACAACAACACAGTTTCCAGCACCAACACATGCTCCTGGAACCTGTGTTGATCACTATTAGTAACCAAGTCCAATCACAATTGACCTCTGAACAACACAGATGCCCGAAGGCCACATGTATAACAAGTAGATACACAATCACATATCTGACTAACAGTCTATCAATATCTATGTTACTTGTTGTAACCACAAAATCAAATCATGAGTTGCAGATCCACTCACCTGACTTGTCTCAACCCACACTCAGAGATCTTATATTACTGAGTCTTCTGCTGATCTGAGAATATAATAATTAAGAAGTTAGTAACTCTTTCCATAATCGTATAACATATTTCATTACTTAGTATCAAAATGGCAAACAATCACCAAGTTGCAATTATCGGATATAATCGCTCTACAACCATCAATTTATATCAAGTTATAACAATTCGTTTGTTTAATTATTTATTCAATTAACAAATTTCGAAACATCATTATAACCTATTAATCCAAGCGGGTGATCCTTGTAATCTAGAATTTGTTAATAAGAGTCCGATCCGCAGTTAATAAGAATCTGTTAAATTTTGATCACTAAAAGTATAACCTTTTACTTATGCACTTTCAGAATTTGCAAAAAAACTCAACTCGCAGGCCAACTCAACTCGCAAGGCAACTCAACTCGCAAGCCAATCTCAAGAGTGGGTGTTACAATAACTGTTCAATTAACTTTTAGAACTTGAATGTTTGGTGATTATACACAATACATTAATGTTTAAATTTAATGATTGACAGAATGTTTTGATATTATAAGACTTTTGTAATCTTAGATTGGTCGTAATTTTATTTTATGATCAATGAAAGATTTATAAGTTTATATAATGTGCTTCAAATACACAAAGAGATTAATAAGGAAATTTTTAAATTGATTCAGGGAAATCAATGAAAGGATTTATGATATAATAGTTATTGATTAATAAGGAAATTCTTAGATTGATTCAGGGAAATCAATGAAAGGATTTATGATATTAATGTTTATTTGTGTATGTACTTCTATAGGTTTGGGAATGCTGAATCTATCTGATTCTGAAAGCGATATGCTTGATGAGATAGATGATGATATTGATTTTGACCTAGAAGAAGGTGAATTTCTTCCACTTGATGACTGGACTTCTATTTCTGATGTTGGGTTAGACGAATGTGTAGATCCCGATGCAAATATCGATGAACACATCATGAGCCCATCAATGACGAAAGTGATTATTCAGGATGAAAATGGAGAAAGAGTTATTGATTTAGATGAAAATCTAGATGAATCAACTGATTCTGAATTTGAAGATGATCTTCCTGATAAGCTTAAGAATAATCCGATGTTTAGGCTTTTGAAAAAGAAGAAGGAAAAGACTAGGATTAGTGAAGTTGACATCACAGGAAAGCGTGTACCACGAAGAGGTATTATCGGATGGTACTATGATGCTGACCTGAAGCTTTTCGCTATAAAAAGATTTGACGGAGTTCAGTACTTTGAGAAAAAGCTTGCCGTTTTCAGTTCTTTGCCTAGGTTTGAAATTCGAGACTTGGCTAGATTATAATTGAATAACCCTAGTAATGATCCATATGCTAGTTATGTTGAGAGAATAATCAAGACTGAGGGTCGTTCAATGAAGTTTGAAAAGATAAAGCCAAGAGTTGGAAAAACTATTAAGTTGAAAGAACGAAGTCAGAGAACTGGAAGAAGACTAAGGAAGAAGACTTATCCAGCTGTCAAGTGTGTACAACAAATTCCATTGAAGATAATGCCACAGAATATTTTGGAAAATTTTAAGAATTGGCATATTGATTTAGAGACTAGAGAAGCTGTCATGGTTAAAGCTGATGATGAGATTGAAGGTGGAGAAAGAGAAATTATGAGAGTCTATGACCATCGACACCTGATGAATATGTCAAAGAAAGATCTGCTGAAGTTAAATCAGAACAGGATCTTGACAACTGAAGCATGGGGTGATCTTGCACGAGATTATCAGATGATGGTAAAGACATGCTTAAAGCTTAATATATTTGCGTGCAGCAAAATTTACAAGTAAAAAACCAAAGATAATATGAAGATAAAGACGCTAGAGCTATTATCAAGGGGGAGTCTGTTGAGACATGTTTTGTGACAACAGATCTAACTTGTAATAGGACTAGTGTAATTCTTATCAAGTTTGTACATTGGTTTTGATTTGTAAATATATGATATTAGTTTGTTATTATTGTTGTTAAATATATTGGTTAACGTATTAGACAAATAACGAATACAAACTAAAGTCTAGTATGCGGACTGAGTTCTCAAGTCGCAAGTCATGGGACTTGCGAGATGAGAACTGGACTCGCAAAGCCTTGGATATGGTGAGATGAGACAAGTCACTGGGCTGGCTTGTCTTGCGAGCTGAGTCAACTCGCAAAGCCCACGGGTTGCGAGTTGAAATGGTATATTTAATGAATATTCATGTTAATTATGGTGGATCGATTGAATTCGACGAATTACTGAGCTTTGAGTTTCCAGAGAGAATTAAATAGACTAAAGGCTAGGTTTTGACTGTTTAACATTGGTTAATATCAAAACAAAGCATAATAGTGAATAGAATCGTTATATAACCTTGAATTAATCGTATTGAGGGATTCCGCACCTTAATACTATAGATAACTGTGTTATCAAACCAAGATCAAGTGGACTTACAGTGTGAGGGTGAAGGGTAAGGTGGTGTGCATGGGAGGTGAGGGGAAGGGTATGGTGTGTAAGAGATGGTCAAAAAGGTTAAAGGGGAGGGATGGCCTCCTCTTGACTTTCTTAACCTTTGTTTATTAGTTAATTTAACTAGATATTTTAGCACTTTAGGTTAGGTAGTGATTAATTAGGTGTTAATTAAATAATTTGGGTAACTTATGGAATTTATGGTAATTAAGAGTAATTTGACTTGATTAGAATGTTACTAGTTAATTTATAATATTCGAATAATTAATATTATTTTTTTTAGTTAAATTACGTAACCTCGCATGTTGTCGTACAAATTTTAAATCGCGTAAGCGTTAATTGAATGTTAAAGATCGTTATGCTTATATCTCAGCAAAATATTATAAGGTAAATAACTAATATTTATTTTCGAATAGTTTTACGTTATTTATGAAAGTCTATCACCAACATTCGTGTTTGTTGGGACCTTCCGATTGTTCCGTGTAATTCTCAATAATTACGTAAGCGAATGCATCATGTATTAAAATAATGTGCATAAGAATATGCAATCTGAGCTTTGTGCTAGACTTATTTTTGATGAAAACGAATTCACATTAATTTGTAGGGAATTAAACTAATAATGCACGTAAGATGATGTACGAAATTTGACCTGATTTTTGAGGGTTATCACACTCATCAAACTCTCCACAAGACCATTGATTTGATGCTTTAACTACCTCCCTACACAGAAAAGGCTGAGTGACAGAGACAAAACTATATTTGAAAAATACCACGTGTGTAATAAGGCGGGAGAACCTAGAAAAAAGGATATTGACACAATGGAACAAGAGAAAAGAAAAAAACCGGAAAGGAGTTCCAACCTGACAATCACAGGTTGTAAAGCTAAGATAATATGTAAGTTGGTTACAGGGAGTAACACAATGTTTAAAATAGTTCAATTTGATGAGCTGCATAATCACATGATGGCTTTGGATGAATATAAGCATCTATTGAGAACAGAAAGACAGCTACAATTTTCTTAGCAGAGTTTCATTTTCAAAGTAGGAACAATCAACATCAGTCGCACAAAAGCTCATAACATATACAAGGGGATAAAAGGATAATACGAGAATGTTAATGGTACAATTTCATATTTCAAGAACTTTAAAAGAGATATAAATGCTTATATAGGAAAAAGTGATGCACACATGCTCATAACAAAGATGAAGAATACAGCTACATATGTACCAAATTTCTCGTTTAAGTATAAATTGGAAGACAACAGGTTAGCTGCTATGTTTTGGGCTGATGACGTAGCTAAAGTCCCTTTGAACTGATCCAACGGAATAATAACGTGTATTAGAGTGCGGAATCCTCTAACAAACGAAACGCTAACTAAACAAGTGTCGTAAGTATGTTTAAATCACGAAATAAGCTTTGTAGAATATAAGTTGTATTATATTCAAACTTGCAACAATATTACAAGAGTATTCGAACTTAGTTTGCTGAAACTAAGTCTTTCAAAACGTTACAATGAATAATTTCGAACTTGTATTTATAGACAGTTAAGTTTCTATGAACTTAGCAACTCCTAAGTTCGTACGAACCTACAAAATACATAAACAAAATATTCATTTAAATTAACAACTTAAACAAATTACAAAACTAACTATTACAAATATGAAGCTGTTGTCACACATCATGTACCAACACATGTGTTGTTGGTTTTATAACACACTTTTTTTGGTTACATAACACATGTGTTGTTGGTTACATAACACACGTGTTGTTGGTTACTCAACACATGTGTTTTTTGGCATTTAACACATACGTTATGATACAAATAACACATGTGTTGTTGGTTTCATAACACAAGTATTGTTGGTATAACACATGTATCAGAAAAAACACATGTGTTATATGTTATAATTTAACTTATTAATATATAATTTTAAATATTGTTAGGTACAACATGATGTTTTTTCCTTTCACCAGAATAGACAACCACAAGAAATGTGTCACACTTGGTGCCGGATTGTTAGTAAATGAAACTACATAGTCATACACGTGGCTACTTAGATCATTTTTAAAAGCTTTTGGAGTACAACCTAAAATCATAGTGATGGATCAAGATAACACTATGAGAAACGCAATTGCCACTGTTTTAATATAATCAAAGCACAGACTTTGCATGTGGCATATTACTCAGAAATTGCCATCAAAGGTATTGCATTTTGTTAAACAATTGTAACACATGTGTTATAATGTAACACATGTCATTATATTAACTCTTTAGTAAAATGCTTTTATACTTGCAGATTTGTGCTAATGTACTTGATACCACCGACTTCGAAAAGAGGTTGAATAAAATAATTTGGAACATGTTTATCACTCCACAAGACTTTGAGGATCAATGGCGAAAGCTGATAGATGATTTTAATTTAAAAGACAACAAGTGGCTGACTGACGTGTATAATATAAGATCCAGATGGATACCGGCATATTTCTGTGACATGGAATTGTGTAGACTAATGAGGACCACTTCATGATCAGAAAGTGAAAATTCTTTTTTTGGAAAATTCAATAGTAGACAGTCGACTCTTGTAAATTTTATTATATGCTTTGAGGCTGCTTTGAAAAGCAGAGGTATAAGCAAGATCTACTAGACCACCAGACAATAGACACGTATCCAATGCTCACAACACGACTTAAAATTGAACAACATGCAGCTGAGATATATACCCGAAGAATGTTTTTTTTTTTTTGTACTAATAGAAATTGTGAAATCAATCTAGGCTTGTTCAGTATATCAAATAAAAACCGAAGATGGTCTTTAAGATTAAGAGTATATAATAAAGGAGAAGAAGGAGTTTCACGAAGAAGAAAAACGAGAGGTTGAAATCTGGCCAAAAGACAAAAGTTTAGTCGTATATGATTATCAGGTATGTAACTATAATAAAAAAAATCATATGTCAAATAACACATGTGTTATTGGTACAACACACGTGTTCTGAAACCAACAACACATGTGTTGTACCAGCAACACATGTGCTATACAAATAACAAATGTGTTGTTGGTATAACACATGTGTTTCACAAAAACATATGTTGTAGTTATAACACATGTGTTGTTTACATTGTAACACACGTGTTATGTATTTATATAACACATGTGTTATTTGTATAAGACATGGTTAAAACTTTATTTTGTATAGTATATGACATTTTTTTAATGTGAACTAAGGTGATATATAATAAAGAAGATGGGACAGTCGATTGTAGTTGTAGAAAGTTCATTCGTCGTGGATTTCTATGTAGGCATGTTTTTTGTGTCTCCAAACATTGTGATATTGAAGAGATTCCAAATAAATATGTGTTAAGACGTTGGACAAGGAATATAATAACAGCAAACTTTGGAAAAAGAAAAAGACGTTTGGAGACAAGTGTATTCGAGAAACTCACAAATGAGGCCACATCTGCCCTAGATGATTGCATCAAGTTTGTAGGAAATGATATAGAAAAGCTTGCTGATTTGGTACAAAAGATGAAGAAGATCAGGACAGAGATGGAAACTTCATCCTCCAATGTTGAACCTCTAACAAAGATAGATATCATTGAAAAATTGCATGGGATTACAAAACTTGATGTTATTGAAATAGAAAATACATAATTGGCACGATACAAAGGTTGTGGAAGAGATGCACGGCTGAAGAGTACAAGGGAGAAGGAAAAAGAAAAAAAGAATAACGGAATAAAGCCAAGAAGGTGTGGAAAATGTGGAAAAATGGTAACTAACCATAACAAGCGGACATATGAGAAAAAGAAAGCAGAATTGGAATCGAATAAAAATTCAAAAGAAATATTACAAACACAACATTATGAAAATGACAACTGAATTCATTGATATTGACACTTCATTAAATGTGATTATTATAGTTAGAATGTAAATAGTTTATAATGTAACACATGTGTTGCTGGTATAACACATGTGTTGCTTGGTTTGAATTATAACACAGGTGTTACCAATAACACATGTGTTGCTGGTATAACACATGTGTTATTTGAATTATAACACATGTGTTACACAAACACATGTGTTGCTTGGTTTCATAACACGTATGTTATTGGTATAAGAAATGTGTTGTTTACATTGTAGCACATGTGTTATTATATATATAACACATGTGTTATTATATATATAACACATGTGTTATATCATCAACACATGTGCTGATATAACACGTGTGTTATATAATTAATAACACATATGTTGTTGGTACAACATATGTGTTATTGGTACAACACATGTGTTATGTACTAACAACACATTTGTTATTTGAATTATATAACACATGTGTTGCTGGTATAACATGTTGGTACATCTTGTGTGACAACACCATCTAGTTTGTAATTAGTCATTTTGTTAATCATTGTAATTGTTAACTTTTGTCTTATATGAGTATATGTAAGTTCATACGAACTTAGATGTAGGTACAAACTTGGAAGGACATACAAACTTAGCCAAGTTCGTATGGGCTTCAAAGTGGGCCAAGTTCATAGGGCCAGCCCATACGAACTTAGCTAGTATATATACATATATCCGTATGTTGAGAGGAATTTTTTTTCGTGAACTCAGTCTTAGAACTTAGTGTAAGTCCGCAGAAAGATAAAGAGAGAGTTTGTATCTTAATTTGAATGTAACCGAGTTTATGTTCAAAAAAGGTGATCTTTACATATTCGCACTCAAATATATTGTTTACCTCGTGTATCCAACACCATGAGAACCTACATATAACACATGTGTTATAAGGTATAACACATGTATTGTTTACGTTGTAACACATGTGTTATATAATTAATAACATATGTCTTATTAGGTATAACACATGTGTTTGTACCAATAACACATGTGTTGTGAAAATGAACAACACATGTGTTGTTCATTTTCATAACACATGTGTTATCTAAAAGGAGATATACACATGTGTTATGAAACCAAACAAACACATGTGTAGAATTAATATTCACAACAACCATAAAATCAATATATCAACATATGAGCTAGTTACTGAACAAAATTATCAACATATACCATAAACTAAAACTGCCACAAAACCAACTAACATATTTATGTAGAATAATATTAACAACCACTGTACTTCATGAAACTAACCAGTTTATAACCATAATGTATGAGCTAGTTAGTTACCAAAATTATCATCAACATATACCTTCCAAAAAACTTTACCACCAACACATGTGCTAAAACTTGTCAATCTTGACCAACAGTATTATCATCAAGACGCTGCTTAATACTACATAAAATCACTTTCCTAACATCTTCCTTATCATGATTTCTTTTACAATGCATGTTTGCGTTGTGCAACATCTTTGCAACATACTTAATCCTCAGTCGGAGGAGCTGCTTGTCTTGAACAGGCCCGTCAACAACCAATCCACATTCCCATTTGATACTTACCTCGCCTATATAGCTCTCCATATTGAACATAGTAAAAATACCACAATTAACATTATTTTTTGTGGTCTTCCACTTGAGATTCATCATTGTTGCCTTCTTTTTCTTCATAAAATAAGTGTCTGCAGAATGAGAGTATTTCCTCAAGTGCTAACGAAACAAACTCAGCTAAAAACAAAAAATTATGTTAAATGAAACATTGTTAAAATCTGAATAATACACTGGGTTACATTATAATCTGTTTTGCATAACCAACAACACATGTGTTATTTAAACATACAACACATGTGTTATGAAACCAAACAAACACATGTGTTATGATCCAAAACGACACATGTGTTATTGTCGATAACATGAAAGCTATTAAAAAAAATGCTAAACCTTACCACCAGATCACAAATAGATGCATACTTATTGTAATCCTTTGAAACACTATTGTCGATAACATGGAAGCTTTTTATGTCCAAATTGAACACCAAGATGAAAAAGTGTCTATCAACTATCACTGGGAAGAATACCTGTTAAAAAGAAATGAGATATTGAAAACTTAACCAATGTTAGCAGATGCAACACATGTGTTATAATTGAAACAACACATTTGTTGTGTAATGTGATTACAACACATGTGTTATCAAGATGTGTTATAGTATCATGCCACATGGAAAATTGAAAAATAACATAATATAAAAGAATGACGTACAAGTCCAATCCCTATCATAGACATGCGTACAAGATCATTTTCAAGCAACTTCTCGACCGAGGTTTTGAATGCTTCAAGCTTGTTTTCTTTTGACATGATTCTTAAGCATTGACTCAGGCTGATTTATAAAAAACAATAACAAAAAATTAGAAACAATGAAAGAAATAAAGAAATACCAAAAATTAATGATATATTTATTTAAAACTTACAAACATTATAGGCTAGAAAAATAATCTTGCAAGATCACTAGATGTTTTGAATCTCTCTTCATAATTTAACAACGCAACCCAACTATCTATCACATTTAAACTCACCCACAAATGTGGTGCTAATGTCTACAAGTCCCAACGTGTTGATATTTGATCATGTACCGTTTCAAATAATTCCTCCCTGGAAAAACACACGTCATTGTATAATAAAAAATACTTAACATAATCTAAACAGTATCAACAAACTGAAAGTCCCCTTGGGGCTCGGATCTACGGGGTAAACTTGTTTATACGAGTGCGGAATCCTCACATAAAACAAAAACAATAACAAACGAGTAATACAAATGGGTAATTATCACTTTTATTGAATATTCGAACTTACATAGTATATTCGAACTTACAACTCCGAACCTAACTCTCAAAAACCTATTTTCGGACTTGTGTATTTATAGGCAGCCAAGTTCGTACGAACTTAGCTGCTTCTAAGTTCGTACGAAGTTCGTACGTACTTCAAGTTCGTACGAACTTACTAAATTCGTACCTACTCTAAGTTCGTACGAACCTGTAAGTTCGTACGAACCTACAAAATACACATCCAAAACTTAAGTTAACGATTACAATGATTAACAAAATGACTTCTGAACCTAACTATTACAAACTAGAAGCTGTTGTCACAAAACATGCACCAACAGACTCCCCCTTGACAATAACTCTAGTTTAGATGCACCAACACAAACAGATGTAATACTTTGTTATTGGCGTTTAATACATGTGTTGTTGACAAGAAACACAAATGTCGTTTGGATAATAACATATGTGTTGGTTTGAAAAAACACATGTGTTGGTTGGAAAATAACACATGTGTTATGTAACCAACAAAATATGTGTTATTTGAATTGTAACACATGTGTTAATAATATGTATTGAACTTACAGCGAGTCCCCTTGCATTAAAAATAGCCAGTTAGATATCCTGAACTCAACTGCAACAACATTTGATGACACATTTGTCGATCTATTCATATATCGTGAAAAGGAAAAAACTAAAGGCTTGGTTACACATTTCTCCCCTAATATAGGATATTCTAAAGTACTGGGAAAAGATGGATGTTCCAAAAAAATGTTTTTCATTTCAAAAACCTCATAAATTGCATCGCCAATCTGAGAGTAAAAGAAATCACAATCCTTAACATCTAACGATACTTCATGAATAGAAACATCATTTCCATCACTTTCACCTCAAGCATCCTCTTCAAAAACCTTACTATCCTCCTTCTTCCCATCATCCTTACTCTCTTTATCATCACCACAACCATCCCGTCCAAAAAGATCAGACAACTTACCATCCTTTCCTACTATCCTATTAACAAAAATACAAGACAACTTCTGATCCAAATCGACCAAATTTTTGTCGTTTAGATACTTATTTAACCCATCTGCTAACTCTCTTTCCAGATGAAGATGCTCCAACAATACCGATGCCAAGAGTTTTGAGCATCTATCATGATAAGCATGTCCATGTTACACATAACATTGTAAAGAAAAAAAGTAAACATAACACATGTAATCCAAATAGCATAGGTATGAAAACACATGTGTTTAAACATAACAACACATGTGTTACATTATCACACATTTGTTGCTATGTTAACACGTGTGTTAGTTTGTTAACACATGTGTCGTATTACCAAAAATACATGAGATATTTACCTCTGCAGTCGATTCAAACTGGGTGACATTAATAAAACCCTCAGTCTCAGGCTCTAAAGATGTATCCTGACAGTCAAGTTTACCAAATATACCGTTCTCTAATTCTTCATTTTCTCTCATCCTTAAAGCGCAACATTCCAGTTTCTTATGACCGGCCAACTACGAACAACCGGAGCCTTAATTGATTTCATGGCATCAAAGTACAAAATCTAAAACTAAAAACAAAGAAACAATTAGCGTAGATACAAAACTATAACAATGTGATATAAAAAATATAAAAATAACTTACCAAGAGAAAAGTTATCAAGCCGTAATAAAAACACTCTTTGCATCCCTTTTAAAATTCTTTTTACTGTTTCTCAAACATTCAATGATATAACTACACCAATCTAATTCTTCAATCTTGACATCCACGCGTATCCGATCCAAAATATAATCCAAAATAAAACCATTGCTTTCATAACTGCCCATTTAGTTAGCAAAAAACATCAGAAAGTTCTACTGAAAATCAAAATCAGCAGACTTATCTTGGAGGGTGTATTTTCTGACATTCGTATTGGCACTTCCACAATACAACACACTTATCTTCTGCATTTCTAACCGGTAATGAAGATATGGCGATATCACCTTTTGGGATACCCAAAATATCATGAACTGATTGTGCAGTGACTGGTATACTAACATCTTCAAATTTTATTTCCATGCTTTCGGGATTAAACTTGTCAACAACAAAAAAGGCTAACTTACCTGGCAAAATATCAATTGGCATTTTGATAAAACTACCAAAACCCATCTGAATCAAGCATTCTTGTTGTGCAATGTTTAGTTTACGCATAGCATTAAACAGGGGCTTTGGTGTTGTCCGAACACGAAGCAATTTCAAATTTTAAACGTGCACCTTTCTTCAAATTACCATCTTTATCCCCCTCAATCTTAGCAACTTTATCATCAACCAAGATATCATCAGCATCCTTCTTTGAACTCTTCTTCTTAGCACTCCTCAAATTCTTTAAAGGAAACTCGTCTTCTTTAGTGGCTAGAATCTTTCTCTTCACAGTTTTATTATTCAACTCACCTACAATCGGTTTCAGTGATGCTAAAACAGATATCCTAGAAGCCAAAAGCTTTGTAAGCCCCTGGTTATTAGTATTGACAGTAGGTGTAGTTGCAGCCTCTGCTGTTATAACTAACATAACACATGTGTTATAACATATAACAAACATATCTTATTCATAACACATGTGTTAAACATATTACAACAAAATCCGATTCAACACATGATTTATACATATTACAACAAATTTGATTCAGCATATGTGTTGTAACATATTACAAACAAATCTGATTGAACACATGTGTTAATAAACATATTATTTGAACAATTTCAGGAACAAACAATACCTATCAGATAACGTTATTTGTACCTTAAACATCAACAACATCAACCAGAGCTTTTGAATTCTTTTTAGAAGGCAACTTCAATTTCGAATTCTTTTTACCAGCAGCATGCTTCGTAAGTGGAACTTGATGAAGGTTATTAACAAGTGTTTTGGCAACATCTACTATAAAATACAATACATAACACGTGTATTATAAACATGTACCAGTTAAATAACTATAAAACAAATACAACAACAATCAAAGACATAAAAAATTGGAGAACACCTATGTTATGAAGCTAACCTTCAATAGATATTGAAACACTTGAATGTGTATCTTTACCAAACGCAACAGTATCAGAAACTATAAATATGATTAAAAATTTCAAGTTCAATCACAATGTTAACCAAAAAAGTCGATATAAAATAACCAAAAATTTCAAAAAATTACCAATCGGAACACATTTAAGTGGAATGGCTTAGATAGGCGACCCTGAAGATGCTGATAATGCGATTTCTTCACGAACATCTATTTCACCGAATAATTAGAACCGAATATGTAGAATTTTGCATTTAAAATGGAGCTAGGGTTTCACCAAAATATATTTGTAAAAAACAACCGATAGAATGAAGAATCAAGCAGCTGTGATCGTAAAAACGAAAATTGATAGCATAAATCGAAGATTCACAGAAGCAATCGAAGATGTTTGAAGCTTCTCTAGTTAGGTTTTAGAAGCATGGTTATTGTGTTTGAAAAATAAAATTAGAAACAGATAGTAAATGACAATAATACCCCTCCGCCCAATTTTATGTATAAACTTAATTATGTTTAAAAAATTGACTATTGATTAGGTGGATCCAAGGGTCATTATGCATACTCCCATACTTTCAAAATTTTGTATACTTGAATGAGCTTTTGTCGTAAAAGATATTCACTATTCCTAACGTATTGACGTTACATTTGGTAAAATGTAGTACGTATAATATAATAAGGAGACGTGTCAATGCCACCTAAGATATGACATAAACACTCATTTGAATTTTTACTTTTTATATTCAATTTGCTTACAAATCTTTAATAGTTCGTAGTAATAAATAATTAAAGATATTGTATTTGTAATTATGTATTGTGTAGGATCCATAGATCTTGATCTAAGAGGTTTATCACGTTTATTAAGTGCGGAATCCTTAAACAAACGTTACACTAATCAAGCAAGCAATACGAATACGATTAAGAATACTTTTATTGAACGTAAAGAACAATTACATTCAACATTTGCTTCTACAATTACAAGTATACGAACTTGCCTTTGCTAAGCTCTGATAATACTCTAAAACAACTAATTACAACGAACTAAACATGTAATCTATTTATAGGACTCAAGTTCGTAGGGTCTGGACCCTACGAACTTGTCTGGTCACAGGCCCATACGAACTTAGCCGATTCCTAAGTTCGTACCCACCTAAGTTCGTACAAACTTACATTACAAAACATTACAAGTAAACTAATTACAAAAAGACTTATCAAACTAACTATTACAAACTAGAAAGTTGTTGTCACTAAATATGTACCAACAGACTCCCCCTTGACAATAGCTCTAGTTTCTTGAGTCTTGATCTTGATTCTTCATTCAGCTCACTTGACTTCCAACCCATAATCCTCTTTCTATACAAACTCTAACCACTTTCTAATATCTTCTGCCCTCATGTCTCCAACTATCTCTGTAGAGAATCTTGTTTACATGCAGCTTCATCAGATCATCTTTTGATAAGTTTACTAGATGTAAACTATCATATACCCTTAGCAACTCATTCTCATCAACATCTTCCATTACAGCTTCTGCTGTCTTGTTGTCCACATACCACCATTTCAGCTCAGTCAAGATGTTCTGCGGCATCTTCTTGAAAGGAACTTTCTTCAAACATTTAACCGGTTTGTAAATCATTTTCATCCACGGTTTGTTTGAAATCGGATCTATCTTTGTCAAATCTGGAACTCTCTTTCCTATCTTTGGCTTCAACTCAACAAAGTTGTTTGACCTTCTTTCACGCTTTACAATTCGTTCCATCGTTCTAGCGTAAGGATCTTCTCCCGGATTTATCAAATCTAACCAAGCCAGTTCTTTGAGCTCAATCTTCGGCAAGGAACTGAAAATCTTCAATTTATTTTCCAAGTATTGAATTCCATCATATCTCTTCAGTATGAACAGCTTCAGCTCGCTGTCATAAAACCAGCTTATGATGCCTCTTTTCAACTCCCCCGATCCTTTGACTCTGATAGTCTCTTTAAACTTCAATTTCGGTTCCTTTTCAGTCTTCTTAAACCACAAACTTCTTAACTCTGCTCTAGATGGTTCTCTATCAGCTTCTGAATCATCATCAAGAATACTATCATCCTCTGACTCTAATCTCTCACGATCTATCACATTTTCACTTGCTGACTCATCTCTAATCACTTCGGTCACTGGTTGCTTCATCATGACATGTTCATCTATATCATTATCAGTATCTGGTATAATCTCATCGTCGGACCTCTAATCAACAACTTCTTTTGGCAAAAATTCTCCTTCCTCCAACTCAGACTCACTACTATCATACACATCTAGATTAAGAAGTGCTTCGATAGTTTCTGTCTCTGTCAGATTTACTGGAGTTTCTTCAGTACCAGTCACTCCCTTTTGTTGACTAGACTCCCCCTGGCCTTGTGCTACTAGTGCTCCAGTCGAAGAGCTAGGCAGCTCACCTTCCTTTGGCGCACTGGGATCATCGTCTCGGTCTTCATCCCTTTTCCTCCTGAGCTCATCTCCTCTACAGCTAGGTTCCTCCCCCTGAGCTGTCTTGCGCTTCAGACAGTAGACAAGAATTTCATTTTCACGCACTATCTCTTCCAACTTCTCATTTCGCTCAATTAGCTTTTCATTCATAGCAGTCACATTATTCACCCTGATCTCTTGACTCGTAACAACCGCAGTCAAATTAGCAACCATATTAGACAAACTCGATATCCAGCCTTGAAGATAAATAAATCGTTCAGTGTCAGAAAGATTGGAAGCCGGATGAGTTGCGGGTGGTGTGGTGGAAGCGGAAGGAGTCGCGGTGACGGGAGGGGTAATGGTAGCGGCCTCGATAACTGAAGGTAGTGGTGGTTGTGTTGGAGTTGGTGTTGATGTTGGAATAGTTGTTGATGCAGGTGTTGTAGTGGTAGTGAGGACAAGTGGTGTAGAACGGACAGAAGTAGGAGGTGAAATATCATCAACCTCACGAATGACCACCCCAGTCGGACGCCTTCTTTTGGGTGCCCGAACCAATGGGGTGTCAGAATCATCATCAGCTTCATCTTGAAGGATATAATCATCATCCTCAATCAGCTTGCGTTTACCTTTTTGTTTTGTAATAATATGTGGAGCCAGAACCGCACGTGATCCATGAAAAATCAAAGCTGAAGGCTCATCACTGTCAGGATCACTCTCAGTAGCCTCTGAGTCACGGTCTACATTCCTCGACAAATTAACAGCCGATGTCGTCGCCTCATCAGCCCCAGCAGTATAAGTCTCGATGTGGGCTATATCAGTCTCAATATCATCATGTGGACCAGTAACGAACGCATCCACATCTGCCAACACATCAGACCGAGGCTCCCCATGAAGGACATCTCTTACAGCAGCTTCAGCAGTAGCACGATCAATTTGCTCCTGTGGTTGCTCTAGCTGATTAAGAATTTCATCAACCACTTCATGCTCTATAGGAGCAGCAACTTGTGGTGGTGTCGGAACACGAGCCTCTTCCTCGGCCGGGGGCACATCCAACCATCCATCATGGAGTGGTGGAGCATAATCAGCATCTATAATAGCCCCAAAAAGTGTAGCCTGAGGTCGCTTAGCCGCTAGACGGCGACTACTGTGGCTAAGGCAATGAACAAAGATCTTCTTGTCCACCGTTGACAGATAGACAACGGGATTGAATTTTGGCAGATTCGGTGCTAACCCATTTATGATCATCATAACGAAACGAGGGTAGAGAAGAAACCGATCTTTAACAGCCCCGCGGATCTGCTGAACCATTTCATCAAAGAAGTATTGGGAAAAGCAGTATGATTTGTTGTAAACAAGTGAAACCATTCCCGACTGCATTTTATGATTCATCGTGTCGAATCCTGCCTTCTTCGGACCAAAAGAGACACATATATGCATAAGATACCGCCATTGTCCGAAAAGATAACTTTTTTTATACGTGCTGTGTGTGACATCCCCCACATATATCATCCTCTGGAAAGCTCCAGCCCTGAGATCTAATGAGTAGGAAGTTGGGCCGTTTTCCTGGGCTTCAGTACCCAATTGGAGAATATGTCGATGATATAGGAACGAGAACTCGATATTTCGATCTTCCACCCAAGTACGAATGACTGGTGGATTTGGCTCACAGTCAAACACCGCATTCGCCCTAAATTGACGGAGATAAGAGATCCTCAACGTCGGCGAATGGGAAAGAGCATAATGAACTCTTGAGCGCATCAAAAAAGTAAGGATGCCTCTATAATGCTCGGTGGCCGGATCTTCAAGATCGAAAGAAATAGCCAAGTTATGCTTGCTAAAGAACTGTCGATCAGCCATACCTGCAAGAGAGACAAGAAAACATTCCAAACATAGACAATAATAACGTTAAATAATCAGGTTAATCATTATAAGAATCATTTATATGAATCAAACTATAAGAAACATGATATATTTAAGTGTATTGAAACAAAATCACTTTGCACACTGCATAGGTTCTACGAACTTGACAGAGTCAAGCTAGGTTCGTACGAACTTGTAAGAGTTACATAAGTTTGTAAAACACTAAATCTGTTTGGAAAGCTCCAGCTATGATACCACTTGTAGGATCCCTAGATCTGGATCTAAGAGGTTTATCACGTTTATTAAGTGCGGAATCCTTAAACAAACGTTACACTAATCAAGCAAGCAATACGAATACGATTAAGAACACTTTTATTGAACGTAAAGAACAATTACATTCAACGTTTGCTTCTACAATTACAAGTGTACGAACTTGCCTTTGCTAAGCTCTAATAATACTCTAAAACAACTGATTTCAACGAACTAAACATGTAATCTATTTATAGGACTCAAGTTCGTATGGTCTGGACCCTACGAACTTGTCTGTTCACAGGCCCATACGAACTTAGCCTGAGTTCGTACCCACCTAAGTTCGTACGAACTTACATTACAAAACATTACAAGTAAACTAATTACAAAAAGACTTATCAAACTAACTATTACAAACTAGAAAGCTGTTGTCACTAAATATGTACCAACATATTGCTAGACACCAAGCTAAATATGTTAAAATGAAATTCACAATTAGGAAGATTATAACATTATTTGCGAGTAATTTCTATAATTACAAAACTGTTGCTTTAAAAAATGACACAGAACAGCATAACAAACATCTTTTAAATCTTGGAACTTTTGTTTTTTCTTTTTATAATCTACTTTTAACTTATATACTTTTTTCTATCGAAAATTGGATATATCGTTCAGCGTAAGAAAATAGTTCATTTTTAGTTATTCATACAGACACAAGCTCAGACTATACATTCTAACATCGCAGCCACGACCTAAGTAGCTATACTATGAGTGATCATATTCCTTTCATTATTAACAAAAGATCAATTACACACACTTAAAGCTAGTGAGTTAGACACTGTGTGCGATGATATACTCTCAATTTGCAATAACATGGATTTGAGGTGAAGTGTACTAAATAAGCACAACGAGTCTTAGCCGAAAAGACCTTTGCGATAACCTTTTTATGTTCATGATTCATAGCCTATGTGGGACTTAGTTTCGCCCTAACGCGGAGCTTGCATAGCTTTCTGACAGAGTATCTGAATATATAAAAAATATTATAAAGATACATCTCTTTCATTACTAAAACACATAGTCGAAAATAATTAATGAAAAAATTTTCGACGTAAGTTTTCAACAAAACTATACCAATAATAATACTATAGAACTATATAAATTGATCTGTAATGTATTACGACCAATAATATTTATGTTTCTCATTTTCAATGTTTTCAAAATTGAGTTGACCCGGCCAGTCCGACTAGTTAGACCGGGACCCGAAACCATGGCCAGGCCGAAACTCCCTGGGCGAACCTTCATTTTTGACTCGAGTTGAACCGATCGGGTCTCCGGTTGAATTGGATCGACCCGTTGACCCGGACTGGTATTTGACCCGGATTTTGATTTTTTTTATTTAATTATTCGAAAATAAGTGACGGGTTTGAAGTTTGAACAGGAAGAACATCCCAAACTCAGGATCCCTGATGACTCAACCAGGAATAAAATAAACATTGAGAAGAAGAGAGACATCATTTTTTGAATATTTTTGATGATTGCTACTTCGTTAGCTCTGGTCCCTTCTTTCGTTGAGCTCTAATGGGTCCTTGCACATTCAGTTGTGAGAGGGGTTGATTGAGACTCTATTCAGTTTCATTCAGATTCTTCACCGGATCATCAATCATTTTCAGAATCATGGGTTTGTATGAGCTTGATCCATTCTGAACCCTAGAATATACCTCACCTAGCTCAGGGAACCCTATACTTTTCAGCTTGGTCAGATAGATGGTCTCTATCTTATCAACTCCTTTTCTGGTCAACTCCAAGAATGATTCATCATTCTAGAACCAAATATATTGATGTAAGATATCACTTCATCTGAAGTCATGTTATGAAGGGTGATGTAGAGCTACACTTTATTCCCACGGAACATCAGCTTGCTAATATTTTTACAAAAGCCTTGATTGAATCAATGTTCAACTTCCTAATCAGTTAGCTAGGAATGTTAAATGCTTAATCATCTGAGCATTAATCTTGTTGATGCATCTTAGTGTGTTTGTCAGTTGGTCAAGTCTGTAATGTGTTTGTTAATGTAATTGAGCTAGTTAGAATTACATTTCATGTGTTATGCGACACAAGGCCTGTGTCGCATTAGTTGTAGTTGCGACACAAGTATTATGTTGCAATAGTGATCTACGCGACACAAGGCTTGTGTCGCATAATCCGGCCAGTTTGTTTAGTATAAATACCAAAATGTTGGGGTTTTAGAAAGAAACTTTTTAGGGGATTTTACACACACTTATTCTCTGTTTTTGGCTGCTATATTTTCTTGAGAATATTTGATAAAGAAATATAAAGTATTATTATTTATTTGTTCTTCATTGCTTTAAGCTTTATATTCTATTCGTGTGATTATCTCCATTGAGCGATTTGATTAAAAGATCCATCCTATGAGATCTACAATTGGTATCAGAGCCATAATCATTGATTTTGGTGGTATCAAATCGTTTAGGTAAGTTTTTAATACATATTTTGATTATTTAACATCTATTTTGGTGTTTGATTTTCATTATAAGGGTTTTGGAGCTGAAAATTGGAGTTTTTAAGCCTAAAATTTGAAGGTTTTACGAAGTTTTTCGTTAAAAACTCATTAGGTTTCGAAATTTTTCGATTTTGAGGTATTGGGGATCTGACAACGCCGTTTTGCGACACAAGTTGCGACACAAGCGTGCGACACAATTTAGTGTCGCTATAGGGTTCTAACTGATTTATCGGTGAGTAGATAATTGAATACCTTTCCTTGTCTTTTCAAATGATTATGTTCTTGGTATCATCTCTTGGTTGAATGAAGTCTCTATCCAGTCTTATTAGCAAGATTTCATGTCACTTCATGAATAACTCTTTCCTTAGTTATCACTTCTCTATTTGAATGATAGTCTATCTAGGTTTATCTCCAACTAATTGATTAGCGAGAATAATATGTGATAAACTAGTTGTTCTGTGGTAAGTTATATGATATGGGATCCAACTGATTTATCAGAGAAAACGTATTAGATAACTTTATCACATTTAAAAACTTTTCATATCAAACCATATAGGTTCACTCAAATCTTTCAGTTTAATCTCTAACTGATTGATTAGCGATACTTACTGCTGATAAGGTATTGAGTAGACCTATTGCTTCATAATGAGTTGAACCAAGGATTGTAGGTTACGTGTTCTCTAACTGATTGATCAGCGAGAATACATAAGCCATGAATCCGACTTCTACTCATTATCTATAAATTATTTCACTCTTAACTATCAAGTCCAATAGGAATGGTCTCTAACTGATCTCATCAGCGATATCATTCTATGATGTATACTTGAATGCTCTGTACTTATCTTGACATTCAATAGAATCTACCAATACTCTCTACTGATTGATCAGCGAAAGTACAACAGAGAAAGTTTATGTCTGATAGGTATAATTTTTAATGAAAAATCTTATAAATTAATTTTTAATCTTAGATATTTTATGTTTCTTTATTAAGAAATATCTAAATATCTAAATATCTATTTTAAAGAAAAATCATTACCTTTTTTATTGACGTGTCTCGAAAATTGTACCACTTTTCCAATTCCCCCTCTCATATTTTCTATCTCATTTCAAATAAATCAAGCAAAATTCATTTCCAAGTAACCCTCAAAAACCACCTTTTCATTTCATATTTCCATATTCAGAGAACTTTCCATTTTCCCCTAAATTCTCCATAAAATCCCGAGCTTTGCATAAACCCTAATTTCTCAAATCTTAGACACAATCAAATCATTTAAAATGGTACATACAAAAAATCCAACAGATAGTATTTCATTCATCCCATATAAGGCCGTTAAAGCCTTTAAACCCTCAAATGTTAAATTCGAACCTTCTGTCATAACCATCAAACCCTGCAACTACGTTGCAAACCTCACCAGCAATTCCACAACAACCACACCTAATACACCACCAGCTCTAAGAATTACAAGATCACAACCAACACCAGTCCGGCTGATAATTCTTGCTCCCACCCCAATCACATCACTCAAAGATATTTCTTCAACTCCTGAAGAGGAGGATGCAGCTGTAGAGGACCTAGAAGATAATCTTTATCTTGCTGAGCTTGCGCATTATGGGCTTGATCAAGTTCCTCAAATTGATTCATTTTTCGATTCCCCCATTAAAGAACCAGAGTTCTTGCCTGTTCATCCTGAATCCGATCATGATTCCTCTTCATCCATTGCTCATACTGATAAGGAGGTTGCCAGAGAACTTTCTGTGGAGTTAGTATATGAAACTGATGAAGATATAGTATCTGATAGCATTCCAAAGACTCCTCATGTCCAACATATATCTCCATCTCCTCAACAAATATCATCTCTACCAACTTCTCCACAACCCCAAGGTACACCACCTATTTCATCTCCTGTTACTACATCTGTTATACCGCCTCCTGCTTCACCAAAGACCTATCCGAGGCCAGAGATACACTTCTCTCTATCAGCCCTTGTTGCTCAGGTGAGTAAACTGTCCAACCAAATGGAGACTCTTCAAACTATCCAGCAGAATCACATTCTTGTTGTGGATAAATCTCTTGCCTCTCTGCATTTTAAGTGTTCTGCTATAGAGACTAGCATCTCTGCTATCTCTCCAATAGTGACCAAAGACACTACTGACATCTCTTGATAAAGCTCACAACTCCATCTCATCACTCACCACTCAACAGACATATCTTGAGATATTGGTTAACAAGCTTCCTTCCAAGCTATCTGATATCATCACCCCACTCTCTTTCACACCCATTGACAGAGCTCTGCTAAATGTCACCAGCAAATAACAGATGTCCATTTGAGCTGAACTCACTATTGTTTAGAAAGATGTATATGTTCTAAAGGCAATAATCAAGCATGTCATCTCTCAGCTCTCTCTATCTGCTACTAAAACCAAGAGTTATGTTGGAATAACAGTTGATCTGACTTGTTCACCTATTATGGGGGAGAAACTAGCAGACACTGTGACACCTACTCTTGTAGAGACTAAGAAACCCACTATTGATGTTAAACATGTTGAACACATTGACATCAACATTCCAGCTGATAAAGCACGGGTTATGGCGGAGCAACCATCATCTCCAAAAAATATAAGGAAAAGAAAACAACTATTAGATGATGTACTATCAGATGATGTTGATAATGAAGATGAGGATGATTAGAGAACATCTAGGAGCTGAGAAGTAGATTGAGCCATCTAAAGAAATTGATATGGTTGTGAATGCTTTGGCTAAGGAGATGGAGCTTGAAAATAAGAAGGGAGAGAGTGCCATTGAAATAAATAAAAGACTAATGAAGATAGCTACTCATGAGAAGGCAAAGAGAGATCACAATCTTAAAAGGTTGAAACTGTATCTCTCATTCAGGAAGCATTCTCAAAAATAATCAAAGCCACTCCCAAGATATACAAGAAAGGTAAATCATTCTTGGAGTTGACCAGAGAAGGAGTTGATAAAATAGAGACCATCTATATGACCGAGCTGAAAAGTATAGGGTTCCCTGAGCTAGATGAGGTATATTCTAGGGTTTAGAATGGATCAAGCTCATACAAACCCATGATTCTAAAAATGATTGATGATCTGGTGAAGAATCTAAATGAATTTGAACATAGTTTCAATCAACCCCTCTCACAACTGAATATACAAGGACCCATTAGAGCTCAATGAAAGAAGAAAACCAGAGCTGAAGAAGAAGCAATCATCAAAAATCTTCAAAGAATGGGTAACCTTCTTGATCCTGCTGATCTCAATGTCTCTCTCTGATGTGACGTAAAAGTCATGTTTTTATGTATGTTATTTACCTTATTTTAACCCTAATCTTGGTTTATTTTCATGATTTCAAGGTTTTATAATCATAAATCATCAAGAGGGCTAACATTTAGACATTGTTTCAAAAATGAAAAAAAAAAGGCTCAAATAACGCACAAAATAAAGCTAAAACAAATACGAGCGATTCACTTGACTTCTTAAGTACCTATAGGCTATAAAATGTAGTGTTTAATAAGTTCAAGTTACCATGTTTATAGTTTCAAAGGATCATCAAATCAATGTCAAAATGTTTATAATCTCAACGGATTATTATGTCAAAGTTCATAAGAATACGAGGCGTTATTATGAAACCACGTTTATCATTGTCCAAAACCACAATGATTCATAGTATAAAGCTCATGTTATAAAGTTTATGTTAAACTAATTCAAGCAATATTATGATGATTCAATGATAATTAAGAGAGTTTCCTTTGAATGTGTAATTTCTGTTAAACTTGGAAAACTTTGGAAACTTACAAATGATTACCACTAAATAGCTATTTATACTAATAGACTAGTCACATGGTTAATTTCAATAACAAGGTTTACAATCTAAAATATTATTGCTAACAGTTTATGTTTTCAAAGAGTTATCACGTCAATTGTCAAAACGTCACGTGTTTATAGTCGTTTATGAATTTCTATGCTATCACGTTATAATGTCTTTAGTCACAATGATTTATTATGCTTAAGTCCACAACTAAACCTATGCAGGTTCCCGTAGGTTCGGATCTACGAGGTAATCTTGTTTATATGAGTGTCGAATCCTCACATAAACACAAACGAGTAATAACAAATATGTAAAGATCACAATGTAAGCTTTATTGAATGTAAACTTGTATTACATTCGAACTAAGACTTACAAATACAAAGTATTCAAACTAGTCTCCTGGAAACTCAGTTCCTCAACTCTTAAAATCCTATTTTCGAACTTGTGTATATATAGGCACCTAAGTTTGTACAAACTTAGCAAATTTTAAGTTCGTACGAACTTACTAAGTTCGTACCTACTCTAAGTTCGTACGAACTTCTAAGTTCGTACGAACTTCTAATTTCGTACGAACCTAGCAAATACACATACAAAACTAAAGTTAATAATTACAATGATTAACAAAATGACTTATAAACCTAACTATTACCAACTAGAAGCTGTTGTCACAAAATATGCACCAACAACCTACAACCAATAAACCTTTGCCCCAAAGAGAGATGCCCTATCGTTGGCATTTAGGATGATGGGATGCACTCACGTGGCCGCGTGAGTGGGGAGGTGGTCTCGCTCCCAAATAGTACTATTCATATGCATCATTTGGCCTATATAGAGTTAATGGTCATGTAGATACAAACCAGGGACTTTAGATACGATAGATAAAACAAGCATATAATCATGTTCGTATAAACAGTTAACATTTAAGACATTATTTTGTATTTAAGCATAGCATAAACATATTATGAGCATATCATTTGTAAATCGAGCATATCATAAGCATAGCATTTGTAAATTGAGCATAGTATAAGCATAGTATTTGCAAATCAAATATAGCATTTAAATCATATAAGCATGCTTTTCACCCGAAAACATTTAAGTGAAACGTTAAAAGGAGGGGCCGTGTAAACTCACAATTGAGCGTGAGCGTACAGATGGATGTAATGCTCGTGCCGACCGGGTTTGACTCTTATCCAAGTCCTAAGAACACAAGATTTCTAATTAGTTTCTCAACTAATACGGTTTTTTAGGATTGCTTAGCTAGCTAATTAAATTACAAAGTGTTGTTAAGGTTCGAATTTCCATTTAATTAACGTTGTCGGTATTTGTTTGAGTTGTGAACAAAATAATGGAAATATATGAATACAACATCTAAAAATTACCAAACTTGGTATAAATCATAAAATATAGTTCACAAATTTTTTGTCTAAGAATTTGGGGATTGTTAGACTTATGGATTATTTATAATCATTTTATGTCTAAAAAGTGAAGTAAATATGGGAAAAATAGTAAATAATCATGAAAAATTCTGGATTTTTACCAAGTCAGTTTCTATCCAATTTTAGGTTTTTGTAAAATTTTCAAGTCGTTTTGAGCACTAGAACATTGGTTCCCAATATTATACGTTTTAACGAGACGTAAATCGAAAGACATATCAAAACACCTCCAAAAGGTGTGAAATTTTGAGGTCAGAAAATGACACCGAAAATTTTTCATAATTTTTTGGGGCCCAAAAGTATTTTTCATGAATAATTCACCTTTTATAGGCTTTGTTTGCATTAATTTAGGAAAAATACTTATGTTTTTCCAAAAATTCCTATTTTTATTTTCAAGGCTCTTTTCATGTTCTAGTTACTGAGAAAAATAATCCCCAAAATTTTAGCACGTTTTATCAAGCACTTATGTATTTTGAATCATCACAACACAAGCATTCACAATTTACAAGGCTACAACCATGCATGATGTTAATGCTTTTTATAGAAATATAAGATCAACAAGATAAATTTCTATCTTTTTATCCTACTGAGATACACATGTTAGGAGTATAAAAACAATTTTTTTTAGATTTATTGAACACCTTAAATCCCATGAACATGTATCACAACAAGATGCTCATAGAAAGTTTGCTGTTTGCGCATCAGTTTTGTGCGACACATTTGGAGGTCGAATACTCAATGGATTTCAGTGAGACCAATGGGGTTTTAAAGGTAAGATATTAAGCTAAATTCCAGAAGAAAAATTAAGATTTTTGGACCATTATTCACTGAGTTATGGTCGATCAAAGTGGGGTCAAAATCTGGACAGATTACATGCATCACAAAAGTGATCTTTTTGGAGTGTTTACACTACCATACGATTTCTAGACCTCATCCTATGATTCAAGCCTTGTCTTTTATGCATGAACATGTGTTTTACAGAAACATAAGTATATTTTAACATGGATCAAGATCTAGCTACGAATTTTGGTGCATGCAAGCCCTAAAGTCGGGTTTTCGGTTCTTCATGAAGAACACAACCTTGCTACCAAGCTTTTGATCTTTGAATCCATTTAATCTTTGTTCTAACACATACTTGGTGTTAAAATACACCCAAGATGTGTTAGAAACGATTTTTAGCAATTTAATCCATTCAAACTAGCAAGAACATGTAAATAAACATTATAACATCAAAAAGATGACTTTTCGGTTTGATTTTTGGTTTGATCATAGGTTACCCTTCTTTTATGAATATGTGTAAGGTATAACCTACAAACCATCAAACCTTGTATGAGAATTTTAGCCATGAAAAAGGCATAAAATCCATGTTTTTACAAGATTCAAAGTATAAGAATGTAAGAATGGAAGTTAGAGATGTTGTTCAAACCTTAGAAATGTTGTTTTGGTGTATGAACACCTTTATATTGATGAACTAAGGATGATAATTTGCAGATTTTTGGTGGGGGCGGCGGGGGGGGGGGGGGGGGGGGGGGGGGGGGGCGAGGGTATTTTCCTCATTTTATTTTGTTAAATGTTAAGGAAATAAAGGTTACATGTTACATAATTTAAATGGTATAAGTTTATGTAAGGTTTAATTGTGATGTTTTAAGAGTTAAAGTTTGAGTTGTAAAAATTTATTTTATAATTTTATAATTTTCATCAAAATGTATTTGATTCATTTATGATTGACGTTCGCGAGTTAATTATGCGGTTTCCGGTTGCGTTAACCGAGTTACGGAATTTCCGATTAAATTTCGATTTTTGAGATACGATAAATATTTTGTGTTGATGTATGAAATTAAATTTCATTTGTTTTCTTTGGCACTTTGTAACCTAATTTAATGTTGTTTACGGTCTTAAAGTCCGTTAAGCAATCTCCTAAAACGTTACGCGATTTTGGTAACTTTTGGTTTCGGTACTTAAGGAGTTGTAACCTAGACTTTTCACTAGGATTTTAGAGTGCTGTAAACGTAATTATATAGACTAGGAATTTAAGTGCGTTAATGACCTGAGATTTTTAACGGTTGTCACACAAACTATATATTGTACCATGTACGAATTTTGTTAAACAACACTTTTGACCCTTTATTTCTGAAACAAGAACTAATAGGACCTAGGACAGGGGAATGCAACAAACTATTACGAGATCTCTTTTGTATGTACCCAACTATTTGTATGTTATGTGGCACTAGGTGGTGGTTGACGTGGCATAAGTTTGATGTTTTAACGGTGACGTAGCCGATGGCTTACATCGAAATACCATTTTATCCTGTTAGATACATTAAATACACATACGAATAGTTGGGTACATACAATAGAGATCCCATAATAGTTTGATGCATTCCCCTACCATAAACATTTAAGCATTTCATCAAACACTTGATGTTCATCAGTTAAACATAACCTTAATGACATATACCGAAACAAATAATACTGAAAACGGACATGAGGATGTAGAACAAAAATTAAACATACCTTGAATCCCTGAGACTATGAATTTCTTGAAATTGAATCTTGAATTACAAAGTGAAATTAAGGAACCCAAAGAGTCGTTTAATCGAAATTCAAATAGTGTGTCATCGGATTTAATGTTATGGGGGAGTTTTATTTAGGAAAAAAAGAAACCGATGATTATGATTCGTTTTTCGTCAAGTAATATTCAATTTGTGGAATTTTTCTTTTTAATAGGCGAAGGTTTAGAAGATTGATATATAAAATCTGGATAATTTTGGAGAACAATGAAGCACAAATTTGTGATTAAGGAAACTCATTTATGATTTATTAGCTAATCAAAAATTTAAAGTTAAATCAACGGTTAATACTCAATAATTTTAAACAATGAACGGATGAGATAAACTAAAATTACTTAATTATAGTATAGTAATTTTATTATTTATATTTATATTATATATTATTATAGTATAATATATTATGAAGTGAATAAAGAGATATAAAGAGATACTATTATATTATAGTTATTGTTTGGGCCAGGGTTGCAGCAAAACGCGGGCAAAATCACAGAGGAACAGGGAAGGCAGGGTTCACAATTGACTGACTGATTGTTGGTTGCTACAACTACTGCTTGATTGATTGCCTAACATCACCACCACCACCACCGCCGCCGCCGCCGCGGTGGCGCTCCGGCAGTCATCCTATCACCGTGTCGGTGACAGCCGCGTTAACTAATTCTTTCATATAAAACGCTTCTTAAGCCTCTCACCTTCTATTATTTCTGCAATAACCAATACACGTAAGCATCCGAAAATGCTATTTACTTTTTAATTTTTGCTTTGCAGTTTTCTTTTAATTGTTATGATTCCTTTCTTTTCTTTAGGTTTGATTGTTTGATTTGTGTTACTCGGAGAAATAAATCTACCTTTGATCCCAAATGTTGTTTTATGTATTTGCCATGTGCTTGTGTGTGTTAGGGTTTTATGAGTTAGCATTGTACCCTAATTTGACTAAAAAGTGTGTGGAATTTTTGTAAGCTATACATCAAAGTGACATACTTTTAGATTTTAGGATCAATATTGGTTGCAAATTTTTTATTTTTTGGTTTCTAAAAAGATGACAAATAAGTTAATATTTTCATTAACAGATATTGTGGATAGTAAAATGTGGTGATATAGTTATGGATTTTGCTGACAATAGCCATTAGGGCTATGATTAACAACTCTAAATATTTATATTTTTCTAAAGACTCAATTTGAAAAAGTTTTACACTATAGCTTAAGGGCTACTGTAGCATTTTCTCTTAGTATATAGCAGTGCAACTAACTATAGGGTTAAATGCTACTATATATGCTTAGGTGATTGCGAAAATAGTTGTCAACTGTGTTATAGAACTTGGTGGCAGTGGTCCAAGATGATAAAGTTTGATTTTCATTTATTTGCTATGTGATTGGTTCAGGGATTTGAGCTTGGAGGTCACTAAGTAGGTGTAGTAAGATGGCGTTGACAGAGAAGGATGTTGGTGGGGGGAAAGAGAAGGGTCGAATTGAAGATAATGGATTTTTGAAAGCAGTCGAGCCGTCTTTAGGTGTTTGCAATTCTACAGGATCTGGTGATCCTATGAAAAAGAGTTACGAGGGGAAGGATGCTCTTGGATATGCCAATGTTCTTCGGTCGAGAAACAAGTTTGTGGAAGCTCTCGGTATATATGAAAGTGTGCTAGAGAAAGATATTGGAAACGTTGAGGCTCATATTGGCAAAGGAATTTGCTTGCAGATGCAGAATATGGGAAGCCAGGCTTTTGAGAGCTTTTCTGAAGCTGTGAAATTAGATGCACAAAATGCATGTGCCCTCACCCACTGTGGTATTTTGTATAAAGATGAAGGTCGGTTAGTGGAGGCTGCTGAGGTATGGTTGTGTTGACTTTGATTTATTCTTTTATATCTGATTTTATATGCTGTTAAGTTCTTGGTTATCAGTTAAGTTTGGTTTTGACTAATGCAGTCATACCGCAAAGCTCTGGAGGCAGATCCATCATATAAGCCGGCAGCAGAATGCCTATCCATTGTATTAACAGATATCGGAACTAGTTTAAAGCTTGCTGGCAACACACAGGAGGGAATTCAGAAATATTATGATGCTATCAAGATTGATCCTCACTATGCTGTAATTTCTTATTCTTATACATCTCGAGAAGGTTTCTTTTAATACAATGCATTTTCAATGCTGATGTTGTTGGTTTTTTCGGTGCAGCCTGCATATTACAACCTCGGAGTTGTATACTCTGAAATGATGCAATATGATACAGCACTTAATTGCTATGAGAAGGCTGCTTTGGAAAGGCCTATGTATGCTGAAGCATATTGTAACATGGGTGTGATTTATAAGAATCGTCAAGATCTGGAGTCAGCTATTGCTTGTTACGAGAGGTAATGAATGTTCATATATCATTTTCGCAGTGGGGTAACATTTATTTTGTTTTGCTGACTGTCCATATATGGTTTTCTTATATTTTTTCAGGTGTCTTGCTGTGTCACCAAACTTTGAAATTGCTAAGAATAACATGGCAATAGCGCTGACAGATTTGGGCACAAAGGTAATTTCCTAAGCCCCAAACTGTTTTCTAGGCTAAATTCTTAAGACTTCCACAAAATTTCGTCTGTTCTTGTGCAGTGTGCAAAATTTTATCTTTACATTATTAATTTTTTTTACTGTACTTATTTGAGATCCCAAATTCCGGCAGATTTTTTAAAGACTGATAAAAGTCACAACTATTGTCTTTAATTAGGTTGCATATGTTAATGTTGAAAATTTATCTTTTGGCTAGAGAGTTGCTTTTGTATAATATACAACAATATGGTGCACGGAACAGGTTGAATATTACATTTATAGTTCTTATATTTATGCACTCAAATGGTGTCAAAACGTCCTTCTTACAAGTTTAAAGACAATTTAAGGAAATTATTCTATTAGGCCATAAGTTTTTGTACTATGTTTCTTAGTTACATCTCATGCTTCTACTATTTTCTGTTTTAGTTACCCATTACACTCATGGTATACTTTCAGGTCAAATTGGAAGGAGATATTAATCAAGGTGTAGCATATTACAAACGAGCTCTGTACTATAACTGGCATTATGCGGATGCTATGTACAATCTAGGGGTTGCTTATGGCGAAATGCTGAAGTTTGAAATGGTATTTAATTTTTATTAATCTTTTTCAAGAGTTTTTGTTTCGAATATAAAAAGAAATCCTTTCAGTTATTGTACATGCTGTTGAGTAAATTTCTAGAAAGATTGTTTTGTATATTTTTTCCAGTTTTGAAACAAAGAATATGTAGTATGCTGCCATTTCTGTGCAGGCAATTGTATTCTATGAACTTGCTTTCCACTTCAATCCCCATTGTGCTGAGGCATGCAATAACCTTGGAGTTATATATAAAGACCGAGACAATCTTGATAAAGCGGTAGACTGTTATCAGGTAACTCCTCTCGCAATTCAAAGTACACTTATCGCTCGCCATTATACAGTAGAGATCGAAAAATGGGTGAGTTAGGTGTGTTAATAACTGGTCACAGCAAGTAATATTCTAATTTGGCCGAAAGAGGTTGGGTTAAGTTGAAACACTTTATGTCTATATTTTTAGAAGTAATTTGTGTGATAAATATGATTATAAATCACCATCATTACATATATAGTATAACCTTTTGAAATTCTAGTTCAGAAGGTTGTATGCATTTCAAACACAATTTGGGCGAATTTCCACCTATTCGACCCATTCAACATGTTTCTGTCCTTGTGAAGTCATTATATTTAACCCATTTTACCCGTTAAAGATAGATCATAAACCAGATTGGTCCATAATTGAATAACTGGTTTGAAATTGCCAACTCTTCCTTTGATCTAATTCTCATAGATATCTTTGCTGTCTTATTGAAGTTGGCTTTGTCAATTAAACCCAATTTCTCTCAATCGTTGAACAACCTTGGAGTAGTCTACACGGTGCAGGTACAAAATTTAATCTATTAGTATGTAACAAAATGATATGTCATTAAGTACTCGACTGCATTTTAATATTCTAATATTATACAGGGTAAAATGGATGCCGCTGCTAGCATGATAGAGAAAGCAATTGCGGCAAATCCCACTTATGCGGAAGCTTACAATAATTTAGGTCTTTTCCTTCTCCTCCCTCTTGCCTCTTATAGCTGGCTTCTTTTAATTACTTTTTGTTTATTTCTTTCCATTGTTTTGATATGCATCAAGTTATCAGTTACTTACTACAAATTGGTACTTGTAGGGGTTCTTTACAGAGATGCTGGGAGTATATCTTTGGCGATTGAAGCTTACGAGCAGTGTCTTAAGATAGACCCTGATTCTCGTAACGCAGGCCAGGTATCAGTCTATACTTGTGAAAATTTCACTAGTTCGCACTTCATGTAAGTTTATTGGATAATCCTGTGGAGTGCATTAAAATAATGTTGTAATTGGAATAATCTTCTTAACTTTTCGAAATGGAGACATTATGTGAAGTCATGATTCATTACTTTTGAAAAGGTTTCCTGATTTCATAATTTTAACCAGTACTTGATGTTATAGGGTAACGACATATGAGCCACATGTAGTGCTTAATAGAAGTGAATGAAGAAGTGTTTGATGTTTACGGGTTTCAAATGGTTTAGTTACTCTCTAGAGAACTGGCACTGAATTAAAACTCTTTAATGTTAGGTATTCTGTACAAAACATCTTAACTAAAGAAAGTTACCACCTCAAAGCTCTAAATCATTTTCAGAAAGTGTTGTTTGATATCAGTGAGTGATAAATGTTAAACAATCTTATTATATCATAGCCTAATACTCATTGAAGCTAATTAAAACATGCATCACGATTCACGAATATTATATTTCTTTTTCAGTTATATAAATGTCAGATAATCCACGTAATAGAATATTTCAAATGAAGATACTAATTACAGAAATTAAAATGCTTAAAGGAATAATTATAATTATGGATATTAAACCAAAAATATAAATATTTATTACGCCGTAAATTTAAAATTGATCACATAGTTTCTATTTTATTTAGTTCCAAAATGCTTGTCCACTAGCAAGATAATATACCAAGTTTTCCATAAAATGCATTAATTGTACTTTCCAAAACTTTGCTTTTCGGGATGGTGAGACATTTTCAGGGTTGGAGTCTCTATGTACCACATGTGAAGTGTTTCGTTTAGGGGACCGCCTCTGTAGATTGGGTGAGAGGCGTATAAGGCAAGATGCAGTGCCCTTTTCTAGATTTAGGGTTTTTGTGATGCTAACCTCTTATCTTTTATCTCTTGTTCCGAATGGCTCTTTTATCAGAAACAGCTCTATTTATTTGAATTGCTCTTTCATTATATTCCTTTTAATAACATGGGATTAGGGATTAATTAGACAAGGATCTAATGATCAAATGACACTGAGGATCTGGAAGGGGAGGGTAGAGGAATGATTAAGTTGGAAAGTAATGATTATTATTGGATCCTTTAGACTTTTAGCTTTTTTTTACGTTGTTACACATTCCTTTGTTTAAAGCCTTCTTCGTTGCTACGAATTGATATGTTTAGAGCCTCTCTTTTATGGTATATCAACTATAAAACGCCTAATTAAAGGAATTATGTGCTATATTTTCACAATATGCTGTGTTATATTGTGTGGATATACATTATTTGCATTTATTAACCACTTATTTCTCTCAGACATTCGCCTCTTGCCTTAGTCCGTAACAGAGGCACGTCGCCTTGCCTTTGCCTTAAACTAACTTGCATAAGGGTAGAACTGGCAATTAGCTAACAGAAAACTGCAATGGTTGTACATTCCTAAATCTCTGGCATTCGGACCGTTATTTTGGGACGGAGGGAGTAATTGTTATTTTGTAAATAGTATAGTATATATTAAGAAGAGAGATGCTTTCGTGCAGAAAACTAAATCACGTTTGCAGTTATTGGCTCATTGGGTAAGATGTACATGTATGTATGAAGTACGAACCATTAAGAGACAAGCTAGATCACCAAGTCTCATGTCGCTCTTTTGAAATTAAAGGAGAAACCAGTTAGTGTAAATTTTATGGTTGGAGATTTATGCTGGGACTTTTAAGAGGTTTTAGTGATGCATGCATTAGCACTATGTACTTTTTATATATAGCATTTCAGTACACTCCATTTTTGTTCTATTTTATTTTCATTATCAAATGAATATATTATCAATTGTTTTCTCCTCTCTATCATATCTTATCCACATTAACATTTGAGTTGAACTGATTCACATTGAAGATGCTTACTTGATTCATAAAAACACAAGGCCAAGTGGACTTTTTGTAAATTTTCATTAACAAAATCGAAAGGAACCTAGAACCACAGTGGACAAAGTGGCTGTGAACCTATTAAAGAATAATATCTTTACGGGGTATTAAATATTCATATTCAAGGGTTTTTCTCAGCACTATAATCATTTTTGTTCTACATGGGAAGATTTTTTTGGCTTTATCTATCAAATAGACAAGTATAAGTTATTCTACTATAGCTAGCGTGATAAGAATTTACTGAGGAAATCTCATGCAGTTATTTTCTCGTAAAGCTGAAGAAAATTTATTATTACACTATAATTTGACATTACAATACCCTAAATATAGTTGTTGAAAGGTTTCTCTTTCACTGTTAGTGAATCAAATTGTACCCTAGAACTTTAAGATTGATTTGTGCAAGTTTGTTTAGTTCAATCATCTTAAAGTCATTTCTTTGATCACTGTTCGCTTTCTATGAACTAGGGACTTAGGTTGCTTGTAAATTTCGTATGCGTTATTTGTATTTTTGTTAGTTCAAATGTTTGATACCAAATTTTATCAAACAAATCTATATAACCCATTAGATGAAGGTGATTAGAGATTCAACACTGTTCTTATCTCTTTACATTGTCTATTATTTGCAGAACCGATTACTCGCGATGAACTACATTAATGAGGGAACAGATGAGAAACTATTTGAAGCTCACAGGTCCGTCAACTGCTATTTATGTGGAATACATATTCTTTGCATGTAGAGTAAAAGGATCAACTTAACAAACACCGCCAAATAACATGTATAATTTAAGCGGATAATACATGTATAAGCAAATTTTGCTATACATAACTATTCTTGTTGCAGGGACTGGGGGCGGCGCTTCATGAGGTTATATCCTCAGTATACTTCATGGGAAAATTTGAAAGATCCAGAAAGACCACTAGTTATTGGATACGTTTCTCCTGATTATTTTACACATTCTGTATCATATTTCATTGAGGCACCTCTTATCTATCACGACTACCTTAACTATAAGGTAGTTGTCTACTCTGCGGTTGTTAAGGTAAGTATTTTTGTGTGTATGTGTGATGTTTTCCTATTTGGAAAGGTAACTGTCGCTGAATAATATTTCTGTATATGTTGCAGGCAGACGCAAAAACTTTAAAGTTCAGAGACAGGGTTTTAAAAAGAGGTGGGATGTGGAGAGAGATCTATGGAATTGATGAGAAGAAGGTTGCAAGCATGGTTCGAGATGATAAAGTTGATATCTTGGTGGAACTTACTGGTCATACTGCTAATAATAAGCTGGGAATGATGGCTTGCCGACCTGCACCTCTTCAGGTACGCTTATGGTTAGTAAAGAAATTAGTAAAAATGGTTATGATCTTATAGGTTCCCGGGGACTGGATCTACGAGGTAATCTTGTTTTTATGAGTGCGGAATCCTTACATAAACTTAAACGATAACAAACGAGTAATACAAATATGTAAAGATCACTTAGTTTGAATGTAAACAAGTATTACATTCAAACCAAGATACAAACTCTCACTTTATCCTATCTGCGAACTTGCACTAAGGAACTATGACTGAGTTCAAACTTACAACCCCTGAAATCTTTTTCGGACTTGTGGATATATAGGCACCTAAGTTCGTACGAACTTAGGTAACTTCGAAGCCCAGACGAACTTACCTAAGTTCGTACGAACCTACGATATACACATACAAGACAAAAGTTAACGATTACAATAATTAACAAAATGACTTATAAAACTAACTATTACAAACTAGTGGCTGTTGTCACACAAAATGCACCAATAGATCTAATAAAGGCTAAATAAATAAATAAAACTTTGAATTAGAGTATTGCTGCAAATCTGTGGGTATTCAGAATGCTGCTAACATTTTTTTTATGGCTTAATTAATGATAGGTGACTTGGATCGGATACCCAAACACTACTGGCTTGCCTACTATGGACTATCGAATCACTGATTCCCTTGCTGACCCTCCCGATACGAAGCAAAAGTACAGTTTTAAGTAGTCTTCATTTTATATATCAACTTTTTGTTAATATGGATTTAAAACTCATTTGCGTAATGTATTACTGGCAGGCATGTTGAGGACCTAGTAAGGTTACCACAATGCTTTCTTTGTTATACACCTTCTCCTGAGGCTGGCCTTGCATCCCCAGCTCCTGCTCTTTCCAATGGCTTTATTACATTTGGTAGTTTCAACAATTTAGCAAAGGTAGGCGTATGAGCATTTGCCTATGTTATATAGGTGGCAAGATGGACAGGTTGGATAAGTAGTTTTTAGATGAAACAGGTTATTATTTTGTATGGGTCAGGAATTCAGGATGTGCTGGGTCCTGGTTGGGTTAACCAAGCACTTTTTTGTTATGAAAAAAACCTGTATAATTATCTAATGTGTTACAATACTTTTTATTAGAAATAGAATATTACAAAAATCTTTGAATAAAACAATTTAGGAGTTTGTGTGCAATAAAAGACTTCAGGTTACTTCCAACCTGCATAACCTGTTCCCATTATCGCTGTTTTTAATCGGACCCTTTTGAGATAAAACACAACTCAAGATGACCCACTCATAAGTAAAATTGTTGAATTTGCCTCCTCTAGTATTTTCTCATTTTCGTTGATGAACTGTGGGCGTCTTTTGATTTCTGATAATCTTATTCAAATAGATAACACCGAAAGTGCTTCAAGTGTGGGCAAAAATTTTATGCGCAGTTCCGAACTCTCGGCTCATTGTGAAGTGCAAGCCTTTCTGCTGTGATAGTGTAAGACAGAGATTTCTCTCAACATTGGAGCAGTTGGGTTTGGAATCATTACGTGTTGATCTTTTGCCCTTGATTCTACTTAACCATGACCATATGCAGGCATATTCTCTTATGGACATCAGGTAAACTCATCATCTTCCTGTAATTAACACACACACACATATATTTATATAGATATATATCTATGCTGGAGGTTCAAATGAGAACCACTAAAAAATTGAGAACTTGTGAGAACCACAAAAGTACGTGATTGTTCACATGTGATAATGTCAAAATCTATATAAAAATGTTAATAAGAATCAATAAAACCTTGAAAACCGAAAACTTATGTGTTAAAACTTACTTTAAGTAACTTCAACCGATTTGTTCACATGTGACCAGTTCAGTCGTGAACATATATGTTTTTACGTGTTTTTATATGTACAATTTTTGACAATTTTTGTTTCTCATTTGAACAAATATTAATGTTTACATGTGTATAAAGTTAATCGCATGTGAAAAATTACGTATTCTTGTGGTTCTCACAAGTTCTCAACTTTTTAGTGGTTCTCATTTGAAGCTTCCCCTATACACACACACACACACATACATATATGTACACTTATATATAAATGTAGGCATGGGTTCTAGTGAGAACACATCCTGACCGTCCATTTTTGATCAAAAAACATGATTTTGTCTATGGCATTTTGGTAAATAAAGTGAACATTAGATGCGAACCTTCTTACCAGTTTGTAAAGGGGTGAAGTTTTATTTTTTTTTGGTTCAGAAAAGGCTTTACATGGTGAAGCTTTATTTATTTTTGGTTAACAACAGGTTTGAAGCGGTGAATGTTTATTTTTATTGGTTCACACAAGTTATCCTAAACTGTTGATCTTAAAAATATAGATTCACCATTTGAAAAGGTGATGTGAACATAAAAACTAAGGTTAACCACTATGAACATAAACTTCATTCCTTCAAAACTTTTGTGAACAAAAATATGATAATGATTCATAGTAAAAGTGAATGATGATTGTTATCTGAAGTTCTAGTTATTTACGAAAATGCAACCGCCCTTTTCCTGAAGTTCCCGATAATTACAAAAATGCCACCTCCATTTTTGAGCCTTGATTTTAGATGTTCCCGATAATTACAAAAATGCCACCTCCATTTTTGAGCCTTGATTTTAAATGGATGGCTAGAATGTCTTCACACCGTTTTTATTTTAACATTATGTACTCACTGGAACCCAACCCTATATATATATTTATACACACTTTTCATCACTTCTCTGTTGTACCGTCTTTCTCAGCTACCAACTTTTTAACATCTTATGTTATTGTTGCTATGCAGCTTGGATACTTTTCCATATGCAGGAACTACAACCACATGTGAATCGCTTTATATGGGTGTTCCGTGTGTCACAATGGGTGGTGCAGTACATGCCCATAATGTTGGGGTCAGTCTTCTAACTGCGGTTGGTAAGTTGTCTTGATTTCACATTCTTCTTATGTAATAGAGCTCTCACTTGACTTAACTGGACAATCTGACCCTTTTTTAGCTCAAGTCTTGTCTCACTTTTTATGAAATTCTGTGAGACTCTTTGTCTGGTTAGGGGTCCTAATTAGACAGGGTCCAAAGCCCAATGCATATAGTTTCCGAAGTAATAGATATGTAAATTTTTGATAGTTTAGACTATTTATAATTATTTAATTTGAATTCAAATTTGTATAATCTTATGTTTTCAAGTAATTTAAGTTATTTAAAGTAATTAAGTTGTTAAAGGTTTGATTAATTGAATTTTAAATTATGTTTATTTTAAATCACAATGTGTAATTTAGAAATACACATTATGATGAATAAATGTTAAAATCTGCAAATAAAAATCTGAGAAAAGGACTGGTCCCTCATCAGGTCCTCTTTCGATCAGCATTTGATATCTTGTATGAGTAATCAATTAGATGACTCTAAATTGCAGGATTAGAACACCTGGTTGCCAAAACTGAAGATGAGTACATTCAGCTGGCAATACAATTGGCTTCTGATGTGACGTCACTCTCAAATCTTAGAATGGATCTAAGGAACCTCATGTCGGAATCCCCTTTGTGTGACGGATCCAAGTTTATTACGGGTTTGGAGTCTGCCTATCGGGATATGTGGCGTGAATACTGTAAAGGCAACATTCCATCTTTAAAGAGAATGGAGATGATCAAGAATCAGACACCACAAATCACCCCCTTACCTTCTAAAGATGAACCTTATAACTTAATCAAGGAAAATGGGTTCACTTTAGGCCCTCCACGTTTGTTAACAAGTGAAGAAAACGGGAGTCAGTCAAACCAGTCTTCGTCAGGTCAGTCAACATGATGTCTAGGGTTAAAAAGTAATATACGTTGAGGCATACACAATTTCTCTATAGTAGTCTAGTTTGTTGTGTATTCCCTTATGGGAAGAAAGCCCTTTGTATTATATTTTAGAGGTGAATTTGTGCTGAAAGGCCTCGAGAATGTTGTGTAGTATCAGAGTGTTGATGGAAGAATTGTGGCTGGTTTGTTGCCATTTACTTAAATGTAGAAAATTAGAACAGTTAAACAAGATGGTCGAAGAACTGTCGTCGTGCTTACTGGCGTTTCTGCTCAGGATTATATTATATGGATATAAAGCTTGTAAAATTCATTATTTGATTTCGGTTGAATACGATTGTGTAGGTTTGCTAATAATCACTGAGGTCAAGGTTTACGCTGATGGTATGACTTGCAGGCTGCAGACTATTTTGTTTCAGGGAAACATAGGTTATGTTCCCTGAAACCCAAATTGAGCAGCAGATCCTTGTTGCCATTTAACATGATGTGTAATTTTTTAAAAGCATTTCAGATTTTTTATTTTTATTTTTTTTAACATCTAATGAAGCAAAAAAAAAAGTTCGACAACTTGATAAAACTAAACATCTTGTCTAAACAACCTATACAATCCGTTGAACAAAATCCTTTTTTTCTAATTAAAAGAAAAGCCCTAAAACACTTGCTAGCCAAACTAAAGTGCTGTTTAGTTCGAAAGTGGGTATGGTATTGAGTATTGAATTGTGTATATGTTTGAGAGTATATAGGAGAAAAAATAGGGGATAAATTATCTATACTTCTATACTCATATATAATATATTTAGTTTTTTGTGTTATAATTCAATTCAAACATGAGAAATGATTATAAAATGGGTAAATATATGAGGTTTTCGATATTCAGGTTACTCAGGAAAGAGGACGAGTATATAAGCAGCCTAACCGGTATCCTCTGACCATTTTCGACCTTTTCCATGGACCCTAAGATGTGTAACTAGTGAGATTTGAACCTGAGACCTCTTGTGGGAATATTAGTACGCCAACTATTAGGCCATCTTGATGATGGTTATAAGAAATGACTATATTACCCTTATATAATTATTATTCTTATATTTCAATCATTTAAATAATTACTCCGCATATATTCCATATTAATGACTACTGATTTATTAACATATATATAAATCTAATTACTCAATATAGTATTATACTCTGTATTAATAAATATCCAACACAAAATATATGTTGGTACATGTTGTGTGACAACAATTTCTAATTTGTAATAGTTAGTTTGTAATTTGTCTTTGTTGTTAATCATTGTAATATTAACTTAGTTTTGTTATGTAATTATGTAGGTTCGTACAAACTTAGGAGTAGGTACAAACTTACAGGTAAGTTCGTACGAACTTAGAAGATACGAACTTAGCTGCTTATAAATACAAGTTCAAAATTATCATTTGTAACGCTTTTGAGAATTGAGTTTCAGCAAACTAATTTAATTACCTTTGTAATATTGTCTTAGTTCGAATATAATCAAAGTTTATATTCCATAAAGCTTATTAAGTTTTATAAAAGTATTTATAATATTCGTTTAGTTAGCGTTTCGTTTATTAGAGGATTCTGCAATCTAACAAAAGTGATTACCTCGTGGATCAGTTCACGGGAACCTACAATATATACAACAAATCTTTAAAAGATATACACATATCTTAATCATTTCATCACTTTTACATCAACATTATCATCTTCCCCTTTCAGCAATGTTATAATAACCGGTTCAACCAGTTGAACCGAGAAATCCAAGCTTTCCGGTCGAAATAGAAGCAGTTATGGGCAAAGTTTGACCTGGTCAGGGACCGCCGGTCGAACCGGGAAGCGGACGAGAGTCCACCGGTTTCTTTTTCTTCTTTTTTTTTTTTTTTCTTTTTTTTTTTTTTATTGTGTTTAAGTGAGGAAAGCAAACAACAAAAATCCAGGCGAACGATTTGCAGGCAATTATTTTTCGGGTTACGGGGTGCCAAGGGGTGGCTGGAAGTAGGTGGCTGGCGGTACCATCACCGAAGAAGAAAAGGAAGAAGAGAAAAGGGAGGCTGAAAAACAATGTGTTGGTGATATGGATTGATGCTATAAAAGTTTAGATTGCTATAGGACTTAGGATTATTAATTATGTTTCAATTTTCAATTGGTAATTTTGTAGTGGGAAATAAATAATAAATAGATCTTGATGATATTTGTTTGGTGCGATGATGGGTGTTTCCTGGCAGTTTTAACGGCGAAAGTTGGGGGACGTATGGTTGTTTTTGTGTTACAAAGTTTTTGAGCAGTAAATCAATATTTTTAAATACAAAACCTAGTGGGCTTGGGCTTGGAGTTATGTTGTACAAGGCTTCACAACTAATGCTTTGTGCCAAAGGTTAAGAATTTGGTGTTAATAGAACCTACAAAGTGTTGAAGATGATGTCGGATAATACACAACCAATTGGACCGGTCGATCTAACCGGTTTGACTGGTCTGACCAGAACCGGAGATCTTTCCGATTTAACTCAAAAATCGATTTTCAAAACATTGTCTGTCAACACAATCTCCACCGCCGTTTTATGTTCTTACTATCCTATTAAAAAAGATTCATTTATTTTACTTTTTAAAATTGAGAAAATTACTCATATAGTCAATTTAAACCAAATAAATACAAAAATAGACCGTGTCAGATTTATTTTTAGACGACCAAATCGTCAAAAAAAAAATAAACGAGGTGATCCCAGTGATTGGGCTAGGTCCAATAAGATTAAGCCACGTGTCATAAACCAATCACCTGTTGACCAAATCTTTGAATAACCACAAGATATTTGGGTAAATCGCCGAAATGCTATTTGTTTATGCGATCCCGACGATTTCCTGTCGATTGGCCATTTAGCCATTTAAAATTCTCCACGTGTCAGGCTAAGACAATCGCTAGAATCTTATTTCCATCCGGCGATTGGGGGAGATATGTGTGAATTTTTTATTTTCATGACCGGATGAGTTTTATTGTTTGTTTGTATTTCACTCAATTATTCTACAATTTTTTCTACCGGAGAGTTTACTCTTTTTTCAAAATTCTTTTATGTCTTACGGTGTAAAGAAGTCAAAGGAAGTCAATGAAGTCAACAAAAATGAGGTAAAGGTAATATGTTTCTCGTGATATTTTTGGAAATGATGTTTATGTTTTTTTTTATGAAAAAAATATATGCGTTTATTTTTAATAGGTTTTGATCGATTAATTTGGATAGGTAAATATATGAGAAGTAGTTTTCATTTTGATGACGAATAATGTTGGAAATTAACATTCGATTTACAAGATTAATTCCTTAAAACTGCCCGCATGTGCTGGAGTACTTATCGTCCAAAATTTAAATTTCAGAAACTAGTTCTAGGTAAAAGAAAATCGTGCAGTTATAATCTATGTAAAGATATAACGACAAAGTGTTGGGTTGGGTAATTGGACTAAGTTCTCATGCTAGATAACACGTCATTATTAATTTCTAGTAACATTCCAAAAATCCGTACATACCTTTTCATTTTGTTACACCCAAACTTTTAATTAAAGAAAAGAAATATATATATATTTATATATATATATATATATATTGAATAGTGCACTTTTTCACATTTCAACCATTTTGACAATCAAATCCAAACCTCTTGTTTTCAACATCAAATATACTTATCAAAACAATTTAATTGGGTCATAAACAACATTTATCATCACACTTTTATACAAAGACCCAAATCTTGACCCATTTGGACACTTACAAAAACATGGGCTCAACATAACAAGTTTATAAGATCTCGGCTATGATTCAAAGAGATTAGCACTTGTAAACTTACAACAAGTGCACAACAATCCTCCTCTAAGCCTTCCCCATCTGCGAGTTTCCTTCTTACCCAATTCAGTTGCACCTACAAAATAAAAACAACTAAAAGAGTAAGCGAAACGCTTAGTGAATTCATAGGTAATTAAACAAGTGAACAACTAGCAACTTTTTGGATCAATTTGATCCATTTCACATCCAACTTAATCAACTTATAATTCACTTGAACACAAAGTACTCATTTATACAATATTGCATCAACTAGTTATTTAAGGTCAATTAACAACTTGACTTCACTACAACTAATCAAAAGTCAACAACTTGATCACATTTTAACAACTTTACTTGATTCAATAAAATGAATACAACTAGCAATTAAGGTCAAGTACACATCTCAATTGATCAACAACTAAGTCAATTAACTTGACAACAACAAGATCAACTATAACAGAAATCAAATAACAATAGGGATCAACAATCAACTTTAATGTAACACCCACTCTTTTGGCCTAAGGGGTAATCTGGTAAATTCCTTAATTTTATACTTAATTATAATTTTTATATTATATTAATATGTTTATTAATAGGAAAGTTAGTTAAGATCGAATAAGGTAAAATATTAATAGTTTAAATTTAAATGGTTGTCGGTAAAATAAAATAACTTGTCTCGCAAAACTGTTTTCAGGTTCCAGACAATAAGCTAAACAAGGGATTAAAATTAACAAACACTTGAGTTGGTGAGTGATATAATTACCACTAACCTCTTCATTTCATCTCATTTCTCACCAACTAATTTCTTCACTTTTCTTGCAAAGATCATTTCCAAAATCACCAAATTGACATCAATTGAGTTGTGTTAATAATCTGCTGCGATTCCTTGTTTCACTTATCATCATCATCATCTTGTTCTTACTCCTAATTGTAAGCATTTGTTATTTTGATTATAAACTTGAATTTTGGTTAATCTTTGAAATGGTGTGTAATTAATGTTTAAATATGTTATATGATGCTACTTGATGTATTAGAGATGTGAGAAAGCTGGTTAGATTGATAGGAAACTGAGTTTTTGTGTTTGTGAGTGAATTGGTTCGGTTTTGGAAACTTGAATTCGGCGAACTGAACGGAGTTCTGCGAACTGAACTGAGTTCCTGCGAACTGAGTTCTGCGAACTGAACTGAGTTCCTGCGAACTGAGTTCTGCGAACTGAACTGAACTGCGAACTGAGAATTTTTAGACATGATTCTGAAAGTTTTATTTTGCTAAATTCAAAGTGTATAAGTATAAATGAATCGTTATAACTTGATATAAAATTATTGTAGAGTGGTTATAACTGATAATTGCTACTTGGTAATTGTTTATAATTTGGATACTGAGTAGTGAAATGTCTTATACAATTATGGAAAGAGTTGCTAACTTCTTAATTATTATATTCTCAGATCAGCAGAAGACTCAGTAACATAAGATCTCTGAGTGTGGACTGAGATAAGTCAGGTGAGTGGATCTGTAACTCATGATTTGATTTAGTTGTAATGGTGTGGTTACAACAAGTAACGTAGATATTGATAGACTGTTTAGTCTGATTTATGATTGTGTATCTACTTGCTATATATGTGGCCTTTGGGCATCTGTGATGTTCAGAGGTCAATAGTGATTGGACTTGGTTACTATTAGTGATCAACACAGGTTCCATGGACATGTGTTGTACTGGAAATTGTGTTGTTGTTTATTAGTACCAAGTTATCGGTAAATCTTGTATGGGCCAATACAGATTGTGATAAGCGTTACTTGAGGGCCACCGCGGCTGTAGGGTTCCTCAGTAACCACCGATCCTCTTGAGATTATGTGTTTTCGGTACTTAATGTAAACAGATTGTTATGCTAGGTTGAATTATTAGTTGTACATTCATTCACTTAGCTTCGTGCTAATCCCACCATTTCTCTTCCTGCAGGTTATGTATAAGTTTGTGGGTTGGGCAGGAAGATGGTCTTTTGGAAGGAATGTTTGACACGCGTCATAACTCTGATATATGTATATGTTTTGTTAGTTAACATGTATGTGGATTTTATATAACCACTATATATGTTTTACTTCAGGAAATAGTTAATTGTTGTAAACTCGCGAAATTTTATGGTCCTTTTTGTAATATAATATATAATATTATTTTTATCCATCGTTTCCGAGTCAAATGACACATTTAATTTTGAGTAAATTGAGGGGTGTTATATTTAACAACTAATGATTTGATTCCAATTCACAACTGGAGTCAATATGAATTGACCAACAACTAGCATATACATGATATGCACAATTATACGGATCCATACTCTGTTCCACTTTCTCATCTCAACTGAGCTAGCACAAGGCTTAGAAATATCTACAAGGTAGAGAATATAACATGTGGTTCATTTACAACATGAACTACCTAATCATCTGTCATGTGGTTCATTTACAACATGAAACCACCTACTCAACTATCAATTGGATCCTCTTACACGGATGTAATCCGGATCCATCTTTACAACTCAATTGTGTGGCTCATATACAACATGAAACCACCTATTCCATCATCATATGAATCCTCTTACACGGATGTAATTCGGATCCATTCAATCAACATAACCAATTTAATTACAATATGAACTCACCTTAGTGATTTAAGGAAGATAACTTGTCACTTGAATTCTCCACTTCTTTAACACCTATCAACATCATATAACCAATTTAACAATAAATAAGCATGTACTATCATTCATACCACTTCTCTTATCACTAATCAACAACTAATTCAATCATGTGCAGTTTGATTTTTAAAAGTCAAACTAGCATAAATGCATCATGTTTGCTCATGAACCAATCTATAGTTCAATTGCTTAAAACACCACTTTAATTACAACTAGTGGCATCACAAAAACTCCTTTAAGTGAGCAATTTAGTGGGTTTTCATGTTAAACCCGAATTCAACATTTCTCCTACTTGGGTTCATAAGCTACCAACTCAATTTCACCATTTCATGGTTAAATTCAATCACCAACAAGTTATAAACTCTTACAAGCATCAATTAGACAAAGTTCATGGATTAATTCATCACTTACTATCAATTCTACTCTCAATCATCAAATACCCAATTTCTAGGTTAAAGAAACAAGAGTACTTACTTGCTTTAGGTTAAAGATGAAGTATGAAGTTCCAATTCAATCTTTCTAAGCTTAATTTGATAATTGAAGCCTGAATTCTCATCCTTCTTCTTTGTTCCAGAATCTCCAGAGTATATGTGTGTGTTTATGTGAACGTCTATGTATGTGTATGCTCTAGAGGTTACTAGTAGCAGTATTAGTGTAAGTATTTACACTCTAGTCTCATTTATTTAGCATTCCACCACCATAACTTGCCATTAGACAACTAGATTATTTCACAATCAATAATAATAATGCACATAGTTTCCACAACTAGTTTAAATAAAACATTCACGCGTAATAAAATATCACCTATAAAATTTGGGGTGTTACACATTTGCATATAAGAATAGGATGGGCAAGAGGAATTAAATGCTCTAAATGACACAATTTGAAGCAATGCATAAGTAAAAGTAAGGTGTTGATATTAAGTCTTAACCTAACATGAGTAGTTGTGTTAATTATGTTGTTACTATAAAAAGTTTAACTTGTATTAGTTATACGCATTATTTATATAAATAACTTTAAGATATGAATTGATGCATTTTCGTTTGATTTTGTCCTTTATAAAATGTGAATGGATTGGATACGTGTTACTATAGAGAGTTAGTCGACCACGATTATGTGACTAGTAAATTTTTTGGTTAACTTAGGTATATGATGGATTGTTATTCTTACGGTTTTCTTGAATAAGTGCCGTAAAATTATTCCGAGGTGAGTAGTCCAATTGCATCGACAATGAATATTATAAGTGTAACACCCCAATTCGTTTAAATGTAAATTTTTTTTTCTTTTTTTTAATTAAACTATGGTTGACATAAATCTCATGACATATAGTCATGCATCAAAATATGGTTTAACAAAAGCCACAAAACATCATAAGTTATATCAGAGTTTACAATTTCTTGGGTGTTACCAATCAACATCACAACCATAGTTAAGAGAGAATTTAGTATAAAAGCTAAGTCCATACTAGTCTCCAAAAGTCTTCAACTAATCTCTACACTTCTATTCCTCGGCTCCAGATCCTGAGTTCATAGCAATTTTGAAACAAACAATACGTAAGACATAAAGCCTCGTGAGATACATGGGTTTAGACCCAACAAGATATAAAATTTCTGAAAATACTTTATAAGAAACATATAAACTAAAACTTTCATAAAAACAATCTCATTCTCATAAACATAAAACTACGGACCTCCCTGTAGGAAAACTTCCCCGTTTCCGGGTTAACTTAGGTAAAACATCTACGGGCCTCCCCGTAGTAAACTTCCCCGTTTCCGGGTTAACTTAGGTAAACTTCCAAGATAGTTGGAACGCCTTCAATCCTATCAAGGTCATGGTCTCTCCCGTTTCCGGGTTAACATATCTATAGACATCTACCTTACGCCGGGAGGTACCATCCCAGTAGAGTCTCATGGTCTTCCCATTTATGGGTTAACTAGTCCGGACAAAGAAAACAATGAATGCATTCATGTCATAAAAATCAAATCTCAATCAATAAACAACTTAACCAAATCAATCGAACTCAACTAGCATGCTATGTACTTTCATAACAATAACTCATAGCAATGCACATAAAACATTCGAAATATTAGATCAAATAATTAACATAGGTTGATATAAACATACGACTATGATAGAAAACCTTGTTTTGCTATGCACCTAGTTGAAAATCCACATGTACTCACCTCAATTAGTTAGAGAGGTCTAACTAAGTTTTCACAATATACTCTCTTTAATTGCTCCTTTTTTCCTTCAATACCTATAGAAATGGATTCCATTCATTCACATTAAGCAAAGTACTAAGACTATGAATTCACAAGGGTCTCAACTTCTATGCCTTGTTAGGCTTATATACAGCTTTGACTTTCAGCCCTGTTTTACCCTTCTTAGACTCAAAATCATCAATTCATTTCTAAATACGAATTATAGGTCTTTCTCTTACCTTTCCAGGGCCTACTTATTCATATTTTTATGATTTTTTCTCAATTTTCTATGAATATTCTACTACAGCAACTACATGCTGTCCAAATGAAGTACAACAGCAAAAAATCAAATTTTTACCCATCCTAAGGTTGAAATTGGTTTACTATGTCTAAATACAAAATACAATAGACATAAATATCTTTCATATTCCACTGGATTCATCTGTATATGATTTTTTTTATTTGATATGAATTTTCTCGTACACGGCTGAAAATGTTGTTAATCTATCCTTAAACATGCTCACTTTACTATCATAACTCTTTGATTCACACATGCAAGCTTCTTGCTGAAATTAGGAGTTTATGAATGTGTTCAAAATCATAAAATTCAACTATATAAAGAGAGGATGTGAGCTATTACCTTGAATTCTTGGCTTGGATAGCAAAAACCCTTTGTTTTGCCGTTGATTTCCCTTGAAATTTGACTTCACACAATAAATTCACCAAGAACACACACACTTTTCATTCGTGGTCAAACATGGTCAACACGGGTCAACTTAGTCAATATATTGGACTGCACTAAAAATGACTATGTAGCCAACTTTAAACCACTATAACTTCTTCATATGACCTCCGTTTTGGACGAATCTTATATCCTTGAAAACCTTGGAGCATGGAATACAACTTTCATGTTAATCTTTTGTTCTGAATCTCAACGGATCATGAGTTATAGGGCTGCAAACAGAGGGGGTTGCCCACAATTTTACTTTTGACAGCACTAAAAATGAGTATGTAGCCAACTTTAAACCACTATAACTTCTTTATACGACCTCAATTTTGGATGAATTTTATATCCCTGAAAAGCTTGAGACATTTACTACAACTCTCGGGGTTAACATTTTGTCTAAATCCCTTCGTATCACAAATTGTAGAGCTGCGAACAGAGGGGGCTGCACAACTTTTCTAGACTTTTACAAATATACTTATCATTCAATTGCCTAATTAAACACCATCAATTACTAAAATTATTAACTATCATCTTAAACCGAATTTAGGATGTTACAATAAGATCTGTAAACAAATATCATCAACTCGTACTTGAATGAAAGCTAAACATGGAATATCAATTTATAACGCAGTTAATTTTCTTAATTTATGTAGGGCAAGTACTATTATTCGTGTCACACCCCGCCAAAATCTAATCAGAGTTAAGTGCGGAAGAACGGGGCGTGACGCGATCAATCATTAATTAAATCGAGAGCATATGATTATCAACGGAACATACTATTAGAATGTCAAGTTGTTAAGATAGTGATGTTATCAAAATAACAATTTTTTGGAGATTTCGCAAATATAACTAAAATAGTTTATAGTAATACGAAAGAAATCTCGTGTTTTCCAAAAGCGGCATCCTAAATAATGTGGTAGGCGCGGGTTCCAACATGCATGCAAATCTTACTTAACTGCCAATTCCCTAAAAAACATAGTTAAAAGGATCAACAAAATTATTGAGTGAAATCCACAGGTTTAAGACTCAATCATTAAACCAAGTGTTTAGTAAACGGTTCGCAAAATAGATCGTGCCATCCATGGCCAATAGGACGATGATATTCAATTTAAAGCAATAAATTGCTGGCGATGATCCCCCGAAGGTTAGCTAGACCTTACGAGTTAAAGTGTCGACGCCTAGCTTATAACCAAACCACGACTGTTTGTGAATCGTTTACCTTAGACAATTAAAATATACGCTACTCGTCTCGACATCCTGTCGGCAGTTAACATGACTAACAAAACTGGGAGGGACGTCATCCCAATAATACTATTCGTATATTCGGTGGCTAGCATCATATTGCTAATGATTACAGTTTCTAGTCATGAGGACTTCTATACACTACAACTAGTTTAACGTAGGTTCGCACAAGGATTCGTTGTTAGTTTTTCAATCATTGCATGAAAACAGTTTGTATATAAACAGTACATATGTTTTCACCCAAAATTCAGAAAGCAGTAAAATAGGGGCTGTGAGCTCATCTTGTGAGCTGTATGAGTGCTAGCGTTTTAAAAGAGTGTTTGCCCAAAGTAGCCTCCTAGCGCCCTAAACGCATGAGGTCGCTTGTATAAGTAGATAGCTAATCGCATATCTAGGTTTGTAAAGGTAGATGGCTACCCGCATATCTATGTTCGTATAAGTAGATAGCTACCCACATATCTATGTTAGTTTAAGTAGATGGCTACCCGCACATCTATGCTAGTTGTTCACTCAACTAGTAGGTTGAAAAAGTATTTCGTTTTCGAAAAGTGTACGACCTGTTGATGATGTTTTATTATTAGTTCTCAAAACGTCAACTTCGTACGATAGTGTAATACCTAAAAATGAGCATTGTTGGCTCGTTCGTTTAATAAATATGTACGTACGTACGTGATATATTTATAACGGGAAATGACAGTACGTATCATTTATACTTAGATTCATAAGCTTCTCGGAAAAATAGAAATTTTTTGTTTATATATATATATATATATTTTTTAAAGTTGGAACAAGGCTTACCCGTTTGGGTGAAGCCTCACCCGTCCGGGTAAGTCTAAGCAGACCGGGTGACATATCACCTTTCCGGGTGATTGGCCAAACAGAACTCCAGGCACATTAATTCACCCGTCCAGGTGAAGGCTCACCTGTTTGGGTAAGGCCAAAATCTGGCATTTTTCTCTGTTTTCCACAAAATGTTTTCAAACACGATATTTGTTATTTTAAACCAACTTTTTAGGATTTTAACAAGATGAAACATGTTTCTAGTCCAAAATGTGACATTGGAGGTTTTCACTTCTCGGTTTAAAAAACTCGTTTCGTTTCCCATTTTAAAAATCCATTTTCCGCTAGTTTAAAACACTGTTTTGAAGGTATAGTTTTATGAATCAATGTTTTAACATACATTTTTGTCGAGTTTAACAATAGAGTGAACATCTAGCATGTAGGTATTCAAAATATAGGAATTGAAGAGATCAAGAAGAGTGTTTCATTACAAAGTTCTTTGATGACAATATAAAAGAAAAAAAGAGAACTTGAACTTGAATGCTTCACCCCGAAATCCTTTTATATAGAACCTAAATTTTACTAGCTTTCCTTTAAATATTTCAACCTCAAGATTATGAGATTTTCAAAGACTAATCCATGTGTTTAAGAATCCAAAATATAGCGTATAAGGTGGTGTATAAGTGTGTGTAGCAAGGATGTAAAGAAGATGGTAGTTAGTGGTGATTTTTGAGGGTTTCTTGAAGCTGAAAATGATGAAGATGAAGATGATGATGATGATGGAAAAGTAAGAGGGAAATGAGGGAGAGAATGCATTTTATTTTTGAAGTGAAGTGTGTGTGTTTGTCTTGAAACTAGGCATACTTAAGCACCTCTCAAGTGAATCTGCAAGCAAGAAAGCAAGGAGG